>CM046002.1:56854138-57329460 GCA_025175895.1 Wurfbainia villosa
TCTTCTTATAGAGCTCCATAGAAGCTTCCTGATCTGCAACAGTCGCTTTGCCAGTCGAGGCGCCGCCTCCACTGGAACTCCAATCGAGGCACCAGTCGAGTCGCTTTGCTTCTGAGCAGCTATCTTCATATCTGTGTTGGGATCAATCGAGGTGCTAGTCGAGTGATCCAGTCGAGGCGCCGCCTCGACTGTCCACTAGTCGAGGCACTGGTTGAGTGAACCTCCCTTATGTGCCTCCATCCAGAATGACCAATCGAGGAACCAGTCGAGTGGTCTAGTCGAGGCACTGGTCGAGGTCACCTTGCTTCTGTTTGCCTACAAATGAAGCCCAGTCGACTGAACCGAACCGACAGTCGACTATTATACCTCTACACTGAGGTTTAACACTCCAAGTATGATCCCCTCATACTTGATACTCACTCTAAGCCTAGACCTAAGTCTTCAACCCACTTCTATCAACCTCACACCTCCCAGATCCCTCGAGTCCGCGACTCTTCATCCTTGCGCTAGCCTTCAAGTGTTTCCATCGGCCATTGTCATGCTCTAGGGTCTACCTTTGCAAAGAGGCCTCGCCTCCGGGACATCCCTTTTGCCAAGCTCGATCTCCCTGATCAGCCGAGTCTTCCCTTGCCAAGACTTCTCGTCCGGGACTTCACTGCCAAGAGGCTACGCCTTTGGGAGTTCACTGCCAAGACTCCCCGTCCGGGACTTCATTTGCCAAGCATGGTCTCTCAGACCTGTTGAGACTTCCCTCACCAACTCCACATTGGTCTTTCCAACACCAAGTGTCTGATCTCCCTTGACCAACTTGGATTTTCTCTTGCCAAGTATCCATACTTGGACTTTTCCCTACCAAGTCACCAAACTTGGAATTCTCCACACCAAGTGTCCGGTCAACCTTGATCAACTTGGATTTCTCCAATAATCACCCTCATATGACCTTGGATGTCTCATACCATCCACTGGTCATATGGTCAAATCATATTGTCAACTATTGTCAAACATCAAAATCCTACTCGAGTCCCACTTGAGTCTAGTAAATTGTGACCTAGGTCGATTGGATCACATTGAGCTTATAAGATGAAAAGATATCTTCATTGGTATGAGGCCTTTTGGGTAAAGCCCAAAAACAAAACCATTAGGGCTTAGGCCCAAAGTGGACAATATCATGTCATTGTGGAGATATGTGAATCTTATAGGCACTAACAATTGGTATCAGAGCCATGTGTTAGGGCAATCTCTTGCCATGATAAGGTTTTGATGTGTGTGGTAAAGGGTTTAAATTAGGTTGTGATTATGATTTGATATGTGTGTTGGAGTCTTACAGGGCTTAGTAATTTGCACATGGAGCCTAGGTGGGTTCACCACTCACAACCTCATGTCTGAGTCGGAGAAGGAGCATTGCAGAGTCGTGCGCTTGATGCTGCCGAGGGACCGTCGGATGAGATGACTTGAAGCAAAGCCAAGGAAGCAAACTTCAGAGGCAAGATACGTGAAGGAGCATTGCAGAGCCATGCGCCTGATGATGCCGAGGGACGTGGCCATGAACGAAGAGAGCTTCGGCGAGGGACTTCGAGTGAGATGAGAGAATGAGTGAAATGTAAGTAGCTCATTAGGTGAACTTGGTCATTTGGACTAGTGTTCGAGTCGATGACCGCCATGGATTGGCACGATCGATCGCGTTCACCAATGATCGGTGAAGGCATCTGATCGGGTTATAAGTGTTGAAGGCATGAATGGAGTCGAGCTTGCGGAGCACTCGACTGATCGAGCATCAGTCGACTGATGGCAATATCAGTCGACTGATGCCAGTGTCGTTGGATGAAATCCAACATGGAAAGCAGCTATTATTGGGCAACGGATACAGGACCAGTCGACTGATAGGGACATTAGTCGACTGCTCCTGTGTCAACGGGAAGAAACCCTCTTCCTCTATAAAGAGGAAGGGTGTGGGGCTTTGGGAATCTAATGCTTCAACTCATAACTTCTCCTAAAGTACTCTAAGGGTTTTTCCACTCTTTCTCTTGTGCTAATTCTCATTCAATTGTAAGAAGAGGGATTGTAAAGAGGTTACCTCCACCTAGCTTGGTGCAAAGGAGAGACTTAGTGGATTTGGCAAAGGAGTGATTCACCTTGGACGAATCGGGATCGTGGATTAGCAGCGTAGCCACGAACCACGTTACGACTTTGTGTTAGCATTGTTTTGTTTCCTTTGCTTTGTCTTTATTTGCTTGATTTGCTTGTCTTATTGTTTCCGTTGCGCTAATCTTGTTTGTAGACGAGCAAATTCCTTTATCCAAAGAAAGAGGGCTATTTACCCCCCTCTAGCCGGCCGATCGATCCCCTACACCATGGTCCGTGTTAATCCATGAACCTCGAACGAAGGAAGTTGAGCTCCCATGTCCGGATCAAGAGAACCATGTAGGGTTTTGCTTATCGAGTCCGTGAGGGGAAACTTCGCTTCCTACTTCACCTTGGTTGTTTGTTCATGGCGATCCCATCGATTTACCCAAATTAAAAAAATTTAATTCTAGACAAAAGGGATTGCCCAAACAATCAAGTCATCGTCGTGCTATTCGTTTAGAGAGGTCACTTGAACAAACTCGTTGTTAAAGCGACCATCCTCTATTCTACAAGTTGCCGCGGAATAGACGATGTACGGATCGCCAGCTTTTGTATTTATGATCGGGATCCAAGTATTATTTAGCCACAAACAGATTTATATCATGCTCATAATTGAAAAACAAATACAAACATGTAACATATAAAAATTAGAGAATCGATATACATCTCGATCTTCTAATGTATCACCCTCCTCCTTTCGGACGTCATGTGGGCGACGATCTACCAAAAGTTGAAGCTCCTAGATCGCAAATCTTCCTTCCTTGCTCTTCCAAAGCAAGAGAAAGAATAGAAACAAATCTTTATTCCTTCTTTCAACCAACCAATAACTTCCAAGGAGGAAGCTTGCCGCCGGCCAAGAAGGAAGAGGAGATTGAGAGTGGCCGGCCAAAAGCTTCAAGGGAGGACCCTAAACCATTGTTCCACCGGCCAAGGAGAAAGAGAGGACCTGTTTTGGACACCAGCCAAGGGCTAGAAGGAACTCTAATGGCGTCGGTAGCTTGGGGAAGAAGAACAACACAAGGAAAATATTTCCTTATTAGGTGGCGCCCAAGCCCAAACCCTAGCTTTTATGCCTTGCCGCCAACTTCCAAAACCCTAGCTTCTCTTGAATTGTCCTCCATGCCAACCCCTTGCTCTCCTATCATAGAGTTAGGGATAAGCCTCCTTTTAATCTCCACTATTGGTTCTAGGGATTTAATCTTAACCGTCGGATCTAGATATTTAATCTCAACCGTCGAATCTAGAGATTTAATCTCTACCTTTGGATCTAGAGTTTTGTTTCTATCCATTGGATCTAAGCTTCATGAGGTGTTAATAGTCTACATTAGGGACCATGAGCAGGAGTTGGATCTTGTCCACCCATGGATCAAGCCCACATAAAGTCCGATCCATTAATGATAATCAAATCCACTAAAGGATTATCATTGATCTATCTCACCAACCCCCATATGATAATATGAGCTCCATATATTATATGTACATTTTCTCCCCGTGTTTAAGATCTCGAATGTCCATCGTTTAATTAATTTATTGACCATTAATTAATCAACATCTAACTCCATGAGTAGTACCACTCAACCTTTTCATCATGTCGGACAAAGTCCACCTGAAGGGTTTACATGATGAACCTTATGAGCTCCTCAAGGGGACATCATCATCCTAATATATAGGACACGGTTTCCTCCTATAATCAACGACACACCATATAAATAATATCATCTCTCAACTTACCGAGCCTATCGATTTAATCTATAAATCTCGCCCATTGGTAAGTCAAAGAGATGAATACTAAGTATATGTGCCCGTTATTATATCGGGATTAAGAGCATGTACATAATAATATCTGAGGTCCGATTCGATTATGTAGTCAGCAATAAATTGAATCACCTCTATGTCGGTCCTGCTCAATACACTCAAAGTGAACTAGTGTGATTTTATGGTCAAGACAAACCAATACCAAATCACACTACAACCATTCCGATGGTTTATCCAAAGTCATCTCGGTTGTGAGCCTTTACTCATACTTTACAAGGAGTCGATAACATGATCTCCCGTGTGACACCACACACCATGTTATCTACAATATAATGTATTAGACAATATGCATAATCATAAAAATATGCAAACAATGATCATGTGATTCTTATTTCAAAATAAAGATGTTCATACAAAAGGTAGACTTTTCAGTATACATCCCTACAATCTCCCACTTATACTAAAAGACTATGTTGTCCTGAAACTGCCATACATATGATCCCCATTCCCTCCACATGCCTATCAAAAGCTCTCGCCGGAAGGGCCTTAGTGAAAGGATCTGCCAGGTTATCCTCCGATGCAATCGTGGCCACAACAACTTCTCCTCTCTTTATGATTTCTCATATCAGGTGGTACTTGCGCTCTATGTGCTTACTCGCCTTATGGGCTCGTGGTTCCTTCGAGTTTGCATCTACACCACTATTATCACAATAAATTGTGATAGTTCTAGGCAAACCAAGAATCACATCCAAGTCCATCAGGAAGTTCCTGAGCCATACAGCTTCTTTGGCCACCTCAGAGGCTACCACATACTCAACTTCCATGGTAGAGTCCGCCATGCATTTCTGCTTGACACTCCTCCATACAATGGCTCCACCTCCCAAAGTAAACACAAAATTTGAGGTAGACTTACTATTATCCCTATTAGATTGGAAGTCGGAATCCGTGTAACCCACAGGGAATAATTGGTCTGCCCGGTAAACCAGCATATATCTAGTCTCGTACATAGCATAGCATACATGAGGCTTCCTACTGCCGAAGCATAAGGAACCGCCTTCATCTCCTCTATCTCCTCAGATGATCTAGGACACATCTCCTTAGATAAAGGAACTCCATGCCTGAAAGGTAGAAAACCCTTCTTGGAGTTCTGCATGCTAAAACGATCCATAATCGTGTCTATGTATGAAGCTTGGGATAAGCACAACATCCTTTTCCTGCGATCCCTTATAACCTTGATCCCAAGGATGTGTCCCACCTCTCCCAAGTCCTTCATATCAAACTGTTTGGACAACCATACTCTTACGTCCGATAACACCTTGATATTGTTGGCAATCAACAAAATGTCATCTACGTATAGTACAAGAAATACCACTATGTTTCCATCACATCTCTTGTATACACAAGACTCATCCGGACTTTGTATAAATCCATAAGACTGGATTACCTCATCAAAGCGGATGTTCCAAGACCTCGAAGCTTGGTTCAATCCATAAATGGACCGATTAAGCTTACACACAAGATGCTCTTTACCTTTAGCAACGAATTCCTCTAGTTGCTTCATATAGATGTTTTCCTCAAGACTTCCATTAAGGAAAGCAGTCTTGACATCCATCTACCACACCTCATAATCAATATGAGCTGCTATGCATAAGAGAATCCGGATAGACTTAAGCATGGCTACCGGCGAAAAGGTCTCCTCATAATCGATACCTTCTTTCTGAGTATACCCCTTCACAACAAGCCTTGCTTTGAAGGTCTTAACCTTCCCATCTATTTCTCTCTTTCTCTTGTAGATCCACTTGCATCCAATGGTTTTTACACCATCGGGTGGGTCTACTAGCTCCCAGACCTAATTTTAATCCATAGATTCAATCTCAGCATTCATTGCACTTTGCCAAGATGTTTCATCTTTATCTTGGATTGCCTCGTCATATGTCCAGAGATCCGGTTCATGTTTGCCATGGACCAAATCAGAAGAGTCTCCCAAGAACATGAATCTATCAGGCTATCTCACAACCCTTCTACTACGACGAGGTATCACGTGTGTATCCTCTGTGACACGCGGTGCAGTGATATGTGGTATATCCTCTTGTACCAGTGGTACTAAAGAAGTGACTTCCCATTTTAATTCCTCCAGAATAATTTTACTCTTGGGCTTGTGGCTCATCACATAGTCTTCCTTTAGAAATCTGGCATTCGTGCTAACGATCACCCTCTTATCTCTGGGACTATAAAACAAACCACCCTTCATTCCTCTAGGATAGCCAAGGAACAAGCGTACTTCTGTACGAGGTTCCAACTTACCAGCATCTGCCTTCAGCACATGTGCTGGACTCCCCCATATCCGAATATGTCTTAGACTAGGCTTTTGCCCAGTCCACAATTCTGTCGGAGTAGAAGGCACTTATTTAGATGGAACCAAGTTCAGAATGTACACCACCGTATCTAGAGCAGATCCCCAGAATGAATCTGGCAAGTCAGAATAACTCATCATCGATCTAACCATCTCCATAAGAGTCCTATTCCTTCGCTCTGCTACACCATTCTGCTGGGGTGTGCCAGGTGCAGTCAATTGGGATTGAATCCCAGCCTCTGATAGGTAATCCCTAAATTCTCCCAAGAGGTACTCGCCACCACGATCAGATCGTAGTGTCTTGATACTTTTACCTTGACGTTTCTCCACATCAGCCTTGAATTCTTTGAACTTGTCAAAGCATTCAGACTTGCGGCGTATCAAGTAAATGTATCCATATCTTGAGTAATCGTCTATGAAAGAGATGAAATACTCAAAACCACCTCTAGCCTGGATAGACATAGGACCATACAAATCAGAATGAACCAATTCTAACACATCTTTGGCTCTATACCCCTTGGCCTTAAAAGGCCTCTTGGTCATCTTACCCTCCAAGCAAGATTCGCAAGTTGGGAGATCCTCCACCACTAATGAACCCAAAGGTCCATAATCTATCAACCTATGATTTCTGCTTAGGTTAATATGACCAAGCCTAAGATGCCAAAGATATGTTTAGTTCATCTTCAAAGGTTCTTTTCTCTTATTAGAATTAGAAGATGAGTTATTAACTTCTATTTGCATCATGGGAGGTTTTGGTTCAAGTGTGTACAAATTTCCTATCAATGCACCTGAACAGATAATGTCCCTATTCCTTCTTATAACAACTCTGCCATTAAAAGAAATAGAATATCCATCCATAAAAAATTTAGAAACCGAAATTAAATTCTTTCTAAATAAGGGTACATAAAGGCAATTCTTAAGAACCAAATATTTATTTTTCTCAAAAGAGAAATGAAGATCTCCCACTGCAACAGCCGCCACCTTCGTGGCATCGCCCATGTACATGGTAATCTCCCCCTCAGCCAGTCGTCTGGTTTCCTGGAACCCCTACAATGTATTGCAGACATGATCAGTGGCTCCCGTATCTACACACCAGGTGCTGGAAGATAACACCGCTAAACATGTTTCAACGACTAGACCAAAAGATATACCTTTGTTCTTGCGGTTGGGGCAGTCCTTCTTCCAGTGTCCAGTCTGCTTACAAGTGAAGTACTTGCCTTTGTGCTTCTTCACTCCTCCCTGAGTACCTCTCACCGCCTTTGCCCCAGTTTGTTTCTTCTTCTTCTTGCCTTTCGGCTTAGAAGTAGAAACTTTTTGGGTCACCATGGCATGTGCCTGAGCACTCTGACGAAATAGCCCCTCTGTCGCCTAGAGTTCTGTCAGGAGTTCTGCCAACGAATACAACCTCTTGTTCATGTTGTAGTTCAAGCGAAACTGCTCAAAACTCCTAGGAAGAGACTGGAGTATGATATTGACCTGGGTTTCCCCATCGATCTCAGCTCCTAGGACCTCCATCTCATTCAAATGAGCCATCATCTTGAGAACATGATCCCTCACAGGTGTTCCCTCGATCATGGTGGTCGTCATCAAGTTTCTCATGGCTTCTTGCCTAGCAGCCCGATTCTGGTGTCCGAAAAGCTCTTTGAGATTGAGCATCATGTCATAAGCTGTGGGCATGGCTTGATGCTGATGTTGCAGTACATTTGACATAGATGCTAAAATGTAACACCACACCATCTCATCGGCCTTTACCCACTTCTTATAACTCTCTCTCTCCTTTTCCCCAGAATCTTCTGTAGGCTTAGGAGGGCACTCTTCGAGGAGTACATATTTGTATTCCTCAGCAGTCAAGACAATGTCTAGATTCCTCTTCCAATCAACATAGTTGGGTCCAGTAAGTTTGTTCTCTTTCAGTATCACAATAAGTGGGTTGAAAGTCATTTTGAAAGAAAACCTAAGAATCACATAAATCAAAACATTAGATTTCAAAAAAGTATTGATTCCTCAAACAATAAAATTTTAAAATCAACCAACGCCTCAAAACACCGAGAATATCGTATGCCACGATAGTGTGGACGTATACGAATTCTACATTTGTAAGAGGAGGTTTTACCCATTAATTTTACTATCTTGTCAACCTAACTTTTTGACAAGTAAAATTAATAGTTGGTTCCTCTTTGGCTTTACAAATAAAAGCAATGACTCCGATGGGGAGGATACTTATATTTGTATCTAAGTTCACCATTACTCAGTACCAAGATAATTATCTCGGGTTATGTGCCTTCCGATGGGGAAGTGCACACGCTCCTTAATAACTCCCTATAACCATATTTGACCTTGTGATCCGCAAACAAACTCATCCGATGGGGAGGAAGGCACTCAGAGCCAACATGCAAGTTTGTTTGCATCACTTGTCAAATCGTAATGGAGGCCGTGGGAATTTATAAAAGTTTCCCTCTGCCACTTAGTAATTTGAAATTGAGGAATTTTCCTAGCCTACGACATGCATATCAAACAAAAAGCGATAAATATGAAAAATAAATTATTTTTCAACTATTATGGCTTTTGTCTTCAATATGTGTCCCGTCGCAATGCCTTCTTGTCCGCTCCTCCTACGCCATGTACGAGCCATCCGGAGATCCGAGCCGAGACTAAAATCTATTTTAATTTACATCCATCGATCCTATACTCCACGAGGGAGTGTACATGAAATCTAGATTTAAAGTAAACTAAAATAGAAAGAGTGGCTAAACAATGTCGTATCTAATTTACAAAAAAATAAATACTAGCCTCGTCAACCCCGAGGATTCAACAAAAAAAATATTTACACACATACAATCACATACACACATATGGTCATAATAGTGGGATCTTATGCCTGCAACCAAAGAGTTAAACTACACATATCCTACTATTATCCGGCACATATAATATATGAAAAGTGCATAAAAATTAACCGAATCCTAAACACACAAAACCGGAAACTTTGGCTCTGATACCAATTGTAGGGTTTTTCTTATCGAGTCTGTGAGGGGAAACTTCGCTTCCCACGTCACCTTGGTTGTTTGTTCATGGCGATCCCATCGATGTCACCATATTAAAAAAATTTAATCCTAGACAAAAGGGATTACCCAAACAATCAAGTCATCGTCGTGCTATTCATTTAGAGAGGTCACTAGAACAAACTTGTTGTTCAAGCGATCATCCTCTATTCTACGAGTAGCCGTGGAATAGACGATGTACAGATCACCGGCTTTTGTATTTATGATCGGGATCCAAGTATTATTTAGCCACAAATAGATTTATATCATGCTCATAATTGAAAAACAAATACAAACATGTAACATATAAAAATTAGAGAATCGATATACCTCTCGATCTTCTAATGTATGACCTTCCTCCTTTCGGACGTCGTGTGGGCGACGATCTACCAAAAGTTGAAGCTCCTAGATCGCAAATCTTATTTCCATACTCTTCCAAAGGAAGAGGAAGAATATAAACAAAGCTCTATTCCTTCTTTCAACTAACCAATAACTTCTAAGGAGGAAGCTTGCCGCCGGCCAAGAAGGAAGAGGAGATTGAGAGTGGCCGGCCAAAAGCTTCAAGGGAGGACCCTAAACCTTTGTACCACCGGCCTGTAGGGAATTCTTTATGCCAAATGGCATATGCGCAACGGAAAAATTAGGATCCCTTCCAAGTGATCCATGCGAAAGCAAACTCGTATAAAATAAATTTCTCTAAACCAAGCCTATCTTATAGGAGAGGATTACCTTTGTTGCGTGTCCTTGTTAATCCCGCTTCTTCCTTTTGTTTGTTGGATCTTTAGCACGTTCAAGTGTCCGTGCCTCTATATGTATCCACACGAGCAAGCTCTTGTCTCACAAAAGAAAACTAGAGGAGCTCTCCTTTACTTCTTGCTAGAGAAGTCCCTAAAGGAGAGGAAGCTAGGGAAAAAGAGAAGGGAAGAAGAAGACTACTCTTCTTGCTACACTCACAAAAGCCACACAACAATAAGCTCACAAGCTCTCTCCAAGCCTCAAGCTCCCAACAACCACACTCCACCAAAAAAAAAACTATCTTTGGCCGGCCACTCCATGGAGCCTTTTATAGGGTTGGAAAAACCCTTCCACCTCCTTCACATTCAATGCAATCCATTGCATTGAGACACACTCAAAAAGGATTTGGCTTCCTTGTTTGGCCGGCCACTTAAGGAGACAAAACCATTTTGTTTCCTTCCACCATATCTAGCTTAGGTGGATGCTTAGGTGGCATGCTTATGTGGCATTCTTATGTGGCATTCATGCATGTTGAATTAATCTTATTAATTCAATTAAGCTTATGTTATCATATTGAATTAATCTTATTAATTCAATTAAGCTTATGTTATCATATTGAATTAATCTTATTAAATCAATAAGGTAACATATTGAATTAATCTCATTAAATCAATTAGCTAAAATTCTCATTAAGCTTAAAGTCCAAAAACCATTTTGTACTTAAGCTTATTCCCAAATTATTCTAGTCAAACTAGAATACTCTAATTCCTCTAATTATCATGCTCTTTGTGTGTGACCCTATAGGCTCTCATAACGTTGGCAGTGGACCTAAACTCTTTTAGATACACAAGCAATGGCGGCATCTAGCAATACATCATTGCTACCCAAGTTCTGAGATAAGTCAAGATCCGACTAACCTTTCGTGACTACTATAATATATGACCGTGTCCTTCTATCCTTGATATCAGTTGATCAATGAGGCATAGACGTGTCATCCTCGATCAATCTATGTGTTTCTTGATCCACTGAGTAAACTAACTCAAACAAATGAGCTCAATATCTCATATTGACTCATTCGAGCATGGCCATGCGTTTTAGTAGTTCTACTCAATCAAGGGGCCCACCGATATCACTCGTCATATGAGAGGATAGATCCCATCTACATCACTCACATCCCTCCGCATAATTTATTATATACCCGGTAATCGCCTTTATGGTCCACCACATTACGGGTGGCGTTTGTGATACCAAAGTACATAACTCCTTATGTAGGGAACCGTAGTGACTTGAGTCGAGGACTATTCATACCAATAGTCACATGAGAAAGTTTATGACACTCATATAACGATCCATGAAACTTTCTCATGGCGGGTCGATTCGGTATATATTCTCTAATATATACCCATGTGTCACTTGATATCATATATCCATGACTTGTGAGATCAAGTCATCAATTGACCTACATGCTAGTCTTTAGTGTATTAATATTGCCCTTGCATATTAATACTTGACTAGGAACATTTAGGAAAGTGTTCTCTACAGCCTCTCATAATCAATTCTGCCAATTGATGTGCTGTAGATAAGAACCTACTTTTCTAGGGCATTACTATATTTAATTTAGCTGACACAAGCAAGACTTAAATATAATAACCAATCCTTTGCCTTTATAGAATATGATACAAAATGTTCCCTATTCAACCATCACATGATTGGTTCTTAGGGCTATAACTAACAATCTCCCACTAGCACTAGTACCAATCACTATGATATCTAATACCTAGTGACCTAGTGTGACCATCATGCTTCCTCTTTGCCAAAGCCTTGGTCAATGGATCTGCGATGTTAGCTTCTGTCAGTACTCTGCATATCCTCACATCTCCTCTATCGATGATCTCTCGAATGAGATGGAAGCGCCGCAGTATGTGTTTGGTCCGCTGATGTGATCGAGGTTCCTTAGCCTGTGCAATAGCCCCATTGTTGTCACAATAGAGGTCTATTGGATCTGCAATGCTAGGAACTACCCCAAGTTCACTGATGAACTTGCGGAGCCAAACAGCCTCCTTTCTTTGCATCGGATGCGTGATAATATACTCGGCACATTGTAGAATCGACAAGCTGTGTCTGCTTTGAACTCTTCCGACTCACGGCTCCACCATTCGGCAAAACACGTACCGATTGCGATCTATAGTCATCCTTATGCTGTTTGGAAGCTTGCATCACTTTGTAACCCTTCTGAGCTAGCTCCTCATTGCCTCGAATATCGGAAATATTCTTTCTTCTTCATAAGTATTTAAGAATATTTTTGGTGCTATCCGATGACTTTCACAGATCATAGTATCTACTCGTCATGCTCAAAGCATACGAGGCGTCGGAGTACAAAGCATGGCGTACATGATAGACCCTATAGCGGATGCATAAGGGATCTTATCCATGCGATCTCTCTCCTCCTTAGAAGAGGACATTGAGTCTTGAAGACTCACACCATGTGATAAAGCGAAATCCTTTCTTGGAATTTTGCATAGCAAAGCGATCTAGCACTTTATCAATGTATGTACTCGACTTAGGCCAAGTAATCTTTTAGATCTATCTCTATAGATCTTGATGCCTAGAATATAGGCACTTCACTAAGTCTTTCATCGAGAAACAATTCCCTAACCACATCTTCACTGATGGAGTGAGGAATATCATTTCGATGAGAAGTATGTCATCTACATACAAGACAAGAAATACAAGCGTGCTCCCACTATTTCTCTTGTAGACACAAGGTTCATCTTCATTCTTGATGAAACCAAACTCTTTGATTGCATCATCGAATCGAAGATTCCGGCTTGAGAGGCTTGCTTTAGTCCATAAATGGACCTTTGCGGTTTGCATACCTTTCGAGGATGCTTTGGATCTTCAAAACCCTCGGTTGTCATGTACACATCCTCGAGTAGCTTTCCATTCGAGCGGTTTTGACATCCATCTGCGGATCTCATAATCGTGGTAGGTGCAATAGCAAGTATGATCCGAATGGATTTAAGCATATGGCCCGGTGAAAAGGTTTCATCATAGTCAATACCATGAATTTGTTTGAATCCTTTAGCCACCAATCTACCTTTATAGGTATGCTTATTACCATCCATGTCAGTCTTTACTTTAAAGACCCACTTACACCAATGGGTTTTACCCCTTGGTGGATCAACCAAGGTCCATACTTGGTTAGTGTACATGGATTCCATTTGGATCTCATGGCCTCTAGCCATTTCTGGAATCTGGGCTCATCATAGCTTCTTGATAGGATGTAGGCTCGTCCAAGATCGACAAGCAATACTTCACCGTTGTCACCAAGAGAAAAAGAATATCTCTCGGGTTGGCGACGGATCCTATAGATCTACGAAGAGGTTGGTCTACTTGAGCAGTGTTTGCTCCACAACTCTTTGGGCAACAATTTCCTCATCCACAACACTTTGTGGTTCTGTTCATTTTCCATCGAAGCCTTAGTGTTATCGTCATCTTGAACTTCTTCAAGATGAATTTTACTCCCACTAGTTTTTCTAGAAATAAATTCTCTTTCTAGAAAGACAAAGATTTCTGCAACAAACACCTTGCCAAGTGTGGGATTGTAAAAGTAATATCCCTTAGTTTCCTTGGGATATCCTACAAAATAACACTTATCGATTTGGGTCCTAGTTTATCCGAGACTTGGCGTCTTACATAAGCTTCACAACCCCAAATCTTTATAAAAGACATTTTGGGACTCTTCGATCCATATCGTATATGGTGTCTTTTCTACGACTTTTGATGGGACAGCGATTAAGTGTAAGCGGTGTCTCTAGAGCTAGTCCCCAAAGGAAGTAGGTAGATCGATCCGGCTCATCATTGATCGTACCATATCTAATAGAGTACGATTTCTCCTCTCGGATACACCATTCCATTGTGGTGTTCGGGGAGTGAGTTGGGATATTATCCCACACTCAACCGGTGATCACGAAACTCTTGACTAAGGTATTCACCACCTCGATCCGATCGAAGTAGCTTACACGCTTACCAAGTTGGTTTTGTACTTCATTCTTGAATGCTTTGAACTTTTCAAAGGATTACGACTTATGTCTCATCAAATATAAGTAGCCAAATCTACTCATATCATCGGTAAGTAATAAAGTACTTATAGCCTCCTCTCGCCCGACATTGAAAGGCCCACATACATCGGTATGTATGAGTCCTAACAAGTCTGTCGCTCTCTCCATGTCCACTAAATGGAGTTTTAGTCATCTTTCCTAAAAGGCAAGATTCGCATACCTCATATGATTCAAAATCAAATGAGTCCAATAATCCATCTTTATGGAGTTGGGATATGCGTTTTTCATTTATGTGACCTAGGCGACGATTGCGAGAGATATGTTTGGTTGAATCATTCGATTTGAACCGTTTGGTATTACGTTATAAATTGGGTTTTCTAAATCTAGAACATAGAGACCATTCATAAGTGGTGCATTACAATAGAACATTTCATTTAAATAAATGGAACAACATTTGTCCTTTATTATAAAAGAAAAGTTTTTCTTGTCTAAACAAGATCTGAAATTATGTTCTTTGTCAATGCGGTACATATAAGCACTCCTCTAGTTCTAAGATAAGCCCGGTGGGCAAAGACAAAGAATATGTTCCTACTGACTCATGACAACTTTTGCATTGCCTACTCTGAGGTCCACTTCAGCCTTTGCCATTTGTCTACTATTTCTCAGTCCCGCACATTATTACAAATGTGAGATGCACATCCGTATCTAATACCCATGTAGAAGAAATAGATAGATTAACTTCTATAACATGTATACAGGCAGTCCCACTTCTTTTATTCTTTACTTCCTCAAGGTAGACTTTGCGATTCGCTTCCGATGTCGATCTCACCGATGGAAGCGATCCCTTCCTTAGGTACTTTACCTTTACCCTTTGAAGTGGATGAATTGGCCTTGCCTTTGGCTTGGGTCTTACCCTTGCCTTTGCGCTTACCTTTGCCCTTCTTGACCATTAGTACATTACTAACTTTCTTTTTGAGATTTGGTTGTGATTCTTAACAACATAACAGAATCTCAGCAAAGGTTTATCAATTTCATTCATGTTATAATTCATGACGAATTGATTATATGCTTCGAAACGATTGCGTGGATAACATCGGTTGCCAATTCTTGGCTATGGAAAACCTAGTCTTCAAGGTTCTCAACGCACTAATCATTTTGAGTACGTGAGTTCCTACAGTGTTCCTTCTGCATCTTGCATGCAAAAAGAGCCTTAGACACTTCAAAACGCTGTGCCTAGCTTGTCCTTGATATAGTTGTTTCAAATGCTCAACCATATCATAGGCATCCATGTTCTCATGTTGCTTCAAGCTCGTAGTTCATGGTGGCAAGCATAAGACATGACACATCTAATGCGCATCTTGATGCTTCTTATAAGCATCCTTTTCAAAGACGAGTGGCGCAGGGGCGTGTTTCAGGTAGACGCTCTAGGACATATAGTTTATGCTTCTTGCTTGAGGATAATCCTCAAGTTCCTATACTACCAAGAAAGTTCGCTCCATTGAGCTTGTCCTTCTCAAGGACAGATCGCAAGTCGAGGGGTGTGTCGTGTTAGATGTCATGGTGATCTACAACATTAAAATGCAAAGTTAAGTATCATACCTAAATCATTTAATTAGGCCTTTAATTAAATGAGGCTCTACTAAATTCTCATAGCTACTATTTAGCTATAAATTTATATGGGATAAAGATCCACATTATAATTGCCTTGAGTTAGCTTTGGCTAATCGCCCAAGACGTAGTATAATTAGGTAGGCAATCTTTGCCAATTACATCTGATGTAACTCTTTAATAGCTTTGGTTAAGTTTTAGATTAGTTTAGTGTTTATTCCTAAACCAATACTTCCAGTGGCGAGAGGCACAGGGGCCTTCTTGGATATCGAGCAACGACCACTTCTAAGACAAAGCCGATGTTTGGAAATCACATAAAACTAATTTTAAAACTTATGTTCAAAGCTAATATATGCCTCTACTTTCTTAACTAATTAAGAAAACTTAATTAAGTCTTAACCAAGTTTGATAGCGGGACATCACGATTGTCCACTCGCACTCTTCCAAGATAAAATGCATTGCTTTGCTTTGGCAAACCCAATAACAAATGATCGAGGAAGTAGTGAGTACCAAGCTTTGGTAGGCATATCGTTTTTGACTTATTAAGAAATAAACATGTATCATATACATATTAGCATACATCACATATAAGCTAAACTAATCATGCATCACATACAAGCTAAACTAACATGCATCACATACATATTAAACTAAGCATGTCATGGTTATGGCCCTTATTCTACAATCTTCTCAAGCCAATGAAAAGATTGATTGGTCAACCTAGGGACAACATCTTCTCCTAAGTGCTTCCTTTTGGTTGTCTTGTGTGTTGACTTCCTCCTTGTAACCTCATCTTCCAATGGACCCTCCATCTTGGTTTTGTACATTACAAAAGGAGAAATACTCGAGTTACATTCGAGTCTAAAACTAATTTTACAACAAGAATTTTAGGAGGAAGGCACGACACGCAGGCCGTATTTAAGAATTACAACACACACATTCACAAACCTTTTGGGACTAGGCCATAACCATGCACCATGTCATTTTAACTTTTAAAAGACATTGGATATTTTATTATGTTTGACAATTGCTAATGCAATTATCAACTAATAATAAAATTTATCCTACTTCTATATCACATATAAAATAGAGAAAACCTATTTTATACGATCTTTCGCAAGTGGCTCTGATACCACTGTAGGGAATTCTTTATGCCAAATGGCATATGCGCAACGGAAAAATTAGGATCCCTTCCAAGTGATCCATGCGAAAGCAAACTCGTATAAAATAAATTTCTCTAAACCAAGCCTATCTTATAGGAGAGGATTACCTTTGTTGCGTGCCCTTGTTAATCCCGCTTCTTCCTTTTGTTTGTTGGATCTTTAGCACGTTCAAGTGTCCGTGCCTCTATATGTATCCACACGAGCAAGCTCTTGTCTCACAAAAGAAAACTAGAGGAGCTCTCCTTTACTTCTTGCTAGAGAAGTCCCTAAAGGAGAGGAAGCTAGGGAAAAGAGAAGGGAAGAAGAAGACTACTCTTCTTGCTACACTCACAAAAGCCACACAACAATAAGCTCACAAGCTCTCTCCAAGCCTCAAGCTCCCAACAACCACACTCCACCAAAAAAAAAACTATCTTTGGCCGGCCACTCCATGGAGCCTTTTATAGGGTTGGAAAAACCCTTCCACCTCCTTCACATTCAATGCAATCCATTGCATTGAGACACACTCAAAAAGGATTTGGCTTCCTTGTTTGGCCGGCCACTTAAGGAGACAAAACCATTTTGTTTCCTTCCACCTTATCTAGCTTAGGTGGATGCTTAGGTGGCATGCTTATGTGGCATGCTTATGTGGCATTCTTATGTGGCATTCATGCATGTTGAATTAATCTTATTAATTCAATTAAGTTTATGTTATCATATTGAATTAATCTTATTAATTCAATTAAGCTTATGTTATCATATTGAATTAATCTTATTAAATCAATAAGGTAACATATTGAATTAATCTCATTAAATCAATTAGCTAAAATTCTCATTAAGCTTAAAGTGCAAAAACCATTTTGTACTTAAGCTTATTCCCAAATTATTCTAGTCAAACTAGAATACTCTAATTCCTCTAATTATCATGCTCTTTGTGTGTGACCCTATAGGCTCTCATAACGTTGGCAGTGGACCTAAACTCTTTTAGATACACAAGCAATGAGCGGCATCTAGCAATACATCATTGCTACCCAAGTTACGAGATAAGTCAAGATCCGACTAACCTTTCCGTGACTACTATAATATATGACCGTGTCCTTCTATCCTTGATATCAGATTGATCAATGAGGCATAGACCGTGTCATCCTCGATCAATCTATGTGTTTCTTGATCCCTGAGTAAACTAACTCAAACAAATGAGCTCAATATCTCATATTGACTCATTCGAGCATGGCCATGCGTTTTAGTAGTTCTACTCAATCAAGGGGCCCACCGATATTACTCTCGTCATATGAGAGGGATAGATCCCATCTACATCACTCACATCCCTCCGCATAATTTGTTATATACCCAGTAATCGCCTTTATGGTCCACCCTGTTACGGGTGACGTTTGACGATACCAAAGTACATAACTCCTTATGTAGGGAACCGTAGTGACTTCAGGTCTGAGGACTATTCATACCAATAGTCACATGAGAAAGTTTATGACACTCATATAACGATCCATGAAACTTTCTCATGGCGGGTCAGTTCAGTATATATTCTCTAATATATACCCATGTGTCAACTTGATATCATATATCCATGACTTGTGAGATCAAGTCATCAATTGACCTACATGCTAGTCTTTATGTATTAATACTGCCCTTGCATATTAATATTTGACTAGGAACATTTAGAAAGTGTTCTCTACAGCCTCTCATAATCAATTCTGCCAATTGATGTGCTGTAGATAAGAACCTACTTTTCTAGAGCATTACTATATTTAATTTAGCTGGCACAAGCAAAACTTAAATATAATAACCATTCCTTTGCCTTTATAGAATATGATACAAAATGTTCCCTATTCAACCATCACATGATTGGTTCTTAGGGCTATAACTAACACGGCCAAGGAGAAAAAGAGGACCTGTTTTGGATGGCAGCCAAGGGCTGGAAGGAACTCCTAGGGCGTCGGTAGCTTGGGGAAGAAGAACAACACAAGGAAAATATTTCCTTATAAGGTGCCACCCAAGCCCAAACCCTAGCTCTTATGCCTTGCCGCCAACATCAAAAACCCTAGCTTCTATTCAATTTGTTAGTGCAGGGGAACTAGATAATCAAACCTGTGTTTTGATTATGGCAAAGACACAAAGTTAAGTTTACATCGTTATCTCACGAGCTAAATCGAGTGTGCAGAAAAGTACTAAAGCTGGAGCTGAAGGCTAGCGACACCCCGAGGAAGCCACGGTGGTCGGGCGACACTTGAGTGACTACGGAGGGAGCCGAAGGAATTGAGTGGAAGGTTGGAAGCAAGAGCTACAAAGTAAGTATCGAGGTAAGCTCGTGTGAGTGAGATATGGTAAGGTCGTGTCCTCTTTACGGGGATGACCGTAGGCGGCGATCCGACAAAGACTTTCTGTGGAAGGTCTAGGTCGAGATCGGACGGTTAGAAACCGTTGTATTTACCAATTTTCATGCTAACCTCTTCCGCAGGAAGTGGCATCGGGCAATGATCAGGACATGGGCTGTGGCGACAAATTAGCCTTTACGCTTGGTCAAAATGGATAACGTTTGACGCAGCCACTTCGTGATAAAATTTTGTACAACTTCGGGATCTTTTCCAAAACATTAGGAGACATATTCAGAGGCAAAAATCTATAAAAGGAGGGGAGGATTCCAACTCCAAAGTGTTGGTGCAACAATGCCCCAAGCATGCATGTGTTTTGATGTTTGGATAATCATCTAAGTTAGGCAATGCTTTGTGATCTAATTGTGAACATGTTTAAGTGACAGGAAAATCCAAGGATGAAGACTTGGTAAAAGAAAAGTCCAAGCATGATCTTGGCAAGGAAAGTCCAAGGGATGGACTTGGCAGCATAAGACCAAGCTTGTATTCTTGGCAACATAAAGTCCAAGTGAACCTTGGCAAAGGAAGTCCAAGTATGATCTTGGAAAAGGAAGTCCAAGGGATGGACTTGGTAGCGTAAGACCAAGCTTATAGTCTTGGCAGCATAATGTCCAAGTGAACCTTGGCAAAGGGAGTCCAAGGGATGGACTTGGCAGCATAAGACCAAGCTTGTAGTCTTGGCAGCGTAAAGTCCAAGTGAACCTTGGCAAAGGAAGTCCAAATTAAAGTCTTGGCAGCTTAAGTCCAAGCTTGTAGTCTTGGTGGCGTAAAGTCTAAGCATTTGGCAACCCAAGACATGACGAGGGCGAAGGAAACTCTTGAAGGCGAGCACAAGGTCGAAGGAAGAGTTAGAAGGTCAAGTCTAGGTCTAGGGAGTCAATTCAAGTATGAATTATTCATACTTGACTAGTATCAGTCGACTGATACTATGTAGCATGATCCGATAAGGTGCTCGATCGAGTCGCAAAATCGACTATCACCGATCGACGGCTTCGCAATGATCGGATGAGGTAATCATCGACTACCAATCCAGCAATGATCGATCGCAAAAATGGGCACAGAATGAAGTCTCACTCGACTACTCACGGTGATCACTCGACTGATCGCTTCATCAGTCGACTGATGAAGTGATCAGTCGATTGATAGGCCTACCATTGGAAATGGCGGCTGCGAATCCCCGCGGATCCACTCTGTCAGAAGCCGTTAGCTTCGATGGCAGTCGACTGATGGTAAGCATCAATCGACTGATCAAATTTCAACGGGAAAAACATCCCTTCTTCTATAAGAAGAGGCCTTGGGGAGCTTGGTGAAGCTAGTGCTCTCTTTCCTAGCTACACCCTCGTGCTCACCAAGTTTTCTCCAAGTGTTTTTGTGATTCTAAACCTCCTCTTCTCTAGTCTTCATCTTCCATCATTGTAAAGAAGAGGAGTGCATTGTAAAACAAGGTTTCCCCACCTTGGTTCATCCAAAGGAGTATTTAGTGAAGCTTGGCTGGGGCTAATCCACCTTACGGATTACCGTAGAGTAGGAGCGTCATCTCCGAACCACGTACATCGGGTGTTAGCATTGTTTTCTTGTTTCTCATTCTTATTTGTATTTGTATTGCTTCCACTAACGTACTTGTAGAAACAAAGAAAGGCTAATCACCCCCTCCCCCTCTAGCCATTACAAAGATCTAACAAGTGGTATTAGAGCCCGGATAGCTTGGAAGATTTCACCATCAACCAAGGAATCAATGGCTCTTCAAGAGGGATATAACACCGCCAAGCCACCGCTCTTCGATGGGAGTCACTTTGCGTATTGGAAAGGTAGGAAGAAGTATTATCTAATGAGTAATATTGAGATTTTGCATAGCATTGTAGATGTTTTTGAGGAACCGGTGGATGAACATGGAAACCCTATTCCAAGCAAGGATTGGACAAGGGAAATGAATAGGAGGTTCGAATCAAATGCAAAGGCGGTACTCACCATCCAATGCGGTATTACAATGGAGCAAATAAACAAGGTGGGGCCTTTCGAATCTGCCAAGGAGTTATGGGAAAAGCTCATTGAGCTAAATGAAGGATCCAAGAAGTCAAAGAGGGCAAAGAAGGACTTGCTAATTGGACAACTTCAAGCCTTCCAAATGAAGATGCATGAAACCATAAGCCAAATGCATGGAAGGTTTAAGGAGATTGTGAATGGACTCCACATCATAGGTGAGCGAGTTGACAACCGGGATTTGGTAAGGTACATTCTTCAAGCATTTCCTAGAACTTCTCTATGGACTTCTATAGTTGATGATATTAAGGTAACTAGGGATCTTTCTCAAATTTAAATTGATGAATTATTTGTGAGTTTGAATTGCATGAGCAAACTAACATGTCCCCTAAGGAAAAGGGTTTAGCTCTATTTGTTGAGAAGAAGGAAAAGAAGAAGAAAGAAAGGAAAGAAGTGTCATCATCATCTGAGTCGGAGCATGATTCAAGTAGTGATGGAGACTCGTCTAGTGAGATGACCCACTTTGTCAAGAAGCTCTATGGAAAATCAAAGGAGTTCAAGAATAGAGAAGCAAGGAAGGGGTCCCATTCTTCAAGAGGTAAGTTTAGTGGTAATTCAAATTTTGACAATAATGTGATTTTCCATGCTTGCAAGAAGAAGGGGCACATAAAGCCAAATTTCCTGGAGCTAAAGAAGAAGGAAGAAATAGAAAAGAAAAAGAAGGATAAGAAGGAGAAGAAGAAGAAGGAGGCCATGATGGCTCAAACCACATGGGACACACCAAGTGTTGAAGATTCCTCCTCCGATGATGAGCTTTGCCACATCACACACCATGTGGCACTCATGGCCCAAGGAGATGACTCCGGTACATCAATCCAAGGAGAAGACTCTTCAAGTGATGAATCGTCATCTAGTGACGATGAGGTAATGAACTCTTCTAAAGTTAAGCTTCTTTAAAAATCAATTACTTATCTTAAAGAGGCTCTAGATAAGTCTAAATCTAAGGTTAGAAACACAAAGGTAGAACTAAAGGCCATTAGGAATGAAAAACCTTCACATGTTGATTCTTGCATACTTAAGGAAGAGAATGACAAACTTAAGGATGAGGTTAGTGACTTAAAGGCATGCTTAGAGAAATTTACGAATGACTCAAAATATATTGACATGATCCTTAGCCGACAAAGAGTCATTTACAACAAGGCCGGTGTAGGATATAAGCCAAAAGAAAAAGAAGTTGCTTATATCTCATTGATTAATAGAAAAGCAACCATTAAGGGTAAGGTTAAGAAAGCATGGGTACCTAAGAAGCTTTTACTTCCAAAAGATTGTATTTTTCATGTGATTTAGGTAGGAGAGCAAGGTATGTGGATTGTGGATAGCGGTTGGTCAACACACATGACCGGGGATGAGAGCAAGTTTTCCACAATTAAGTATGTGAAGAAGGGAGCGGTGTCTTTTGGAAATAGTGGAAAACTCAAGATATTAGGTAGAAGTACAATTGAGGTATCCCCCAAAATCGTCATTCACAAAGTTTTACTAGTTGAAAATATGAAATTCAATTTATTAAGTGTTAGTCAACTTTGTGATGCAAGCTACCATGTTTCTTTTGAATCTTCTAAATGCATGATTAGACACAAGGAATTAAATGATTGTATGTTAGTTGGATATAGGAAATCAAATATTTATTATGTTGATCTTTCATATGCTTCTAACATTTCTACTAAGTGTCTTGTTGCAAAAGAAGAAGAAAGGTGGCTATGGCATAGGAGATTGGGGCACATCAACAAGAAAAACATAGCCAAGGTAGCCAAGTTGGAGTTGGTCAAAGGGATACCAAAGATCAAGTATGCCAAGAACAAAATGTGTGATGCATGCCAAGAAGGAAAACAAACAAAGACATCACACAAAGGTAAAACCTTAACGAATACCTCTTTACCGTTAGAACTATTGCATCTTGAGTTATTTTATTGCCATAGTACTCCATCTTTAAATGGTAGCAAATATTGTTTAGTTATAGTAGATAATTTTTCTAGGTATACTTGGGTTTATTTTATGAAACATAAGCATGATACTTTAAAAATAATCATAGGATTTAGTAAAAGGGTTGAAAATGAAAAGAGTCTCAAAATCAACCGGATCCGTAGTGATCGTGGCGGTGAATTTGGGAATTCTAAATTTTCACAATTTTGTTTAGAGCAAGGGTACAAGCATGAGTTCTCTTTTCCTAGAACTCCCCAACAAAATAGGGTGGTGGAAAGGAGAAATTGTGCCCTACAAGAGGTGGCTAGGACTATGCTTAATGTATATTCTCTACCTAGCTACTTGTGGGCAGAAGAGGTTAATACCGCTTGCTATATCCAAAATAGGGTTCAAATCCATTGGTTTTTAGGAAAGACACCATTCGAATTATGGAATGGGACTATTCCCACAATTCATTATTTCAAAGTCTTTGGATGTAAAGTTTACATTTTAAACACCAAAGATAACTTAGGAAAATTTGAATCCAAAGCTGATGAGGGAATCCTAGTCGGATACTCATCCACGAGTAGAGGATATAGAGTCTACAATAAGAGAACCCAAGGGATTGAGGAGTCCTCTAATGTTCAATTTGATGAAACATCTAGTACCTACCCTAGAAAGTCCTCCATTGATAAGGATATTAATGACAATAATCAAGACATTACCCAAAAACTTCAAAATTTGACTATAAGAGGTAATGATCAAGGGGGAGGAAGAAGAGATTCCGTTGATGAAAGGAGGGTAGAAGATAACAATGATCAATTTGAAACCCCTTCTAGAACTCTAAGAACTCATCAAGATCATCCACTTGACGAAATAGTAGGAGATCTATCTCAAGGAGTAAGAACTAGGTCATTTCATAGAGCTCCTACTAGTCAAGTAGCTCTTATTTCACAAATTGAGTCAAAATCGATCAATGATGCATTACATGATCCGAATTGGATTTTGGCAATGCAAGATGAATTGGCTCAATTTGAGAGGAGTCAAGTATGGGAGTTAATTCCTAGACCCAATGATAGCACCATAATTACTACAAGATGGGTCTTTAGGAATAAGCTAGATGACCAAGGAAATATCACAAGAAATAAGGCTAGGTTGGTTGCTAGGGGATTCAATCAAGTTGAGGGGCTTGACTATGATGAGACTTATGCCCCGGTTGCTAGGTTAGAGTCTATTAGAATTCTTTTAGGGTATGCTTCCTATATGGGATTTAAACTTTATCAAATGGATGTTAAATCGGCATTCCTAAATGGTTATATTAAGGAAGAAGTATTTTTAGAACAACCACCCGAGTTTGAAAACATAGATTATCCAAACCACGTATATAAGCTTAGGAAAGCGTTATATGAGTTAAAACAAGCTCCCCGGGCATGGTATAAAAGATTGTCATCCTTCTTAATTTCTAAGGATTTTAGAAGAGGCCAAGTATATCAAACCTTGTTCATAAAGTCAACATTAAAGGATATATTCATAGCCCAAGTATATGTTGATGACATTATTTTTGGGTCAACAAATGATGATCTTCTTCAAGACTTTATAAAAATATGGAGAATGAATTTGAAATGAGTTTAGTTGGAGAGCTTAACTTTTTCCTAGGGTTACAAGTCAAGCAAACCAATGAAGGGATTAATATTTATCAAACCAAATATGCAAATGAAATGATCAAGAAATTTAGTTTGGAAAATGTCAAATTGTAACCACTCCTATGGCCACTAGCACTAGAATAGATAGTGATAATGATGGTAAATCAATTGATCTTAAACTTTATAGGAGTATGATTGGTAGCCTACTATACCTAACCGCTAGTAGACCCGATATCTTATTTGCAGTAGGTATGTGTGCAAGATACCAATCTTGTGCCAAAGAATCACATTTAGTAGCCGTTAAGAGAATTTTAAGATATATTAAAGGCACCCTAAATTTAGGACTTTGGTATCCTAGGACTAGGTGTTTTGAGTTGCTTGGCTATACCGATTCCGATTATGCCGGTTGCAAATTGGATAGTAAGAGTACTAGTGGTGGATGCCAATTTCTTGGGTCCTCCCTAGTTAGTTGGAGTAGTAGGAAGCAACATTGTGTTGCTTTATCAACCACCGAAGCCGAATATGTGGCTTTAGGTGGTTGTGTAGCTCAATTACTTTGGATGAGACATACTCTTGAGGACTATGAGCTACACTACTCTAACATTAAAGTTTATTATGACAATGTGAGTACCATCAACTTGACGAAAAATTCGGTACATCACTCTAGGATCAAGCACATTGAAGTGAGACATCACTTCATAAGAGATCATGTGGCAAGGGGGGACATTGAACTTAATTATGTAGAATCTAAGTCCAACCTTGCTGATACCTTCACCAAAGCTGTCCCTGAAACTGAATTTTCATCATTAAGGAGAGAGCTTGGTATGTGCTTTGTAGAGTAAATTTCTAGGTTTGTATGATCCCATATTCATATGTTAGCCTTATACCTTGATGCATCTCACAAAAAGCCATAAGAAACCTTGATTCTTGTATTAAGACACTTAGGAACATGTGAGATGATAGGGAAGGTGTACTTGGATCATCATGCTTGTTATGATGCATTACTATGAGCCAATGACACACCTAGAGACATGAATACTTCATGGACCAATCATTGGGAAGGCTTGAATTCAAGTAATGAATACATAGCTCCAAGAACATGATTGAAAATATCAAATAAAACATATTTTAAACTATGTTTATCATATTTTGAAAAATAGTTTTCAAGTGGAACACAAAAGTGATACAAAGTTTACAAAATTTTTAGAACTTTTGTTAGTTTTCAAGTTTGTATCAATCTTGAAATCTGGAAAACATATATTTTTCAAACTATTTTTCCCTAATAAAGTATGATATCAAAAATGTCTACACAAAATTTCGTGATTTTTTAAGGTTTCTAGAATTTCTAATGCATTTCTGAAGATGGGCTGAAAGGGTTGAAATTCAGATTTAGCAGATCATAACTGTTGAAACCAGTCCGATCGATACACTGTGTTTTCTGATAAATAGCTCCATTTTCTGATATTTAGTGTATCTTTGATGTCCTAAAACTATAGCATGATAATATTGAGTATAAACAAATTTTTAGGACTGTTTAATGCAGTGTTTTTGGGGGAGTTTCATAATATATATCTTTTCATCCCCAAACTTACATTGTTGGTTCAAAGTTATGACTTAACTTTCGAACTTTTATTATTCTTTGCTTCAAATGTTATTCACACATCATGAAGCATATCTTGGATTAAGGGGGAGCTTAATATCAATCTTATACCTTAATCCAAGATACAACAACTTTAATTCTTTCATTGAAATTTATGAATCCTTCTCTTTTTGATGTATGTCAAAGAGGGAGAATGATGTTTTAAGTTAGAATTCATATTAAAAATATGATTATATGCATATGGTAAAGACCTAACTTAAATGATTGTCAAACATCAAAAAGGGGGAGATTGTTGGTGCAATAATACCCCAAGCATGCATGTGTTTTGATGTTTGGATAATCATCTAAGTTAGGCAATGCTTTGTGATCTAATTGTGAACATGTTTAAGTGACAGGGAAATCCAAGGATGAAGACTTGGTAAAAGAAAAGTCCAAGTATAATCTTGGCAAGGAAAGTCCAAGGGACGGACTTGGCAGCATAATACCAAGCTTGTTGTCTTGGCAGCATAAAGTCCAAGTGAACCTTTGCAAAGGAAGTCCAAGTATGATCTTGGCAAAGGAAGTCCAAGGGATGGACTTGGCAGCGTAAGACCAAGCTTGTAGTCTTAGCAGCATAAAGTCTAAGTGAACCTTGGCAAAGGAAGTCCAAGGGATAGACTTGGCAGTGTAAGACCAAGCTTGTAGTCTTGGCAACGTAAAGTCCAAGTGAACCATGGCAAATGAAGTCCAAACTAAAGTCTTGGCAGCATAAGTATAAGCATGTAGTCTTGGCGGCGTAAAGTCCAAACATTTGGCCACCCAAGACATGATGAGGCCGAAGGAAACTCTTGAAGGCGAGCGCAAAGTGAAGAAGGATTAGAAAGGTCAAGTCTGGAGTCTAGAGTCAATTCAAGTATGAATTATTCATACTTGACTAGTATCGATCGGATACGATGTATCGATCGGGATAAGGTGCTCGGCCGAGTCG
The DNA here is from genome assembly GCA_025175895.1 of Wurfbainia villosa. Taxonomy (NCBI): domain Eukaryota; kingdom Viridiplantae; phylum Streptophyta; class Magnoliopsida; order Zingiberales; family Zingiberaceae; genus Wurfbainia; species Wurfbainia villosa. The sequence goes on from CM046002.1 coordinate 56,881,497, forward strand.
AGGTGAAACGACTATCGATCGGTCAGCGAACGATGGCGATCGGTGATGGCGATCAATCGTCTAGCCAATCGTGGCGATCGGGATCAAGTCGAAAATGGGCACAGAATGGAGTCTCACTCGACTCACTCGGATCGATCCTCGTGATCGCTCATCGGTCGGTGATGGGATCGATCGTGATACCTCCCGTTGGAAATGGCGGTGCGAATCCCGCGGATCCACTGTCAGCGTTAACCGGCGACGATGATGGTGAGCATCGGTCGGTGATCAAGGGAAAAATAGCCCTTCTTCTATAAGAAGAGCCCTTGGGGAGCTTAGTGAAGCTAGTGCTCTCATTCCTAGCTACACCCTCGTGCTCACCAAGTTTTCTCCAAGTGTTTTTGTGATTCTAAACATCCTCTTCTCTAGTCTTCATCTTCCATCATTGTAAAGAAGAGGAGTGCATTGTAAGACAAGGTTTCTCCACCTTGGTTCATCCAAAGGAGTATTTAGTGAAGCTTGGCCGGGGCTAATCCACCTTAGGGATTACCATAGAGTAGGAGTGTCATCTCTGAACCACGTACATTGGGTGTTAGCATTGTTTTCTTGTTTCTCATTCTTATTTGTATTGCTTCTGCTAACGTACTTGTAGAAACAAAGAAAGGCTAATCACCCCCCCTCTAGCCATTATAAAGATCTAACAAGTGGTATCAGAGCCCGGATAGCTTGGAAGATTTCACCATCTACCAAGGCATCAATGGCTCTTCAAGAAGGATATAGCACCGCCAAGCCACCGCTCTTCAATGGGAGTCACTTTGCGTATTGGAAAGGTAGGATGAAGTATTATCTAATGAGTAATATTGAGATTTGGCATAGCATTGTAGATGGCTTTGAGGAACTGGTGGATGAACATGAAAACCCTATTCCAAGCAAGGATTGGACAAAGGAAATGAATAGGAGGTTTGAATCAAATGCAAAGGCGGTACTCACCATCGAATGCGGTATTACAATGGAGCAACTCAACAAGGTGGGGCCTCTCGAATCCTCCAAGGAGTTAGGGGAAAAGCTCATTGAGCTAAATGAAGGATCCAAGGAGTCAAAGAGGGCCAAGAAGGACTTGCTAATTGGACAACTTCAAGCCTTCCAAATGAAGATGCATGAAACCGTAAGCCAAATGCATGGAAGGTTTAAGGAGATTGTGAATGGACTCCACATCATAGGTGAGTGAGTTGACAACCGGGATTTGGTAAGGTACATTCTTCAAGCATTTCCTAGAACTTCTCTATGGACTTCTATAGTTGATGCTATTAAGGTAACTAGGGATCTTTCGCAAATTAAAATTGATGAATTATTTTGTGATTTTGAATTGCATGAGCAAACTAACATGTCCCCTAAGGAAAAGGGTTTAGCTCTATTTGTTGAGAAGAAGGAAAAGAAGAAGAAAGAAAGGAAAGAAGTGTCATCATCATCTGAGTCAGAGCATGATTCAAGTAGTGAAGGAGACTCGTCTAGTGAGATGGCCCACTTTGTCAAGAAGCTCTATAGAAAATCAAAGGAGTTCAAGAATAGAGAAGCAAGGAAGGGGTCCCATTCTTCAAGAGGTAAGTTTAGTGGTAATTCAAATTTTGACAATAATGTGATTTTCCATGCTTGCAATAAGAAGGGACGCATAAAGCCAAATTGCCCAGAGCTAAAGAAGAAGGAAGAAAAAGAAAAGAAAAAGAAGGATAAGAAGGAGAAGAAGAAGAAGAAGGCCATGATGGCTCAAACCACATGGGACACACCAAGTGTTGAAGATTCCTCCTCTATTGATGAGCTTTGCCACGTCACACGCCATGTGGCACTCATGGCCCAAGGAGATGACTCCGGTACATCAAGCCAAGAAGAAGACTCTTCAAGTGATGAATCGTCATCTAGTGACGATGAGGTAATGAACTATCCTAAAGTTAAGCTTCTTTATAAATCAATTTCTTATCTTAAAGAGGCTCTAGATAAGTCTAAATCTAAGGTTACAAACATGAAGGTAGAACTAAAGGACATTATGAATGAAAAACCTTCACATGTTGATTCTTGCATACTTAAGGAAGAGAATGACAAACTTAAGGATGAGGTTAGTGACTTAAAGGCATGCTTAGAGAAATTTACGAATGACTCAAAATATCTTGACATGATCCTTAGCCGACAAAGAGTCGTTTACAACAAGGACAGTGTAGCATATAAGCCAAAAGAAAAAGAAGTTGCTTATATTTCATTGATTAATAGAAAAGCAACCATTAAGGGTAAGGTTAAGAAAGCATGGGTATCTAAGAAGCTTTTACTTAATGTTACCGGTCCTAATGTTTGGGTACCAAAAGATTGTGTTTTTTATGTGATTTAGGTAGGAGAGCAAGGTCAGTGGATTGTGGATAGCGGTTGCTCAATACACATGACCTGGGATGTGAGCAAGTTCTCCACAATTAAGTATGTGAAGAAGGGAGTGGTGTCTTTTGGAAATAGTGGAAAACTCAAGATATTAGGTAGAGGTACAATTGTGGTATCCCTCAAAATCGTCATTCACAAAGTTTTACTAGTTGAAAATATGAAATTCAATTTATTAAGTGTTAGTCAACTTTGTGATGCAAGGTACCATGTTTCTTTTGAATCATCTAAATGCATGATTAGACACAAGGAATTAAATGATTGTATGTTAGTTGGATATAGGAAATCAAATATTTATTATGTTGATCTTTCATATGCTTCTAACATTTATACTAAGTGTCTTGTTGCAAAAGAAGAAGAAAGGTGGCTATGGCATAGGAGATTGGGGCACATCAACAAGAAAAACATAGCCAAGGTAGCCAAGTTGGAGTTGGTCAAAGGGATACCAAAAATCAAGTATGCCAAGAACAAAATGTGTGATGCATGCCAAGAAGGAAAACAAACAAAGACATCACACAAAGGTAAAACCTTAACGAATACCTCTTTACCGTTAGAACTATTGCATCTTGACTTATTTTATTGCCATAGTACTCCTTCTTTAAATGGTAGCAAATATTGTTTAGTTATAGTAGATAATTTTTCTAGGTATACTTGGGTTTATTTTATGAAACATAAGCATGATACTTTAAAAATAATCATAGGATTTAGTAAAAGGGTTGAAAATGAAAAGAGTCTCAAAATCAACCGAATCCGTAGTGATCGTGGCGGTGAATTTGGGAATTCTAAATTTTCACAATTTTGTTTAGAGCAAGGGTACAAGCATGAGTTCTCTTTTCCTAGAACACCCCAACAAAATTGGGTGGTGGAAAGGAGAAATTGTGCCCTACAAGAGGTGGCTAGGACTATGCTTAATGTATATTCTCTACCTAGCTACTTGTGGGCAGAAGAGGTTAATACTGCTTGCTATATCCAAAATAGGGTTCAAATCCATAGGTTTTTAGGAAAGACACCATTCGAATTATGGAATGGGACTATTCCCACAATTCATTATTTCAAAGTCTTTGGATGTAAAGTTTACATTTTAAACACCAAAGATAACTTAGGAAAATTTGAATCCAAAGCTAATGAGGGAATCCTAGTCGGATACTCATCCACGAGTAGAGGATATAGAGTCTACAATAAGAGAACCCAAGGGATTGAGGAGTTCTCTAATGTTCAATTTGATGAAACCACTAGTACCTACCCTAGAAAGTCCTCCATGATAAGGATATTAATGACAATAATCAAGACATTACCCAAAAACTTCAAAATTTGACCATAAGAGGTAATGATCAAGGGGGAGGAAGAAGAGATTCCGATGATGAAAGGAGGGTAGAAGATAACAATGATCAATTTGAAACCCCTTCTAGAACTCTAAGAACTCATCAAGATCATCCACTTGACGAAATAGTAGGAGATCTATCTCAAGGAGTAAGAACTAGGCCATTTCATAGAGCTCCTACTAGTCAAGTAGCTCTTATTTCACAAATTGAGTCAAAATCGATCAATGATGCATTACATGATCCGAATTGGATTTTGGCAATGCAAGATGAATTGACTCAATTTGAGAGGAGTCAAGTATGGGAGTTAGTTCCTAGACCCAATGATAGCACCATAATTACTACAAGATGGGTCTTTAGGAATAAGCTAGATGACCAAGGAAATATCACAAGAAATAAGGCTAGGTTGGTTGCTAGGGGATTCAATCAAGTTGAGGGGCTTGACTATGATGAGACTTATGCCCCGGTTGCTAGGTTAGAGTCTATTAGAATTCTTTTAGGGTATGCTTCCTATATGGGATTTAAACTTTATCAAATGGATGTTAAATCGGCATTCCTAAATGGTTATATTAAGAAAGAAGTATTTGTAGAACAACCACCCGAGTTTGAAAACATAGATTATCCAAACCACGTATATAAGCTTAGGAAAGCGTTATATGAGTTAAAACAAGCTCCCCGGGCATGGTATAAAAGATTGTCATCCTTCTTAATTTCTAAGGATTTTAGAAGATGCCAAGTATATCAAACCTTGTTCATAAAGTCAACATTAAAGGATATATTCATAGCCCAAGTATATGTTGATGACATTATTTTTGGGTCAACAAATGATGATCTTCTTCAAGACTTTATAAAAAATATGGAGAATGAATTTTAAATGAGTTTAGTTGGAGAGCTTAACTTTTTCCAAGGGTTACAAGTCAAGCAATCCAATGAAGGGATTAATATTTATCAAACCAAATATGCAAATGAAATGATCAAGAAATTTGGTGTGGAAAATTTCAAAATTGTAACCACTCCTATGGCCACTAGCACTAGAATAGATAGTGATCATAATGGTAAATCAATTGATCTTAAACTTTATAGGAATATGATTGGTAGCCTACTATACCTAACTGCTAGTAGACCCGATATCTTATTTGTGGAAGGTATGTGTGCAAGATACCAATCTTGTGCCAAAGAATTACATTTAGTAGCCGTTAAAAGAATTTTAAGATATATTAAAGGCACCCTAAATGTAGGACTTTGGTATCCGAGGACTAGGTCATGTGAGTTGCTTGGCTATACTGATTCCGATTATGCTGGTTGCAAATTGGATAGGAAGAGTACTAGTGGTGGATGCCAATTTCTTGGGTCCTCCCTAATTAGTTGGAGTAGTAGGAAGCAACATTGTGTTGCTTTATCAACCACCGAAGCCAAATATGTGGCTATGGGTGGTTGTGTAGATCAATTACTTTAGATGAGACATACTCTTGAGGACTATGAGCTACACTACTCTAACATTAAAGATTATTGTGACAATGTGAGTACCATCAACTTGACGAAAAATCCGGTACATCACTCTAGGATCAAGCACATTGAAGTGAGACATCACTTCATAAGAGATCATGTGTCAAGAGGGGACATTGAACTTAATTATGTAGATTCTAAGTCCAACCTTGCCGATATCTTCACCAAAGCTCTTCCCGAAACCGAATTTTCATCATTAAGAAGAGAGCTTGGTATGTGCTTTGTAGAATAAATTTCTAGGTTTGTATGATCCCATATTCATATGTTAGCCTTATACCTTGATGCATCTCACAAAAAGCCATAAGAAACCTTGATTCTTGTATTAAGACACTTAGGAACATGTGAGATGATAGGGAAAGTGTACTTGGCTCATCATGCTTGTTATAATGCATTACTATGAGCCAATGACACACCTAGAGACATGAATACTTCATGGACCAATCATTGGGAAAGCTTGTATTCAAGTAATGAATACATAGCTCCAATAACATGATTGGAAATATCAAATAAAATATATTTTAAACTATGTTTATCATATTTTGAAAAACAGTTTTCAAGTGGAACACAAAAGTGATACAAAGTTTGCAAAATTTTTAGAACTTTTGTTAGTTTCCAAGTTTGTATCAATCTTGAAATATGGAAAACATATATTTTCAAACTATTTTACCCTAATAAAGTATGATCTCAGAAATGTGTACACAAAATTTCGTGATTTTTTGACGTTTCTAGAATTTCTAACGCATTTCTGAAGTTGAGTTGAAGGCGAAATTGGATTAGCGATTACCGATCGTAAACCAGTCGGTGATACAATGTTTTCTGATAAATAGCTCCATTTTCTGATATTTAGTGTATCTTTGATGTCCTAAAACTATAGCATGATAATATTGAGTATAAACAAATTTTTAGGACTGTTTAATGCAATGTTTTAGGGGGAGTTTCATAATATATATCTTTTCATCCCCAAACTTACATTGTTTTTTGCAAAGTTAGGACTTAACTTTCGAACTTTTGTTATGCTTTGCTTCAAATGTTAATCACACATCATGAAGCATATCTTGGATTAAGGGGGAGCTTAATATCAATCTTATACCTTAGTCCAAGATACAACAACTTTAATTCTTTCATGAAATTTATGAATTCTTCTCTTTTTGATGTATGTCAAAGGGGGAGAAGTAATGTTTTAAGTTAGAATTCATATTAAAAATATGATTATATGCATATGGTAAAGACCTAACTTAAATGATTGCCAAACATCAAAAAGGGGGAGATTGTTGGTGCAACAATGCCCCAAGCATGCATGTGTTTTGATGTTTGGATAATCATCTAAGTTAGGCAATGCTTTGTGATCTAATTGTGAACATGTTTAAGTGACAGGGAAATCCAAGGATGAAGACTTGGTAAAAGAAAAGTCCAAGTTTGATCTTGGCAAGGAAAGTCCAAGGGACGGACTTGGCAGCATAAGACCAAGCTTGTAGTCTTGGCAGCATAAAGTCCAAGTGAACCTTGACAAAAGAAGTCCAAGTATGATCTTGGCAAAGGAAGTCCAAGAGATGGAGTTGGCAGCGTAAGACTAAGCTTGTAGTCTTAGCAGCATAAAGTCCAAGTGAACCTTGGCAAAGGAAGTCCAAGGGATGGACTTGGCAGCGTAAGACCAAGCTTGTAGTCTTGGCAGCGTAAAGTCTAAGTGAACCTTGGCAAAGGAAGTCCAAAGTAAAGTCTTGGCAACATAAGTCCAAGCTTGTTGTCTTTGCGGCGTAAAGTCCAAGCATTTGGCAACCCAAGACATGATGAGGCCGAAGGAAACTCTTGAAGGCGAGCGCAAGGCTGAAGGAAGAGTTAGAAGGTCAAGTCTAGGTCTAGGGAGTCAATTCAAGTATGAATTATTCATACTTGACTAGTATCAGTCAACTGATACTATGTAGCAGTCGACTAATAAGGTGCTCGACTGAGTTAGGCTGCTGTTCGATATCACGACCGATGTAGCCGGGCAATGATCGATGAGACAATCAGTCGACTGCCAATCCAGGCAGTCGACTGATCAAGTCGAAAATGGGCCAAGAATGGAGTCTCACTCAACTCCTCACGGCGATCACTCGACTGATTGCTTCATCAGTCGACTGATGAAGTGATCAGTCGACTGATAGGCCTCCCGTTGGAAATGGCGGCTGCGAATCCACGCGGTTCCGCTCTGTCATAAGCCGTTAGCTTCGACAGCAGTCGACTGATGGTGAGCATCAGTCGACTGATCAAAGTTCAACGGGAAAAACAGCCCTTCTTCTATAAGAAGAGGCCTTGGGGAGCTTGGTGAAGCTAGTGCTCTCATTCATAGCTACATCCTCGTGCTCACCAAGTTTTCTCCAAGTGTTTTTGTGATTCTAAACCTCCTCTTCTCTAGTCTTCATCTTCCATCATTGTAAAGAAGAGGAGTGCATTATAAGACAAGGTTTCTCCACCTTGGTTCATCCAAAGGAGTATTTAGTGAAGCTTGGCTGGGGCTAATCCACCTTACGGATTACCGTGGAGTAGGAGCGTCATCTCTGAACCACGTACATCGGGTGTTAGCATTGTTTTCTTGTTTCTCATTCTTATTTGTATTTGTATTTGTATTGCTTCCGCTAACGTACTTGTAGAAACAAAGAAAGGCTAATCACCCCCCTCTAGTGATTACAAAGATCATCAAGATTATTCTCAAGTGCTCCTACAATGCCAAAGCTCCAACACCGTCATAACGCCGACGCGACAACAAGTTCTAATCCTCTTCGTCAGCAACAGTAGCAAGTTATTGCTTTTATTATTGTATTCTTTGTTTTTATTCATAACGAGCTGAGGTAGGCTTGTTGCCTCATCCTCGTACTTCCGATTTTGTGATTGTTGTCTCCTACCTCCAATGAGGAGGAGACATTATAGTGTTTTTCCCTCCGTACATGGTCTAGAACCATTAGGGCCTTGGAGTAGCAACCGTTGGGTTGCAAACCAAGTAAAAATAAACTTGTCTTCTTATTTTTCTGCTGTGTCTACTCGTGTTTTAACGAACGAAAAGAAATTCTACGATCGCTATTCACCCCCCCCCTCTAGCGATGCTTCTCGATCCAACAATTGGTATCAGAGCAGGGGCGCTAAGATTTGGTGAAACCACCGATCTAGCATGTTTAGTTTTCTGTTCGTATTTTTCGATTCGTATTTTTTTTTGGTCTTTTTCCTCCCGCACTATTAATCGAAGACGAAGTCTTGGTACGTTTCTTTTGGTTGTGTGCTTGCAAGAATTCTCTCTTGGAGTAGCCGACGGTAAAATAGCCATAACTTTTCGCACAAGTGGACTCACATAACGATGTACCTACCAAATCGAAGCTCTCTGAGAGATCTACATTTCTTAGGAGGGTTTACCCTCGTAAAAAGCTATTTACAGCCCCAAAATTCTAACGTCTAGTACCCTTTCGGGGACATCGAAGGTCGTAAGTTGTTAGTTTTTGTTAGTTTCTTATTTTTCTCATTTAATTATGTTTATTTCCAATTTATTTCCCACATTACTAATCCAAGACCAAGTCTTGGAATTTCCTTTTATTTTTATTCGTGTTTTGCAAGATACTTAATGGCTCACATTGAGGGGTATAGCACCACCCGACCTCCGTTCTTTAACGGAGATGATTTCCGTTATTGGAAAGGTCGGATGGAGTGTTTCTTGAAAACACAAGTCGAGACTTGGATAATAATCCAAATCGGCTTTGCTATACCCACCAATGATCAAGGAGAGCCCTTGGATTTCAACAAGTGGACAAATGCAACCAAGAGGAAAATTGAAGCCGAAGCAAGAGCAACCCAAATATTGCAATGTGGCTTGTACAAGGAGGAACTCAACCGCATCGGACCATTCATTAGCGTCAAGGACCTATGGAACAAATTAATCAAGCTACACGAAGGAACGTCCGATGCTAAGGTATGTAAATGTGACCTTCTTTTCAATAAGTTGTATAACCTTAAGATGCAGGAACACAAGACGGCGACGCAACTACACGCCCGCATCCAGGACATTGTCAACGACTTGCACACCATCGGACACAAGGTCAAAAACCGCGACCTACTAAGGTACGTTCTTAATTCATTTCCTAGGACTACCTTGTGGGCATCCATGGTCGATGCCTATAAGGTCTCTAAGGACATTTCAAAGCTTAGGTTAGACGAATTATTTTCCGAGTTTGAACTTCACGAGCAAACTAACGTGGTCCAGGCCGAGAGAGGTATTGCTCTACTTGTAGGACAAAGAATCAAGCCACCTACCAGGAAAGAAGATGGACTCGAACCCGAAGACGAGTCAGAGTCCGAATCCGAAGAGGTGGAAGCAATAGTGAACGTAGTTCGGAAGATCGTTCAGAGGGAAAGGAGACAACTAAAGAACCAAAAGAGGGCACAATTCAAATCAAAGCAAAAGAAGGCCCTCCATGCAACTTGGGACAATAGAGAAGACATAGATTACATGGAAAGACCGAAGGAGTTCGAGTCAGAATTCGAATCCGAATCCAATTACAACACCGACTCTGAACTCGAGGACTACTTCGAGAAGCAACTCAAAGCCGGACCAAAAGAGAAAATTAAGGTTAGCCGCTCACTAATTCATACGCTTTACAATACAATTAAAATGCTTACTAGGAAATTAACTAAGTCCAAGTCTAGGGTTGAGTCGTTACTTGAGGAGGTTGAAACCCTCAAGCAAGAGGCTACTCTAACCTCTTCAACTAGTCAAGTTCAAGATGGAAACTCAACCCAAATTGAAAAACTTGAGGAGGAGAATTCTCTCTTGAAAGACCGAGTTCAAGATGTTGAGGCTACGTTGGAAAGGTTCACGTTGGGATCTAAGAATCTTAGCCGACTACTTGGAACCCTAAGAGCTGTGTACAACAAAGTTGGACTCGGATTTATGTCAATGACTACGAATAGGTCATATATGTCTATCATAAATCGTAGTCATCAAAGAGTCCAAGCATGGGTCCCAAAGGTTTTATTGAATTTACATATAAGGACTAATAAGTTTTGGATTCCCCAGGATCAAGTTCATTATTTGAATAGACCATATTGGTTTAATGGTCTAGGGGGAGGTAACACTAAAATAGTATACACGCTTACTTAGCAAAACCATTGCATATTTTATTTTAATTTTTACAATGGCTAGATAGGGAAAATAGTTATTCAACTCTTGATAACATAGTATCAGGATGCGGTGAGATGATAGTATGTTAGGGAAACAAAGTCTCGTGTATTCGAGCTAGATAAGACGTATCTAGCTTGATGCACTTGACCGAGTGGAACTAGCTGAAGCTACCTCACCGTATCCTAAACTAGTTAGACCAGGAAGTAACCCTAAGTGACTTAAGTGATATTTTCTTGAATTTGGATTTGTCTAAGGAAGTGGTCGTTGTTCCGATCAAAGAAGGCCCCTGTGCTTCGCCATGACCTGGAAGCCAGTTTCTCAAAAAGTTACTTAACGATCTAAAGGTTAAATATGAATCTAACCCAAGGTTGACTCTCTTTAATCAATTTAAAATCATCTCACAAAACATATAAGGTGAACAAATTTTGAGACATATAGAATGGGTGAGATGTTAAGGATAATTGAAATATACTTAAAACAACCTCTTCAAATTACTACTTACTTTCTCAACTAGTATTGTACTAAATAACTCTTAGGCCAAAGTTTAGCGTCACCTACATCTCTTATGCTTCATATATTTTACTAAGGGGGAGAGCAAACTAACCCTAAGGGTTATATTACAAACCTTTAGATTATTGGTGCAGAGGGTCACACCTCGAACCAATCTATCTGACTACTGCTAGACATTATGCTTGGACTCATAGCTAATTTATCTTGATGCATGCATATACCATATTGTTTTTAAACCCCTATTTTATATAACAAACTCCAATTTTACATAACAAACCCCAACATTTGTTTTGATTTATGGCAAAAGGGGAGATGAGAGAAAGTTAAGGGGGAGTTAAGGGGGAGTAACACAAAATTTATTTAATTTTGAAAACTAAAGTATCTCTTTCAAAACTCACCTAGGGTTAAGGGGGAGTTTTGGTTAAGGGGGAGTTTTTGAAAATGACATTTATCATTTACTATACTTGTTTTATGCTTTAATTTCCCTTAACTTTGTGTTGGTTTGCCATAGATAAAAAAGGGAGAGATTGTTGGTGCAGGGGAACTAGATACTCGAACCTGTGTTTTGATTATGGCAAAGATACAAAGTTAAGTTTACATCGTTATCTCACGAGCTAAATCGAGTGTGCAGAAAAGTACTAAAGCTAGAGCTGAAGGCTAGCGACACCCGGAGAAAGCCGCGGTGGTCGGGCAACACTCGAGTGACTTTGGAGGGAGCCGAAGGAATCGAGTGGAAGGCTGGAAGCGAGAGCTACAAAGTAAGTATCGAGGTAAGCTCGTGTGAGTGAGAGATGGTAAGGTCGTGCCCTCTTTACGGGGACGACCATAGGCGGCAATCCGACTAAGACTTCCTATGAAAGGTCTAGGTCGAGATCGGATGGTTAGAAACTGTTGTATTTACCATTTTCCGTTCTAACCTCTTACTGCAGGGAAGTGGCTAGGCTGGTAGTCGACTGATGGACATGGGTCAGTCGACTGATGCTAATCAGTCGACTGATGGGAGGCATCAGTCGACTGATGGCGATGAATCAGCCTTTGCGCTTGGTCAAAATGGATAACATTTGATGCAGCCACTTCGCGATAAAATTTTGTACAACTTCGGGATATGTTCCAAAACATTAGGAGACATATTCAGAGGCCAAAATCTATAAAAGGAGGGGAGGATTCCCACTCCAAAGATCATGAAGATTATTCTCAAGTGCTCCTACAATGCAAAAGCTCCAACACCGTCATAACGCCGACACGACAAGTTCTAATCCTCTTCGTCGGCAACAGTAGCAAGTAATTGCTTTTATTATTGTATTATTTGTTTTTATTCATAACGAGGTGAGGTAGACTTGTTGCCTTATCCTCGTACTTTCGGTTTTGTGATCGTTGTCTCCTACCTCCAATGAGGAGGAGAGGTTATAGTGCTTTGCCCTCCGTACGCGGTCTAGGACCGTTAGGGCCTTCGAGTAGCAACCGTTGGGTTGTCAACCAAGTAAAAATAAACTTTTCATCTTATTTTTCCGCTGTGTCTACTCGTGTTTTAACGAACGAAAAGAAATTCTACGATCGCTATTCACCCCCCTCTAGCGACGCTTCTCGATCCAACAGAATTATCCTCCATGCCAACCCCTTGCTCTCCTTTTATAGAGTTAGGGATAAGCCTCCTTTTAATCTCCACCATTGGTTCTAGGGATTTAATCTCAACCGTCGGATCTAGAGATTTAATCTCAACCGTCGGATCTAGAGATTTAATCTCTACCTTTGGATCTAGAGTTTTGTTTCTATCCATTGGAACTAAGCTTCATGAGGTGTTAATAGGCTACATTAGAGACCATGAGGAGAAGTTTGATCTTGGCCACCCATGGATCAAGCCCACATAAAGTCGTATCAATTAATGATAATCCAATCCACTAAAGGATTATCATTGTTCTACCTCACCAACCCCCATATGATAATATGGGCTCCATATATTATATGTACATTTTCTCCCCGTGTTTAAGATCTTGAATGTCCGTCGATTAATTAATTTACTGACCATTAATTAATCAACATCTAACTCCTTGAGTAGTACCACTCAACCTTTTCATCATGCCGGACCAAGTCCACCTGCAGGGTTTACATGATGAACCTTATGAGCTCCTCAAGGGGACATCATCATCCTAATATATAGGACACGGTTTCCTCCTATAATCAACGACACACCATATAAATAATATCATCTCCAAACTTACCGAGCCTATCAATTTAATCTATAAATCTCGCCTATTGGTAAATCAAAGAGATGAATACTAAGTATTTGTGCCCGTTATTATATCGGGATTAAGAGCATATACATAATAATATCTGAGGTCCGATTCGATTATGTAGTCAGCAATAAATCGAATCACCTCTAAGTCGGTCCTTCTAAATACACTCAAAGTGCACTAGTGTGATTTTATTGTCAAGACAAACCAATACCAAATCACACTACAACCATTCTGATGGTTTATCCAAAGTCATCTCGGTTGTAAGCCTTTACTCATACTTTACAAGGAGTCGATAACATGATCTCCCGTGTGACACCACACACCATGTTATTACAATGTAATGTATTAGACAATATGCATAACCATAAAAATATGCAAATAATGATCATGTGATTCTTATTTCAAAATAAAGATGTTCATACAAAAGGTAGACATTTCAGTATACATCCCTACAAACCAGACACCAGGTATGAAGTCAAGTTGGGTCGGGAGGACCGAACAACTAGCAGGAAGTCCAGCTGGGGCAGAAGGGCTGGACACTGGCAGGATGACCAGACAGTTTGTAGGAAGTCCTGGTGGATTGAGGATTGGACATCAAGCAGAGGATGTCCTTTGAGGACGGATTGACTTAAAGGGGAGGGGGTCAATGTGGTCCTTCGTTTAAGGGGGGGGGGGGATTGTTGGAGTATTGGGAATACAATCAAAGCCCCTCATTGGTAAGACATAGAAAAGATCATGTGCTTATAAGATGAAAAGATATCTCCATTGGTATGAGGCCTTTTGTGTAAAGTCCAAAAACAAAATCATGAGGGCTTAGGCCCAAAGTGGATAATATCATACCATTATGGAGATATGTGAATCTTATAGGCACTAACAAATTACAAATCAATGAAAAACTTGAGGTAGAGGGACAATCCCACCTCTCCTCGTTACGATCAAAAGCTCGATAAAAGCAACTTTAATTCACTGAATAGAAATGGAAACTTTAAACACTTATACCAACGGCGAGTAGATGTTTAGCTTGCAGTTGTGTCGTCGACGTTCCGACAATATTTCAGCATCGTAGAGGTGCATAGAGTAGCAGCATTGTGGGATCACTTTTTAAGCATTTAGATGACCTAAAGGGGTGAAACCCCTCTTCTTTTATAGCCTTGTAAGCTCCCCCAACGTTTAGTTCCAGCTCATGGTCAAAGAACCTCATCCCCCAAAGATAAGTAGAGCTTATCTTGACTCTCCTAGAGGTTGGAAAATGACAATGATCGCCCTTATCATCGATGATCGATGAGTTAGCTTGAAATAAAACAATATAAGTGAATTCGACGACCACTTACCATCCTATCTCGACTTAGACCTTCCACAGGAAGTCTTAGTCAGATCGCCACCTAAGGATGTCCCTGTATGGAGGACCCGACCTTACATTCACTCACACATGAGCTTACCTTAGGTCCTTTTGTGACTCGCATCTTTGCTTCAGGTTTTCAACTGGGTTCTTTGGCTCCATCCAAAGTTCTCCTGGAGTCGCCCGACCACGACGATTTTTTGACTCGGGATTATCCGAGTGTCGCCAAACTTCATCTGAGCTTAACCATTCCTGTACACTTGGATTAGCTCATTAGACAACAATATGACCTTAGTTTTGTGTCTTTGCCATAATCAAAACCTAGGTTCGATTATTTAGTGCCTACTGCACCAACATAGGTTACACTCAAATCATCCAATTGATCAAGTAATAGGTGATCCCAACCTAGGGGTTTGAACTAGAGCATCATATAGAAACCTTAGTCAAATCTCATTAATCTCGAAAATCAAACCCAAATCAATTGAACAAGCTCTTCTTGATCCCGATTGGATTATTGCTATGCAAGAAGAGCTAGCTCAATTCGATAGGAGTGAAGTTTCGGAATTTGTACCACCACCGAAAGATAAATCAATCATTGGAACAAGGTGGGTATTCCAGAACAAACTCGATGATGAAGGTGAAGTAGTTAGGAATAAGGCAAGATTAGTCGCTAAAGGATTTAGTCAAGTAGAGGGGCTAGATTATGACGAAACCTATGCCCCCGTAGCTAGACTAGAATTCATCAGAATATTATTAGCATACGCTGCACATCGAGTTTTCAAATTATTTCAAATTTATGTCAAGTAAGAATTTTTAAATGGAATTATTAATGAAGAGGTCTATGTTAGTCAACCCCAAGCTTTTGAAAGTTCAGACAAACCCGACCATATTTTTAGACTTAAGAAAGCCTTATATGGACTAAAATAAGCTCCTAGAGCTTGGTATGAAAGGTTTTCCATTTATCTTAGGTCTAAAGGGTTTAGCCAAGGATTAGTCTACCCAACCCTCTTCGTAAAATCCGTAGGTAAAGAAATTGTCACGCCCGCCCTTTCCAGGGGTTCGGAGGGCGGCGCGATGCGATCGTACATATTTGCATTACAGCGGAAGACTACATATACTTCTTACAATGGAAGACTTTAATCTTTTTTTTCTTTCTTTTAAACATAAGCATGCATCATCATTTCATAAATACTTAGTTCTAGTTCATGACATTCAACTTAAAGAAACGTGCATAAGTACGGAAAAGCATAAACAGATCTCCTCCACCATGCCACTACCACACACACTTTGCTCCTCCTGCTGCTCCCTTTAGTTTATCCATTCTTTACCCTTATCTGCAGTACAAGGGAACATAAAACTATAAGCACATAGGCTTAGTAAGATCCTATCCTACTGACAAAAACCATACATCAAGCATTAAGCATAGAGTAGTGACATAATCATATAAGCTCATATAAGCATAACATTCATATAAACATTCAAGAACATAAGTAAGCATAACATGCATATAAACATACCAGAACATAAGCACAACATTCATATAAACATTCAAGAACATAAGCAAGCATAACATGCATATAAACATACCAGAACATAAGCATAGCACTAATATAAAAGAAATGACATGAGCATTCAGAAACATATAAGCATAACAACCATAATAACATCATAATAATCTAGACATAAAATAAAGGTATATGCAAGATGCTCTTTGAAAACATATATATTATAGGTACTTAAATATAATCTCAACATATTGGGCCCGGCATTGTACCACATACATCATCATCATAGCGTGCATCCCTAATAGACCCGAGGTAGCTAATCTCGAACCCACTAGAGTACTACGCCCGTACTATGTCCGTCGGCCAAGGGGAAACATAACATAGAAGCCCATCCTAAGCCCATACTTATGACCATCGGCCTAGGGCATCTTGGAGCCCATCCCGTACTGAGTCCGTACTACGACCGTTGACCCAGGGGCACATAGGAGCCCATCCCTTGGACCTTGTTAGGGTTCGGTACAAGCCATGCAGAAAATAAAATAGCATATCATGCTTCTTATCATAACATATCATACTTCTTTCCATAAACATATCATGTTCCTTATCATGACATATCATGTTTCTTCTTCATAGAATATCATGTTCCTTCTTCATAGCATATCATATTTCTTTTCATAACATATCATGTTCCTTCTTTATAACATATCATAGACTCATACAATTAACATGACAATGAGCATAACATAATCATACATTCATACAATTAACATGGCAATGAGCATAACATAATCATACATTCATACAATTAACATGGACATAAGGTAGTGACATCAACCAATCATGCTATCATAAAATCTAACTAACATCATATTTGCATCTTTTTCTACATGTAGCATGGCATGGAGGACTTACTAGAGGGCATGAACATGGGCTGGCCGAAACCCTAAGGGAGGGTTCTTAGGAGTTTACATGATAAACAACTTGTGCAAGGTCTACTTAACATCATAATAACATCACACACATATAGGGTATGGCATAAACATCATGAACAAGCATAACATGGTGTGATCTAAACTTCATGGGGTTCTACCAAAAATTTTAAACCCTAAACAACTTGTACATGATCTAACTAACCACATATTAATTCTATCACATATAAATCATGGCATGGAAGGCCCTTAGGAGTTTAAATGAGTCTTGGCCGAGAGCTTCAAGGAATCCTAAGATCCATTTCTTAAATCTAGCTTAGCTATCAACATGTTACCTTCATCTACATTCAAAACACAGCATGACAACTTATAGATCATATCATGATAGACCTAAATGCGTCTTGGCCGAATGTTTCAAGGAACCTTAAGATTCATTTCTTAAATCTAGCTTAGCTATCAACATGTTACCTTCATCTACATTCAAAAAATAGCATGACAACTTATAGATCATACCATGATAGGCCTAAATGGGTCTTGGCCGAATGTTTCAACTAGCTTTAAAGATCAACCACTTAAATTTAGTTTATCTAACAACATGTTATCTTCATCTACAATCAAAACATAGCATGGCAACTTATAGGTCCTAGCATGATAGACCATTAAGAGCCTAAATGAGTCTTGGACGAATGTTTCAAGGAGCTTTAAAGATCAACCACTTAAATTTAGTTTAGCTGACAACATGTTATCTTCATCTAACATCAAAACATAGCATGAACACATCTAGAGCAAAGCATAAAAAACCATTAGGGGTCCAAAGGGGGGCTTGGCCGAGAGTTTTATGAAGGTTTGAGGTCAAACACTTAACTTTAGTTTAGATATCAACATACTATCTTCATCTACAATCAAAACATAGCATGACCACATATAGAGCATAGCATAGAAAAACCATTAGGGGTCAAAGGGGGCTTGGCCGAGAGTTTCATGAAGGTTTGAAGATCAAACACTTAACCAAACCTATCTAGAAACCTATTATCATCATATTCATACAAAGTATAGCATGGACCATC
Source organism: Wurfbainia villosa (assembly GCA_025175895.1). Lineage (NCBI taxonomy): Eukaryota > Viridiplantae > Streptophyta > Magnoliopsida > Zingiberales > Zingiberaceae > Wurfbainia > Wurfbainia villosa. The sequence goes on from CM046002.1 coordinate 56,899,443, forward strand.
ATGGAAACCATAAGGAAGGTCTTGGCCGAAAGTTTTCATGTAGCTTTTTCTTAATAACTTCAATCGAAACAACTTGTATGCAAGTGAGGGGATACTTACATCCTTCGCTTTGTTAATAGTTGGAAAATACCCTAGGTTGTGCTAAGATTAGAGCCTTCTCCTAGCTTAGTTGGTTTTTGAAAAAATAGAAGAGGGGAAGCTTAGGGTTTCGGTGAGGAAGAAGAAGAGAAGTGGAGAATGGAAAATGTGGTTCCTCATGTCTCCTCATTCATGTATTTATTCATTTGAAGGTGTCCCTTAGCCTCTCTTACCCTTATCTATTATTTCTCATACCCTTCTAATAGCACAACCCTGTTAGGCTTCTGGTTATTGGATGCATCTTAAGGTTTAGCTATCTACTTAGGTTTAGGGTTCAAATCATGGGTCATGCATCCTTTTTGGCTCTATTTCTTTTATTTTTTGAAAGATCCCACATAAAGCCCATTATAATCATGCAAAAATTCTCATAAAATTTCTAGAATTTTTACGGACGTTATAGTCCTTCATACCTTTTAAAAGTTTCATCCTCGAAACTTAGAACAACTCTGGGTACTTCTATTTCATATCCTCTTCGTGTTCCTAGGTACCTTCTTTGTACCATTGATTTTGCCACAGGACCTTCACTAAGGGCACCTCTTTATTCCTTAGCCTTTTGACTTCTCGGTCTAGTATCTGGATAGGCCAACTTTCATAACTCAGGTCCACTTGAACTTGCACTATTTGTGGCTCGATCACTTGGTCCGTACTGGAAATGCACTTCTTGAGAATCGAAACGTGGAACACATTGTGGATAGCCAACATCTATTGAGGCAACTCTAGCTCGTAAGCTACCTTGTCGACTCTCTTCAATATCGGATACGGTCCAACATTGTGCGGACTCAGCTTACCCTTCCTTCTGAATCTCATCACTCCCTTTATAGGGGCTACCTAGAGGAATACCAGATCCCCGATGTCGAATTCCAACGGTCTACGCCGCATATCTGCATAGCTCTTTTGTCGGCTCTTAGCAATTTCAATTCTTTGGCGGATGTTCTGTATAGCTCGGGTGGCGTCGTCAATGAAATCTGTTTGAAGTCCCATCCCCTTATTTTCACCACCTTTGTACCAACATATAGGAGATCTACATTTCCTCCCGTATAGAGCCTCGTATGGCGTCATTCCAATAGTAGCTTGGTAGCTATTATTGTAGGCAAATTCTGCCAAGCATAAGTATCGGCACCAGCTCCCTTTGAAAACCAAGGTGCAAGCTCGTAACATATCCTCTAGTACTTGATTCACCCTTTCGGTCTGTCCGTCAGTCTGAGGATGGAAGACAGTACTGAATAATAGCTTCGTTCCAAGGGCCTTCTGAACACATTCCCAGAAATGGGAAATAAAATGACCATCTCTGTCAGAAATGATGGTCTTAGGAATCCCATGTAATCTGATAATTTCCTTAGCATATAATTGAGCCAATTTCTCGGTCGAATAGGTCATCTTGATTGCTAAGAAGTGGGCAGACTTCGTCAATCTGTCCACAATTACCCATATAGCATCATATCCATTCTTCGTCTTGGGTAGTCCTTGTTGGTATATGTCGCTTCGGAGGCTCATTGGCTCCCATGTCCCCGGATTAAAATTTTCACTAATGAAAGGATTAATCCGGATGGGATGAGCTTCCTTAGCAACACCATTTCGTCGTCATGCTAACAACTTGAGTGGTCACTCGAACAAACTAGTTGTTCAAGCTGTTAGTTATAGCCCTAAGAACCAATCATGTGATGGTTGAATAGGGAACATTTTGTATCATATTCTATAAAGGCAAAGGATTGGTTATTATATTTAAGTCTTGCTTGTGCCAGCTAAATTAAATATAGTAATGCCCTAGAAAAGTAGGTTCTTATCTACAGCACATCAATTGGCAGAATTGATTATGAGAGGCTGTAGAGAACACTTTCTAAATGTTCCTAGTCAAGTATTAATATGCAAGGGCAATATTAATACATAAAGACTAGCATGTAGGTCAATTGATGACTTGATCTCACAAGTCATGGATATATGATATCAAGTTGACACATGGGTATATATTAGAGAATATATCTTGACCAATCGACCCGCCATGAGAAAGTTTCATGGATCGTTATATGAGTGTCATAAACTTTCTCATGTGACTATTGGTATGAATAGTCCTCGGACACGAAGTCACTACGGTTCCCTACATAAGGAGTTATGTACTTTGGTATCGTCAAACGTCACCCGTAACAGGGTGGACCATAAAGGCGATTACTGGGTATATAACAAATTATGCGGAGGGATGTGAGTGATGTAGATGGGATCTATCCCTCTCATATGACGAGAGTGATATCGGTGGGCCCCTTGATTGAGTAGAACTACTAAAACGCATGGCCATGCTCGAATGAGTCAAAATGAGATATTGAGCTCATTTGTTTGAGTTAGTTTACTCAGGGATCAAGAAACACATAGATTGATCGAGGATGACACGGTCTATGCCTCATTGATCAATCTGATATCAAGGATAGAAGGACACGGTCATATATTATAGTAGTCACGGAAAGGTTAGTCGGATCTTGACTTATCACGTAACTTGGGTAGCAATGATGTATTGATAGATGCCGCTCATTGCTTGTGTATCTAAAAGAGTTTAGATCCACTGCCAACGTTATGAGAGCCTATAGGGTCACACACAAAGAGCATGATAATTAGAGGAATTAGAGTATTCTAGTTTGACTAGAATAATTTGGGAATAAGCTTAAGTACAAAATGGTTTTTGGACTTTAAGCTTAATGAGAATTTTAGCTAATTGATTTAATGAGATTAATTCAATATGTTACCTTATTGATTTAATAAGATTAATTCAATATGATAACATAAGCTTAATTGAATTAATAAGATTAATTCAATATGATTAAATTAATAAGATTAATTCAATATGATAACATAAGCTTAATTGAATTAATAAGATTAATTCAACATGCATGAATGCCACATAAGAATGCCACATAAGCATGCCACATAAGCATGCCACCTAAGCATCCACCTAAGCTAGTTAAGGTGGAAGGAAACAAAATGGTTTTGTCTCCTTAAGTGGCCGGCCAAACAAGGATATGTCTCAATGCAATGGATTGCTTTGAATGTGTGGAGGTGAAAGGGTTTTTCCAACCCTATAAAAGACACCTCAAGTGGCCGGCCAAAAGAGAAGATTGGCTTTGTTGTTGGTGGAAGCTTTGGTTGTGTTGTTGTGGTTGTGAGAGAGCTTGGTGGAAGCTTTGGTTGTGTGGGTTTGTGAGTGTAGGCTAGCAAGAAGAGGAGTCTTCTTCTTCCTTTCTCCTTTTCCCTCTCTTCCTCTCCTTTAGGGACTTCTCTAGCAAGAAGTAAAGGAGAGCTCCTCTAGTTTTTCTTTTGTGAGACAAGAGCTTGCTCGTGTGGATACATATAGAGGCACGGACACTTGAACGTGCTAAAGATCCAACAAACAAAAGGAAGAAGCGGGATTAACAAGGGCACGCAACAAAGGTAATCCTCTCCTATAAGATAGGTTTGCTTTTAGAGAAACTTATTTTGTACGAGTTTTCTTTCGCAAGGATCACTAGGAAGGGATCCTAATTTTTCCGTTGCGCATATGCCATTTGGCATACAAGAGATCCCAACAGTGGTATCAGAGCCACTTGCGAAAGATCGTATAAAAATAGGTTTTCTCTATTTTATATATGATATAGAAGTAGGATAACTTTTATTATGAGTTGATAATTGCATTAGCAACTTTTCAAACATAATAAAATATCCAATGTCTTTTAAAAGTTAAATTGACATGGTGCATGGTTATGGCCTAGTCCCAAAAAGTTTGTGATTGTGTGTTGTAATTCTTAATACGGCCTGCGTGTCGTGCCTTTCTCCTAATAATTCTTGTTGTAAAATTAGTTTTAGACTCGAATGTAACTCGAGTATTTCTCCTTTTGTAATGTACAAAACAAAGATGGAGGGTCCATTGGAAGATGAGGTTACAAGGAGGAAGTCAACACACAAGACAACCAAAAGGAAGCACTTAGGAGAAGATGCTATCCCTAGGTTGACCAATCAATCTTTTCATTGGCTTGAGAAGATTGTAGAATAAGGGCCATAACCATGACACGCTTAGTTTAATATGTATGTGATGCATGTTAGTTTAGCTTGTATGTGATGCATGATTAGTTTAGCTTATATGTGATGTATGCTAATATGTATATGATACATGTTTATTTCTTAATAAGTCTAAATGATATGCCTACCAAAGTTGGTACTCACTACTTCCTCGATCATTTGTTATTGGGTTTGCCAAAGCAAAGCAATGCATTTTATCTTGGAGGTGCGAGTGGACAATCGTGATGTCCGCTATCGATCTTGGTTAAGACTTAGTTAAGTTTTTCTTAATTGGTTAAGAAAGTAGAGGCATATATTAGCTTTGAACATAAGTGTTAAAATTAGTTTTGTGTGAATTAGAACATCGCCTTTGTCTTAGAAGTGGTCGCTGTTCGATATCCAAGAAGGCCTTCAGGCCTCGCCACGACCGAAGTCGGTTTAGTAATAAACACTAAACTAATCTAAAACTTAAACAAAGCTATTAAAGATTTACATCAGATGTAATTGGCAAAAGATTGCCTACCTAATTATACTACGTCTTGGGCGATTAGCCAAAGCTAACTCAAGACGAATTATGATGTGGATCTTTATCCCATATAAATTTATAGCTAAATAGTAGCTATGAGAATTTAGTGGGAGCTTCATTTAATTAAAGGCCTAATTAAATGATTTAGGTATGATACTTAAACTTTGCATTTTAATGTTGTAGATCACCATGTCATCTAACACGACACACCCTCAATGCGATCTGTCTTGAGAAGGACAAGCTCAATGGAGCAAATTTTCTTGATCGTATAGGAACTTGAGGATTATCCTCAAGCAAGAACGCAAACTATATGTCCTAGAGCAGTCTACCTCGAAATACCACCCTGCCACTCGTCAAAAGGATGCTTATAAGAAGCATCAAGATGACGCATTAGATGTGTCATGCCTTATGCTTGCCACCATGAACTCTGAGCTTCAGAAGCAACATGAGAACATGGATGCCTATGATATGGTTGAGCATTTGAAACAACTATATCAAAGACAAGCTAGGCACGAGCGTTTTGAAGTGTCTAAGGCTCTTTTTGCATGCAAGATGCAAGAAGGAACACCTGTAGGAACTCACGTACTCAAAATGATTGGGTACGTTGAGAACCTTGAAAGACTAGGTTTTCCACTGAGCCAAGAATTGGCAACCGATGTTATCCTGCAATCGTTGCCGGAAGCATACAATCAATTCGTCATGAATTATAACATGAATGAAATTGATAAACCTTTGCCTGAGATTCTCAGCATGTTAAGAACTGCTGAACCAAATCTCAAGAAGAAAGTTAGTAATGTACTAATGGTCAAGAAGGACAAAGGTAAGCGCAAAGGCAAGGGTAAGACCCAAGCCAAAAGCAAGGCCAATTCATCCACTTCAAAGGGTAAAGGTAAAGTACCTAAGGAAGGGGACTGCTTCCATTGCGGTAAGACTGGACACTGGAAGCGGAACTGCAAAGTCTTCCTTGAGAAAGTCAAGAACAAGAGAAGTGGGACTTCTGCCTCAGGTATACATGTTATAGAGGTTAATCTATCTATTTCTTCTACATGGGTATTAGATACCGGATGTGCATCTCACATTTGTACTAATGTGCGAGGACCGAGAAATAGTAGAATAATGGCAAAGCGAAGTGGACCTACGAGCAGTAAATGGCGTAAAGTTGTCGTGTCAGAGGAACATATTCTTTGTCTTTGCCCACTGGGCTTATCTTAGAACTAGAGGAGTGCTTTTATGTACTTGCATTGACAAAGAACATAATCTCTGTATCTTGTTTAGACAAGAAAAACTTTTCTTTTATAATAAAGGACAAATGTTGTTCCATTTATTTAAATGAAATGTTCTATTGTAATGCACCACTTATGAATGGTCTCTATGTTCAAGATTTAGAAAACCCAATTTATAACGTAAATACAAACGGTTCAAATCGAATGATTTGAACTGGACATATCTCTTGCAATCGCCTAGGTCACATAAATGAAAACGCATATCCCAACTCCATAAAGATGGATTATTGGACTCATTTGATTTTGAATCATATGAGGTATGCGAGTCTTGTCTTTAGGAAAGATGACTAAAACTCCATTTAGTGGACATGGCGAGAGAGCGACGGACTTGTTAGGACTCATACATACCGATGTATGTGGCCCTTTCAATGTCGAAGCGAGGAGGCTATAAGTACTTTATTACTTTCACTGATGATGTGAGTAGATTTGGCTACTTATATTTGATGAGACATAAGTCAGAATCCTTTGAAAAGTTCAAAGAATTCAAGAATGAAGTACAAAACCAACTTGGTAGCGTATTAAGCTACTACGATCGGATCGAGGTGGTGAATACCTTAGTCAAGAGTTTCGTGATCACTGGCTAAGTGTGGGATAATATCCCAACTCACTCCACCTGGAACACCACAATGGAATGGTGTATCTGAGAGGAGAAATCGTACTCTATTAGATATGGTACGATCAATGATGAGCCAGACTGATCTACCTACTTCCTTTTGGGGTTTAGCTCTAGAGACAGCCGCTTTCACACTTAATCGCGTTCCATCAAAAGCCGTAGAAAAGACACCATATACGATATGGACCGGGAAGAGTCCCAAAATGTCTTTTATAAAGATTTGGGGTTGTGAAGCTTACGTTAGACGTCAAGTCTCAGATAAACTAGGACCCAAATCAGATAAGTGTTATTTTGTAGGATATCCCAAGGAAACTAAGGGATATTACTTTTACAATCCCACACTTGGCAAGGTGTTTGTTGCCAGAAATGCTGTCTTTCTAGAAAGAGAATTTATTTTTAGAAATACTAGTGGGAGTAAAATTCATCTTGAAGAAGTTCAAGATGATGATAACACTAAGGCTTCGATGGAAAATGAACAGGCACCACAAAGTGTTGTGGATGAGGAATTTGTTGCCCAAAGAGTTGTGGAGCAAACACCTGTTCAAGTAGACCAACCTCTTCGTAGATCTAATAGGATCCGTCGTCAACCCGAGAGATATTCTTTTCTCTTGACTGACAACGGTGAAGTATTGCTTGTCGATCTTGACGAGCCTACATCCTATCAAGAAGCTATGATGAGCCCAGATTCTGAGAAATGGCTAGAGGCCATGAGATCCGAAATGGAATCCATGTACACTAACCAAGTATGGACTTTGGTTGATCCACCTGAAGGGGTAAAACCCATTGGGTGTAAGTGGGTCTTTAAAGTAAAGACTAACATGGATGGTAATAAGCATACCTATAAAGGTAGATTGGTGGCTAAAGGATTCAAACAAATTCATGGTATTGACTATGATGAAACCTTTTCACCAGTTGCGATGCTTAAATCCATTCGGATCATACTTGCTATTGCAGCCTACCACGATTATGAGATCCTGGCAGATGGATGTCAAAACCGCTTTTCGAATGGAAAGCTACTCGAGGATGTGTACATGACACACCGAGGGTTTTGAAGATCCAAAGCATCTGGAAAGGTATGCAAACTGCAAAGGTCCATTTATGGACTAAAGCAAGCCTCTCGAAGCTGGAATCTTCGATTCGATGATGCAATCAAAGAGTTTGGTTTCATCAAGAATGAAGATGAACCTTGTGTCTACAAGAGAAATAGTGGGAGCACAGTTGTATTTCTTGTCTTGTATGTAGATGACATAATTCTCATCGGAAATGATATTCCCTCACTCCAGTATGTGAAGATGTGGTTAGGGAATTATTTCTCGATGAAAGACTTAGGTGAAGCTGCCTATATTCTAGGCATCAAGATCTATAGAGATAGATCTAAAAGATTACTTGGCCTAAGTCAGAGTACATACATTGATAAAGTGCTAGATCGTTTTGCTATGCAAAATTCCAAGAAAGGGTTTCTGCCTTTATCACATGGTGTAAGTCTTTAGAAGACTCAATGTCCCTCTTCTAAGGAGGAGAGAGACCGCATGGATAAGATCCCTTATGCATCTGCTATAGGGTCTATCATGATACGCTTTGCTTACTCGTCTCCGACATCTCGTATGCTTTGAGTATGCATGATAGATACCAGATCCGGTGAAAGTCATCGGATAGCACCAAAAATATTCTTAAATACTTACGAAGGACGAAAGAATATTTCCCGATATTTGGAGGCAATGAGAGCTAATCAGAAGGGTTACGTGATGCAAGCTTCCAAAGCAGGACAAGGATGACTATAGATCGCAATCGAGTGCGTGTTTTGCTGAATGGTGGGTGTGAGTGGAAGAGTTCAAAGCGAAAGCGATTCTTGATTCTACAATGGTTAGCGATATTATACGATCCGATGCAAAGAAGGAGGTCATTTGGCTCGTAAGTTCATCAGTGAACTTGGGGTAGTTCCTAGCATTGCAGATCCAATAGACCTCTATTGTGACAACAATGGGGCTATTGCATAGGCTAAGGAACCTCGATCACATCAGCGGACCAAACACATACTGCGGCGCTTCCATCTCATTCGAGAGATCATCGATAGAGAAGATGTGAGGATATGCAGAGTACCAACAGAACCTAACATCGCAGATCCATTGACCAAGGCTTTGGCACAGAGGAAGCATGATGGTCACACTAGGTCACTAGGTATTAGATATCATAGTGATTGGTACTAGTGTTAGTGGGAGATTGTTAGTTATAGCCCTAAGAACCAATCATGTGATGGTTGAATAGGGAACATTTTGTATCATATTCTATAAAGGCAAAGGATTGGTTATTATATTTAAGTCTTGCTTGTGCACTAAATTAAATATAGTAATGCCCTAGAAAAGTAGGTTCTTATCTACGACACATCAATTAGCGAATTGATTATGAGAGGTCAGAGAGAACACTTTCTAAATGTTCTAGTCAAGTATTAATATGCAAGGGCAATATTAATACATAAAGACTAGCATGTAGGTCAATTGATGACTTGATCTCACAAGTCATGGATATATGATATCAAGTTGACACATGGGTATATATTAGAGAATATATCTTCTGACCCGCCATGAGAAAGTTTCATGGATCGTTATATGAGTGTCATAAACTTTCTCATGTGACTATTGGTATGAATAGTCCTCGGACACTGAAGTCACTACTTTCCCTACATAAGGAGTTATGTACTTTGGTATCGTCAAACGTCACCCGTGAATAGGTGGACCATAAAGGCGACATTCGGGTATATAACAAATTATTCGGAGGGATGTGAATGATGTAGATGGGATCTATCCCTCTCATATGATGAGAGTGATATCGGTGGGCCCCTTGATTGAGTAGAACTACTAAAACGCATGGCCATGCTCGAATGAGTCAATATGAGATATTGAGCTCATTTGTTTGAGTTAGTTTACTCAGGGATCAAGAAACACATAGATTGATCGAGGATGACACGGTCTATGCCTCATTGATCAATCTGATATCAAGGATAGAAGGACACAGTCATATATTATAGTAGTCACGGAAAGGTTAGTCGGATCTTGACTTATCTCGTAACTTGGGTAGCAATGATGTATTGCTAGATGCCGCTCATTGCTTGTGTATCTAAAAGAGTTTAGATCCACTGCCAACGTTATGAGAGCCTATAGGGTCACACACAAAGAGCATGATAATTAGAGGAATTAGAGTATTCTAGTTTGACTAGAATAATTTGGGAATAAGCTTAAGTACAAAATGGTTTTTGGACTTTAAGCTTAATGAGAATTTTAGCTAATTGATTTAATGAGATTAATTCAATATGTTACCTTATTGATTTAATAAGATTAATTCAATATGATAACATAAGCTTAATTGAATTAATAAGATTAATTCAATATGATTGAATTAATAAGATTAATTCAATATGATAACATAAGCTTAATTGAATTAATAAGATTAATTCAACATGCATGAATGCCACATAACAATGCCACATAAGCATGCCACATAAGCATGCCACCTAAGCATCCACCTAAGCTAGTTAAGGTGGAAGGAAACAAAATGGTTTTGTCTCCTTAAGTGGCCGGCCAAACAAGGATATGTCTCAATGCAATGGATTGCATTGAATGTGTGGAGGTGAAAGGGTTTTTCCAACCCTATAAAAGACACCTCAAGTGGCCGGCCAAAAGAGAAGATTGGCTTTGTTGTTGGTGGAAGCTTTGGTTGTGTTGTTGTGGTTGTGAGAGAGCTTGGTGGAAGCTTTGGTTGTGTGGGTTTGTGAGTGTAGGCTAGCAAGAAGAGGAGTCTTCTTCTTCCTTTCTCCTTTTCCCTCTCTTCCTCTCCTTTAGGGACTTCTCTAGCAAGAAGTAAAGGAGAGCTCCTCTAGTTTTTCTTTTGTGAGACAAGAGCTTGCTCGTGTGGATACATATAGAGGCACGGACACTTGAACGTGCTAAAGATCCAACAAACAAAAGGAAGAAGCGGGATTAACAAGGGCACGCAACAAAGGTAATCCTCTCCTATAAGATAGGTTTGCTTTTAGAGAAACTTATTTTGTACGAGTTTTCTTTCGCAAGGATCACTAGGAAGGGATCCTAATTTTTCCGTTGCGCATATGCCATTTGGCATACAAGAGATCCCAACACAAGCAACTCTACTCTTCTAGTTGATTAGCCACGGAAGAGACGACGGACGGATCGCCGGTTTTTGTGTTTGTCTTCGGGGTCCATGATTATACAATATATTTGCACACACACACATGCATAATCAAAACAAATAAGAACATGCTCAGATCTGTACATAAAGTTAAAATAACTTTATACCTCACGATCTTCTACCGTATGTCCTATCCCTCTCGTGGACGACGTGTGGACGAAGATCCTCCACGAGTAGAAGCCTTCTAGATCGAGTTCTCCTCTACCTTGTCCGCTGCGAACAAAGAGAAAAACGAACAAAACCTTTTCCTTTCTAGAACCGGCCACCAAGTAAAGAAGTTTGATGTAACCGCCGGCCAAGGAACGAATGAATGAACTCCGGCCAACTTTGAAACAAAGTTGCCGCCGGCCACCAATGGATGAGCGCCGGCCACAAAGAAGCTTGGAACCACCGGCCACCAAGGATTAAAGGAGAAGAATGAGAGCTGGCCAAGGAAGAAAGGAGAGGTCTATAAGATGGACGCCGGCCAAGCCTTGATGGAGAAGAATGGGCGCCGGCAACAATCAATGAAGGAGAAAGGTTGCCGCCCAAGCTCTATCTCCAAACCCTAGCCGCCCACCTTGATAAGAGCCAAAACCCTAACTTCAATTCGAACCAACTCCTATATCTTTTTTCGCCTAACCCTAAGCCATATATTTATAGAATTTAGGAGAAAGTTGGTTAGCCTAAAATATAGGAACTAACTCCTATATTCTTGCCGCCCAACCCCTAACTCCTCTAGGGTTTGTTGTCACAACCCATGGATGAGCCAAACCCTAATTCTAGAATTTAGGCTTAAGCCTCCTCTAATCTCCACCGTCGGATCTAGGGATTTAATCTCCACCGTCGGATCTAGGATTTCATCCCAACCGTAGGATCTAGGATTTCATCCCAACCGTAGGATCTAGGATTTCATCCCAACCGTCGGATCAAGGATTTCATCCCAACCGTCGGATCAAGGATTTCATCCTAACCATCGGATCTATGGATTTAATCCAACCGTTGGTTCTAGGTTTTGTTTTACATTCTTGGATCTAGACTTCATAAGGATTATATTAGGCTACGATAGGGACCATAAGGAGGAGTTGGGTCTTGGCCACCCGATGGATCGGAACCACACAAACTTGATCCATCAATGATGTTCCATTCCACTAGAGGATCATCATTGAACTACCTCACCAACCCCCATAAATCAATATGGGCTCCATATATTATTTGTCCATCAATCTCCCCGTGTTTAAGATATCGAATGTCCGTCAATTAATTGATTTACTGACCATCAATTAATTAACATCTAACTCCTCGAGTAGTACCACTCAACCTTATCATCATGTTGACTAAGTGAACCAGCTGGGTTTACATGATGAACCTTATGAGCTCCTCAAGGGGACATCATCAACCTAATATATAGGACACGGTTTCCTCCTATAATCAACGGCACACCATGTAAATAATATTATTTCCCAACTTACCGGGCATATTGATTTAATCCATCTAAATCTCACCCACTGGTAAATTAAAGAAATAAATACTAAGTACATGTGCCCGTTATTATATCGGGATTAAGAGCATGTACAACATAATATCCGAGGTCCGATTCAATTATGTAGTCAGCACTAAATTGAATCACCTCTATTTCGGTCCTGCTCAATACACCTAAGTGTACTAGTGTAACTCTATGTTCAAGATAAAACAATACCAAGCTACACTACAACCATGCCAATGGTTTGTCCAAAACCATCTTGGTTGTGAGCCTCTACTTATATTTTACAAGGTAATGATAACATGATCTTCTGTGCCACACCAAGCACCATGTTATCTACAATGTAAAATATTAGACAATATGCACACATATATAATGAATATATAAAATGCAAACAATGATCATGTGATTCTTATTTCAAAATAAAATGTTCATAGAGAAAGGGCTAGGCTTTCAGTATACATTCCAACAATCTCCCACTTATACTAAAAGACTATGCCGTCATCATTCTGACATACATCTGATCCCCATGTCCTCCACATGCCTATCAAACGCTTTCGCTGGAAGGGCCTTAGTGAATGGATCCGCCAGGTTATCCTCTGATGCAATCTTGGCGGCAAGAACTTCCTCGCTTTACGATCTCTCGTATAAGGTGGTACTTGCACTCTATGTGTTTACTCGCCTTATGGGCTCGTGGTTCCTTCGAGTTTGCAACTGCACCACTATTATCACAATAAATTGTGATAGTTCTGGGCAAACTAGCAATCACATCCAAGTCCATCAAGAAGTTCCTGAGCCATACAGCTTCCTTGGCTGCCTCAGAGGCTGCCACATACTCAGCTTCCATGGTAGAGTCTGCCACGCATTTCTGCTTGACACTCCTCCATACTATGGCTCCACCTCCAAAAGTAAACACAAACCCCGAGGTTGACTTACTCTTGTCCCTATCTGATTGGAAATCTGAATCCGTGTAACCCACAGGGACTAATTGATCTGCCCGGTAAACCAACATATAATCCCTAGTTCTTCTCAGGTACTTTAATATATGCTTTACCACAGTCCAATGTCCCTGTCCAGGATTACTCTGATATCTGCTAACCATGCCCACGGCAAAGTAGATATCCGGTCTCGTACATAGCATCGCATACATAAGGCTTCCTACTGCCGAAGCATAAGGAACCGCCTTCATCTCCTCTATCTCCTTTGATGTTTTGGAACACATCTCTTTAGATAAAGGAACTCCATGCCTAAAAGGTAGAAAACCTTTCTTGGAGTTCTGCATGCTAAAACGAGCAAGGATAGTGTCAACATATGAAGCTTGAGATAAGCATAACATCCTTTTCTTGCGATCCCTTATAACTTTGATCCCAAGGATGTGTCCAACTCCTCCCAAGTCCTTCATATCAAACTGTTTGGACAACCATACCCTTACGTCTTATAACACTTTGATATTGTTGCCAACTAACAAAATGTCATCTACGTATAGTACAAGAAACACCACTACGTTTCCGTCACATCTCTTGTATACACAAGGCTCATCCGGACTTTGAATAAATCCATATGACTGGATTACCTCATTAAAGAGGATGTTCCAAGATCTAGAAGCTTGCTTCAATCCATAAATGGACCGATTAAGCTTACATACAAGATGCTCTTTGCCTTTAGCAATGAATCCCTCTGGTTGCCGCATATAGATGTTCTCCTCAAGACTTCCGTTAAGGAAAGCTGTCTTGACATCCATCTGCCAAATCTCATAATCCATATGAGCAGCTATAGATAAGAGAATCCGGATAGACTTAAGCATAGGTACCGGCGAAAAGGTCTCCTCATAATCGATACCCTCTTTCTGAGTATACCCTTTCGCAACAAGCCTAGCTTTGAAGGTTTCAACCTTCCCGTCTACTCCTCTCTTTCTCTTGTAGATCCACTTGCATCCAATGGTTTTTACACCATCGGGTGGCTCTACTAGCTCCCAGACCTGATTAAAATCCATAGATTCTATCTCTGAATTCATCGCTTTTTGCCAAGATATCGATCTCTATCTTGGATTGCCTCTCATATGTCCAGGATCGTGTTCATGTTCACGAACTAAGTCCAAGACTCTCCCAAAAACATGAATCATCGGGTTGTCTAACAACCCTCCCACTACGACGAGGTGCCTCTGCGTATGCTCTGTGACACGTGGTGCGGTGACTTGTGGTGTGTCCTCTTGTACCGGCAGTGGTGGGGACTTCCCGTCATCTCCTCAAGAACAATCCTACTCGTGGGCTTGTGGTTCATCACATAGTCCTCCTCTAGAAATCTAGCATTCGTACTCACGATCACCTTCTGATCTCTAGGACTATAGAATAAACCACCCTTCGTTCCCTTAGGGTAGCCAACAAACAAGCGCACTTCTGTACGAGATTCCAACTTACCAACATCTCCCTTCAGCACATGTGCTGGACTACCCCAAATCCGAATATGTCTTAGACTAGGCTTTCCACCCACAACTCAGGAGTAGAGGGTACCGACTTAGATGGAACCAAGTTCGAATGTGTGCTATCGCTTCCGAGCAAACCCCGTAACGAATCAGGTAACTCAAAATAACTCATCATCGATCTGACCATCTCCATAAGAGTCCTATTCCTTCGCTCCGCCAAACCATTCTGCTGGGGTGTGCCAGGTGCGGACAATTGGGATTGAATCCCAGCCTCTGATAAGTAACTCCTAAACTCTCCCAAGAGGTACTCGCCACCACGATCAGATCGTAATGTCTTGATACTTTTACCTTGACGGTTCTCCACATCAGCCTTGAATTCTTTGAACTTGTCAAAGCATTCAGACTTGCGGCGCATCAAGTAAATGTATCCATACCTTGAATAATCGTCTATAAAAGAGACAAAGTATTCAAAGCCACCTCTTGCCTGGATAGACATAGGACCGCACAAATCAGAATGAACCAATTCTAACACATCTTTGGCTCTATACCCCTTGGCCTTGAAAGGCCTCTTGGTCATTTTACCTTCCAAGCAAGATTCGCAGTTTGGGAGATCCTCCACCACTAATGAACCCAAAGGTCCATCAGCTATCAACCTTTGAATTCTACTTAGGTTAATATGACCAAGCCTTAGATGCCAAAGATATGTTTGGTTCATTTGCGAAGGTTCTTTTCTCTTATTAGATTTAGAAGATGAGCTATTTATTTCTATTTGCATCGTGGGAGTTTTTGGTTCAAGAGTATATAAATTGCCAACCAATGTACTGCAACAGTATAATCTCCCTATTCTTTTTATAACAACTCATCATTAAAAGAAATGAATACCCATCCAAAAATAATTTAGAAACTGAAATTAAATTCTTTCTAAAAGTAGGTACATAAAGACAATTTCTTAAAACCAAAACTTTATTCCTATCAAAAGATAAATAAACGCCTCCCACCGCAATAGCCGCCACCTTTGAAGCATTGCCCATGTAGACTAGAACCTCTCCTCTAGTCGTCGGGTTTCGAACCCCTCGTGATAGTATTGCAGACATGATCGCTGGCTCCTGTATCTACTGCACTGTCATCGTAGATAACACCGCTAAACATGTTTCAACAACTAAACAAGAAGATATACCTTTGTTCTTTCTAGGACAAATCCGCCTTCCAATGTCCAATCCTTGCATAAGTGAAGCACTTGCCTTTCGGCTTCTTCACTCCTGCACTGGGTCCCACCGCCACTTTCTTCGCTCTACCTTGCTTCTTCTTCTTCTTACCTTTCGGTTTAGAGGAAGAAACCTTCCGAGCGACCATGGCTTGAGAACTCGGCGAAAAGCCCCTCTGCGCGAGTTACGCCAGCTCCGCATACAACCTCTTGTTCATGTTGTAGTTGAGGCGAATCGCTCAAAACTCCTAGGCAGAGATCGAGAATGATATCGACTGGTTTCCCCATCGATCTCACCCGAGGACTTCCATCTCATTAAGATGAGCCATCATCTTGAGAACATGGTCCCTAACGGGTGTTCCTCGACCATGGTGGTCGCCATCAATCGTTTCATTGCCTCTGCCTAGCCGCCTACTCGATGTCCAAAGTTCCTTGAGATTGAACATCATGTCATAAGTCGTGGCTATGGCTGATGTTGACATAGATGCCAAAATGTAACACCGCGCCATCTCATCTGCCTTAACCCATTTCTTATAATGTTCTTTCTCCTTTTCATCAGAGTCATCGGTGGGCTTAGGAGGACAGACCTCGAAGAGTACAAATTTGTACTCCTCCGCAGTTAAGACAATATCCAGGTTTCTTTTCCAATCAATGTAGTTTGGACCAGTAAGTTTGTTTTCTTTTAAAATCACAGCAAGTGGGTTGAAAGCCATTTGAAAATCCTAAAAATCACAATGATCAAAAAATATCAGATTTCAAATAATATTGATTCCTCAAAACAATAAAATCCCGAAATCAACCAACACCTCAAAACACCGAGAATATCGCATGCCACGATAGTGTGGACGTATACGAATTCTACATTTGTAAGAGGAGGTTTTACCCATTAATTTTATTATCTTGTCAACCTTACTTTTTGACAAATAAAATTAATAGTTGGTTCCTCTTTAGCCCTACAAATAAAAGCAGTGACTCCGATGGGGAGGATACTTTTTATTTGCATCTAAGTGTGCACCATTACACGGTACTAAGGGAATTATTTCGGATTATGTGCCTTACCGATGGGGAAGTACACACGCTCCTAGATAATTTCCTACAACCATTATTTGACCTAGTGATCCGCAAACAAACCCATCCGATGGGGAGGAAGGCACTCAGAGCCAACGCGCAAGTTTGTTGCATCACACGTCAAATTGTAATGGAGGCCGCGGGAATTAATTAAAATGTCCCTCTCCCACTTAGTAAATTGAAATCGAGGAATTTTAAAACAAACACAACATGCATATAAAACATATAAGCAATAAATATGGAAAAATCAGAATTTTTCCAACTATTATGGCATTGTTCTCCAATACGCATCCCGTCGTGTCGCCACCTCGTCCGCTCCATCTTTTCCCGTGCGCAAGTCACCAAAGAGTTCCGAGCCGAGATCAATCATATTAATTTACATCCATCGATCCTATACTCCACGAAGGAGTGTACAAATAATCTAGATCGAAAGTAAACTAAAATGAGCGGCTAAACAATGCCGTATTTAATTACAAAAATTAAATACTAATCTAGCCTCGTCAACCCCGAGGATTCAAATAATAAATTTTTACACACATCCATTCACATACACACACATGGCCAGAATAGTCGGATCTTATGCCTGCAACCAAAGAGTTAAACTACGCATATCCTACTATTATCCGGCACATATAATATATGAAAAATGCATAAAAAAATAACCTAATCCTAAACAAACAAAACCTGAAACCGTGGCTCGATACAATTGTTGGTATATGTCGCCGAGGCTCATTGGCTCATGTCCCGGATTAAAAGTTTCACTAATGAAAGGATTAATCCGGATGGGATGAGCTTCCTTAGCAACACCATTTCGTCGTCGTGCTAACAACTTGAGTGGTCGCTCGAACAAACTAGTTGTTCAAGCAACTCTACTCTTCTAGTTGATTAGCCGCGGAAGAGACGACGGACGGATTGTCGGTTTTTGTGTTTGTCTTCGGGGTCCATGATTATACAATATATTTGCACACACACACATGCATAATCAAAACAAATAAGAACATGCTCAGATCTGTACATAAAGTTAAAATAACTTTATACCTCACGATCTTCTACCGTATGTCCTATCCCTCTCGTGGACGACGTGTGGACGAAGATCCTCCACGAGTAGAAGCCTTCTAGATCGAGTTCTCCTCTACCTTGTCCGCTGCGAACAAAGAGAAAAACGAACAAAACCTTTTCCTTTCTAGAACCGGCCACCAAGTAAAGAAGTTTGATGTAACCGCCGGCCAAGGAACGAATGAATGAACTCCGGCCAACTTTGAAACAAAGTTGCCGCCGGCCACCAATGGATGAGCGCCGGCCACAAAGAAGCTTGGAACCACCGGCCACCAAGGATTAAAGGAGAAGAATGAGAGCTGGCCAAGGAAGAAAGGAGAGGTCTATAAGATGGACGCCGGCCAAGCCTTGATGGAGAAGAATGGGCGCCGGCAACAATCAATGAAGGAGAAAGGTTGCCGCCCAAGCTCTATCTCCAAACCCTAGCCGCCCACCTTGATAAGAGCCAAAACCCTAACTTCAATTCGAACCAACTCCTATGTCTTATTTCGCCCAACCCTAAGCCATATATTTATAGAATTTAGGAGAAAGTTGGTTAGCCTAAAATATAGGAACTAACTCCTATATTCTTGCCGCCCAACCCCTAACTCCTCTAGGGTTTGTTGCCGCCCAACCCATGGATGAGCCAAACCCTAATTCTAGAATTTAGGCTTAAGCCTCCTCTAATCTCCACCGTCGGATCTAGGGATTTAATCTCCACCGTCGGATCTAGGGATTTAATCTCCACCGTCGGATCTAGGATTTCATCCCAACCGTAGGATCTAGGATTTCATCCCAACCGTAGGATCTAGGATTTCATCCCAACCGTCGGATCAAGGATTTCATCCCAACCGTCGGATCAAGGATTTCATCCTAACCATCGGATCTATGGATTTAATCCAACCGTTGGTTCTAGGTTTTGTTTTACATTCTTGGATCTAGACTTCATAAGGATTATATTAGGCTACGATAGGGACCATAAGGAGGAGTTGGGTCTTGGCCACCCGATGGATCGGAACCACACAAACTTGATCCATCAATTATGTTCCATTCCACTAGAGGATCATCATTGAACTACCTCACCAACCCCCATAAATCAATATAGGCTCCATATATTATTAGTCCATCAATCTCCCCGTGTTTAAGATATCGAATGTCCGTCAATTAATTGATTTACTGACCATCAATTAATTAACATCTAACTCCTCGAGTAGTACCACTCAACCTTATCATCATGTTGACTAAGTCAACCAGCTGGGTTTACATGATGAACCTTATGAGCTCCTCAAGGACATCATCAACCTAATATATAGGACACGGTTTCCTCCTATAATCAACGGCACACCATGTAAATAATATTATTTCCCAACTTACCGGGCATATTGATTTAATCCATCTAAATCTCACCCACTCGTAAATTAAAGAAATAAATACTAAGTACATGTGCCCGTTATTATATCGGGATTAAGAGCATGTACAACATAATATCCGAGGTCCGATTCAATTATGTAGTCAGCACTAAATTGAATCACCTCTATTTCGGTCCTGCTCAATACACCTAAGTGTACTAGTGTAACTCTATGTTCAAGATAAAACAATACCAAGCTACACTACAACCATGCCAATGGTTTGTCCAAAACCATCTTGGTTGTGAGCCTCTACTTATATTTTACAAGGTACTGATAACATGATCTTCTGTGCCACACCAAGCACCATGTTATCTACAATGTAAAATATTAGACAATATGCACACATATATAATGAATATATAAAATGCAAACAATGATCATGTGATTCTTATTTCAAAATAAAATGTTCATAGAGAAAGGGCTAGGCTTTCAGTATACATTCCAACAGTCCTGAGATGAAATCCATAGAAATATCTTCCCATTTCCATTCTGGAATTTGGATTGGCTACAGTGTTCCTCCAGGTCTCTGATGTTCTGCTTTAACCCTCTGGCAGGTTAGGCAGGTAGTGACATACTGAGCCACATCTCTTTTCATACCGAACCACCAGAATTTCCTTTTTAGGTCTTGGTATATTTTGGTGGTTCCAGGATTCATCGCATAAGGGGTTCCATGAGCTTCCTCAAATATCTTCTTCCGTAATTCTGGATCATCGGGAATACACAAGCGATCCCTGAGGTAGAGTACTCCACTGTCAGAGATACGAAATCCATCATTCTTTCCTTCTAGGACCTCTTGTTGATCATTTGAATGCTCGGGTCGCGGGCTTGCCTTTCTAATATATCGTCGAACAACATCGGTGCTATTGTCATGGTAGAAAGTCGTCCAAAAATGATTTCAACCCCATAACACATAATTTCCTCTTCTAAGGGTCGAGATAATACCGATAGAGAAATCAAGGTGGCATAGGACTTCCTGCTGAGTGCATCAGCCACCTTGTTCTCTTTTCTTGGATGGTAGAAGATCTCGCAGTCATAATCCATGACGAACTCGAGCCATCTTTGTTGTCTCATGTTTAGGTCCTTCTGTGTGATGAAATATTTCAGACTTTGGTGGTCTGTATAAATCCTACACTGAGCTCCATATAGATAATGCCTCTATGTTTTGAGAGCAAAGACCACGGTCGCTAGCTCTAGATCATGAGTGGGGTAATTCCTTTCATGTTCCTTGAGTTGTCTAGAGGCGTAGGCAATGACCTTGCCATTCTGCATGAGTACATCTCCGAGTCCCAACTTGGAAGCATCGCTGTACATGTCGAAGCCTTTGTTACTGTCCGACAGAGCAAGGATTGGAGCGTTGGTCAGTCTTTTTTTTAATTCTGTGAAACTCTTCTCGCAAGCATCCGTCCATTCATACTTTTTGTTCTTTCTGGTAAGAACTGTCATAGGGGCTGCAATTTCTAGAGAAGTTCTCTACAAACTTATTGTAGTAGCTTGCTAGTCCGAGAAAGCTTCTGATTTCACTGGCATTCTTTGGCCTGTTCTAGTTACTCACAACTTCAATCTTTATTGGGTCTACCATCACTCCGTGCTTGGATATAACGTGACCCAAAAATGATACTTGATCGAGCCAGAATTCGCATTTAGAGACCTTTTTATACAACTGTTTTTCTCGAAGAATCTGTAATACTATATTCAGGTGTTCTACATGCTTTTCTTGGGTACTCGAATATATCAGTATATCGTCGATGAAAACAATTACAAATTTGTCGAGGAATGCCAAGAATACCCGATTCATCGGATCCATGAACATAGCAGGTGCATTTGTCACTCAGAAGGGCATAACTACGAACTCATAATGTCCGTATCTAGTTCAGAAAGCCGTCTTTAGTATATCATCTGGTTTCACTTTCACTTGATGATAGCCATACCTCAGATCAATCTTAGAGAAGATGGTGGCACCCTTTAGCTGGTCGAACAGGTCGTTAATCCGTGGTAGAGTGTACCTGTTCTTGATCGTCACATTATTTAGTGCTTGGTAGTCTATGCACATTCGCATAGACCCATCTTTCTTCTTCACCAACAGTATTGGAGCTCCCCATGGAGAGTGACTTGGGCGTATGAGTCCCTTGTCAAGTAACTTCTGTAGTTGTCCCTGAAGTTCCTTCAATTCAGTCGGCGCCATACGGTAAGGTGCTTTAGAGATCGGGTTAGTACCAGGAATCAATTCGATCTCAAATTCAATTTCTCTATCTGGGGCTAACCCTGGTAGTTCATCTGGGAATACCTCTTGGTAGTTGCATACAACTCTGACATCTTCTAGCTTCTGGTCCTTGGCTTGACTTGTATCAATCACACGTGCTAGAAACCCAGTGCATCCACTATCTAACATCTTGCGCGCCTATAGAGCTAATAGAAATTTATCGATTCTTCTCCTTGGCTCTCCAATAAATTTAAACATAGGTTCTGCCTCCGACTGGAAGACCACTTTTCTTTTATGGCACTCGATCAAAGCACCGTACTTGCTTAAGAAATCCATGCCCAATATAATATCATAATCCTGCATGTCGAGCACTATCAGATTATAGTAGAGGTCTCGTCGTACGATGGCGCGCTCGCAAAGATATGAGCAGTACAGGGCATTACTTCTCCCGAGGGCAGAGTGGTTAAGAACTTGTGATCCAAAGCTTGTGGTGGCATGTCTATCTTTTCCGTGAAGGGTGTAGAAGCAAACGAATGTGTTGCCTCAGTATCAAATAATGCAGTAGCATACTGACAGTAAATAAATATCTGACCTGTGACAACCGTAGAAGCATTCGCCACATCTTCTTGGGTGAGAGAGAATACCCTGGCATCTGTCATAACTGGCGGGGCTTTCAATCTCCCTTGACTTATTGGGGTACCTTCGACCACCGTGATCCGTGTAATCATGGAGGAGCACTGCATCGGGCATACTGCTGAGGTGGTGCCTGAACCTGAATAGGGTAGTCCTTGACTCTATGCCCTTCCCGTCCACAGTTGTAGCATCTATTTGTGCCCTGTTAGAATACTCCAGGATGTATCTTCCCGCATGTAGCACACAGAGGGATCTTGGGCTACTTGTTCGCTGGACCACCTTTAGAGTCATCTCATTGCTTTCTCTTGCCAGTGTGGTTCCCATTCCAAGTACTTTGGGTTCTCTGACCTCTTGACTGGGCTTGACTCCTGCCTTCATTTAGTGCCCTCTTTTGATGGTTAATGTTGTTCAGGTAATGTTCGGTAATCAAGGCACTATTGAATAGCTCCTCTGCGGTCTACGGTCTATGAAGTCCGTCGGCCACGTTCAGAGCTATCTCGGGTCGGAGCATCTTCAGCATGAGTCTGACCCTTTCTCTTTCTGTACTGACCAACTCTGGGCATAGGCATGCGAGTCGGTTGAATCTCTTCACAGCTTCACCAACTGATAGATCACCTTGCCAGAACTCAGTGAACTCGTCGTAATGCTTGTTTGTCACTCGCATATGGAAAAATTCTTCGAAAAATTCGTATTCGAAGTCCGTCCATTTCATCTGATTCACTTGCCTCATTGCTTTAACCCTTTCCCACCACATTCGGGCATCTCCCGAAAGGCAAAATGATGTGCACTTAATCTTCTCGCATTTGGGCCAGTCCAGTAGCTCTACGATGCTTTCCACAGTCTTGAACCAGGTCTGGGCATCCCATGGTTCACCAGTACCAGAGAAATTTTCCATCTTCAACCTCTGCCACTAGATTAGGTAAGCTTCCTATCAGACTATCGGGCCAGGGCCCGCTGGTGGGGCGGTAGGGTTTCCTCGCTGATTCATTAAGGCATTTATCACTTGTTGTTGCTCTGTGACTTGACGCTGGAGTTCAGTAACCACATGCGTAAGGTCAGCTGAGGGGGCTATCTCATCGACCCTACTACTGCGTCTCCCAACCATGTTTATCTTCATATATTAGAGTAAGGCTAGTATAAGATTATCATTCATTTATCTATGCATATTTAAACTAAGGATAGCATAAGGTTATCATACATATTTTCATGCATATTTAAGCTAAAAGCATTTCTTATTCTACATGAACAGAAATAAAGTAGGCATATAATTTCTTACTTGGAGCGGCAAGATTGGAGCTTGATGTGTGTAGTGGAAAGCCAGATCATCTCTGATACCAACCTGTCATGCCCGCCCTTTCCAGGGGTTCGGAGGGCGGCGTGACGAGATCGTACATACTTGCATTACAGCGGAAGACTACATATACTTCTTACAGCGGAAGACTTTAAACTTCTTTTTTTTCTTTCTTTCTTTTAAACATAATCATGCATCATCATTTCATAAATACTTAGTTCCAGTTCATGACATTCAACTTAAAGAAATGTGCATAAGTACGGAAAGCATAAACAGATCTCCTCCACCATGCCACTACCACACACACTTTGCCCCTCCTGCTGCTCCCTTTAGTTTGGCCATTCTTTACCCTTATCTGCAATACAAGGGAACATAAAACTATAAGCACATAGGCTTAGTTAGATCCTGTCCTACTCACAAAAATCATACGTCAAGCATTAAGCATAGAGTACTGACATGATCATATAAGCTCATATAACCATAACATTCATATAAACATTCAAGAACATAAGCAAGCATAACATGCATATAAACATACCAGAACATAAGCATAGCATTCATATAAATATTCAAGAACATAAGCAAGCATAACATGCATATAAACATACTAGAACATAAACATAGAATTCATATAAAAGAAATGACATGAGCATTCAGAAACATATAAGCATAACAACCATAATAACATCATAATAATCTATACATGAAATAAAGGTATATGCAAGATGCTCTTTGAAAACATATATATTATAGGTACTTAAACAAAATCTCAACATATTGGGCCCGACATTGTACCACATACATCATCATCATAGCGCGCATCCCTAATAGGCCCGAGGTAGCTAATCCCGAACCCACTATAGTACTAGGCCCATACTATGTCCGTCGGCCTAGGGGCAACATAACATAGAAGCCCATCCAAAGCCCGTACTTATGACCATCGGCCTAGGGCATCTGAGAGCCCATCCCGTACTGACTTCGTACTATGACCGTCGACCCAGGGGCACGTAGGAGCCCATCACTTGGACCTTGTTAGGGTCCGGTATAAGCCATGAAGAAAGTAAAATAGCATATCATGCTTCTTATCATAACATATCATACTTCTTTCCATAAACATATCATGTTCCTTATCATGGCATATCATGTTTCTTCTTCATAGCATATCATGTTCCTTCTTCATAGCATATCATATTTCTTTTCATAACATATCATGTTCCTTCTTTATAACATATCATAGACTCATACAATTAACATGGCAATGAGCATAACATAATCATACATTCATACAATTAACATGGCAATGAGCATAACATAATCATACATTCATACAATTAACATGGACATAAGGTAGTGACATCAACCAATCATGCTATCATAAAATCTAACTAACATCATATTTGCATCTTTTTCTACATGTAGCATGGCGTGGGGGACTTAGTAGAGGGCATGTACATGGGCTGGCCGAAACCCTAAGGGAGGTTTCTTAGGAGTTTACATGCTAAACAACTTGTGCAAGGTCTACTTAACATCATAATAACATCACACACATATAGGGTATGGCATAAACATCATGAACAAGCATAACATGGTGTGATCTAAACTTCATGGGGTTCTACCAAAAATTTTAAACCCTAAACAACTTGTACATGATCTAACTAACCACATATAAATCATGGCATGGAAGGCGCTTAGGAGTTTTAATGAGTCTTGGCCGAGAGCTTCAATGAATCCTAAGATCTATTTCTTAAATCTAGCTTAGCTATCAACATGTTACCTTCATCTACATTCAAAACATAGCATGACAACTTATAGATCATAGCATGATAGACCTAAATGGGTCTTGGCTCAATGTTTCAAGGAACCTTAAGATCCATTTCTTAAATCTAGCTTAGCTATCAACATGTTAGCTTCATCTACATTCAAAACATAGCATGACAACTTATAGATCATAGCATCATAGACCTAAATGGGTTTTGGCCGAATGCTTCAATGAGCTTTAAACATCAACCACTTAAATTTAGTTTAGCTAACAACATGTTATCTTCATCTACAATCAAAACATAGCATGGCAACTTATTGGTCCTAGCATGATAGACCATTAGGAGCCTAAATGGCCGAATGTTTCAAGGAGGTTTAAAGATCAACCACTTAAATTTAGTTTAGCTAACAACATGTTATCTTCATCTAACATCAAAACATAGCATGAACGCATCTAGAACATAGCATAAAAAACCATTAGGGGTTCAAAAGGGGTCTTGGACGAGAGTTTTATGAAGGTTGGAGATCAAACACTTAACTTTAGTTTAGATATCAACATACTATCTTCATCTACAATCAAAACATAGCATGACCACATATAGAGCATAGAATAGAAAAACCATTAGGGGTCAAAGGGGATTTGGCCGAGAGTTTCATGAAGGTTTGAACATCAAACACTTAACCAAACCTATCTAGAAACCTATTATCATCATATTCATACCAAGTATAGCATGGACCATCATGGAAAGCATAAGGAAGGTCTTGGCCGAAAGTTTTCATGTAGCTTTTTCTTAATAACTTCAATAGAAACAACTTGTATGCAGGTGAGGGGATACTTACATCCTTCGCTTTGTTAATAGTTGGAAAATACCCTAGGTTGTGCCAATATTAGAGCCTTCTCCTAGCTTAGTTGGTTTTCAAAAAAATGGAAGAGGGGAAGCTTAGGGTTTCGGTGAGGAAGAAGAAGAGAAGTGGAGAATGACAAATATGGTTTCTCATGTCTCCTTATTCCCCTATTTATTCATTTGAAGGTGTCCCTTAGCCTCCCTTACCCTTATCTATCATTTCCCATACCCTTCTAATAGCACAACCCTGCTGGGCTTCTGGTTATTGGATGCATCTTAAGGTTTAGCTACCTACTTAGGTTTAGGGTTCAAATCCTGGGCCATGCATCCTTTTTTGCTCTATTTCTTTTATTTTTTGAAAGAGCCCACATAAAGCCCATTAAAATCATGCAAAAATTCTCATAAAATTTCTAGAATTTTTAATGGCGTTACAGAAATATTTATTGCCCAAATATATGTAGACGATTTCACTAATGGAAAGTTAATTTGAAATGAACTTAGTAGGAGAATTAACATTTTTTCTAGGATTACAAATTAAACAAACTAAGGAAGGAATTCACCTACATCAACATAAATACACTAAGGAATTAATCAATAAATTTGGAATGCAAAATGCTAAGGTAATTACTATGCCAATGGATACAAATGTCAATATAGGAGAAGACTTAGAAGGAAAACCAATAGACCTAAAATACTATAGGAGTGTGATAGGTAGTCTCATATACTTAACTACGTGTCGACCCGATATATTTTTCGCAGTGAGTATGTGTGCAAGATTCCAAACTTGTGCTAAAAAGTCACACCTAATGCTGGTCAAACACATCCTTAGATACCTAAAGGGTACACTAAACGTAGGAATTTGGTACCCTATATCTAATGAATTTGAACTAATCGGCTACTTTGACTTGGATTATGTCGGTAGTAAACTCAATAGAAAGAGTACGAGTGGTTGTTGTCAACTTCTCGGTTCAAGTCTAGTTAGTTAGTGTAGTAGAAAGCAACACTGTGTTTCCTTATCTACCATCGAAGCCGAATACGTCGCAATGGGTGAGTGTGTGGCACAGCTCCTTTGGATGGAATACACTCTCCAAGACCTTAGGCTAAACTTTAACAACACTAAAATTTACATCGATAACATTAGTTCGATTAATTTAACCAAGAACCCAATATGTCACTCTAGAACCAAATATATAGAGGTCAAACACCACTTTATTCAAGAACATATAGCTAACAGGACCATACAACTCGAATACGTGGAGTCCAAATCGAACCTAGCAGACTTGTCTACCAAACGTTTACCCGAAGCAGAGTTTAGTCTGCTTAGACAAAAATTAGGTATGTGCATAATAGAGTAGAACTTAAAACTTATATTTTTGTTATACTCTATTTCATTTTTACTTTTCATGCAAAATTGAACTAGCTTAGGGCTTACCCTAGAAAGCATGCACTTATAGATTTAAGGAGACAACACATCTCACAACACATAGGACTAATGTGTTTGTGTACTTAGCCACGTAGATGGGCATGAAATGTTAGGACCTTACTCCTGGTTCCAGATGTAGATCTAGTGCATCGACATGAACCATGGAGTATAATTATCTAAATTAATCAACTCTAATCAAGAGTTATTGATCATTCTATATCAATTAAGTCAAATAGAGTTGAACATACTATTAGATAAGCTTATATTTAAAGTATTATTTTCAAAATAGGAACATGCTTGGACCTATAAGACATAATCACTATTTTTCTAAAAAGTTTTTTATATAAACCCCCACACTTTTCAATTTATGGCAAAAGGGGGAGAAAGGCCAAAGTTAAGGGATCATTTTTTTTTTATAACTTAACTTGCATCTAACTTAAAACCATCGACCAAAGTTAAGTAAGCTTGATTACTTAACCTATTTAAATGGTAAAAGGGGAGAAAAAGGTCAAACTTAACTTAAACTTTTAGGCCTATATTAAGTAAGCAAACATTAAGGGGGAGAGTAAAGATCATTTTTCAAATACTCACCTAAGGTTAAGGGGGAAGTTACCTCAAGGGGGAGGACTTGAAAAAAAAAATTCATTCATACTCCTACTTTTTCTAACTTACTAAGTTACTCACACTAACTTACTAAGTTATGCAGTTTCATACTTCTTTCATATTTATGCTTCTATCATGTTCATGCTAATCGTTTTTCATTTACTTTATGCATTAATTATTCCCTTAACTTTGTGTCAGTTTGCCATAGATCAAAAAGAGGGAGATTGTTGGTGCAGTAGGCACCAAATAATCAAACCTAGGTTTTGATTATGGCAAAGGCCCAAAGCTAAGGTCATATTTATAGACGAAATGTTGACCGCTAGAAGGGGTGAATTGTTGGTGCAATCGGCCCAGGTCACGATTGACCAGGACTCGAGTTTGACTCGAGTGATGTTTTGATGTTTCGACAAAAATATATGACAATGTAATTGTCATGGGAAAGTCCAAGTCATGGGTACTTGGCATGGGAAGTCCAAGTGGGACACTTGGCATTTGAGAAAAGTCCAAGCATGAGTCTTGGTAAATGGAAAGTCCAAGCATGGGTCTTGGCAAGGTAAAGTCCATGTCTTGAGTACTTGGCATGGAAAGTCCAACATGGTTTGGCAAGGAAAGTCCAAGCATGGTCTTGGCATGAGAAGTCCAACATGGGTTGGCAAGGGAAAGTCCAAGTTTGAGTCTTGGCATGAGAAGTCCAAGGGGTTTAATATTGGCTGCGTAAAGTCCAAGCGGGAGTCTTGGCAGCATAAGACCAACGGTTGGCGGCATAAAGTCCAAGCGGAGTCTTGGCGGCGTAAGTCCAAAAGTGCCTTGGCGGTGTAGACATCGTTAGCATGACATAGCCGATGGAAGCACCTGAAGGCTAGCGCGACGGATGAACAAGTCATGGATGACTTGGAGGGATCCGAGAGGCGTGAGGCTGATGGAGGTGGCTAGAAGGCTTAGGTCTAGGCTAAGGGTGGTCTAGCAAGTATGGGGGAACCATACTTGGGTTAAAACCTCATGTTTGAGGTGTGCCAGTCGACTGGTGCCATGTGGCAGTCGACTGGACCGAGTCAACTAGGGTTTGACTGTGGGTTATGGCCTAGCGATCATTGCGAGTTAGGCGGTCGGATCGATCGTAATCGATCGCGGTGCTCGAGAAATCGGCCACAGAATGGAGTCGAGACTCGACTGGTCGAGTGAGGACTCCATCAGTCGACTAATGGTCACAATCAGTCGACTGATGGTAGATTCGTTGGACTTATCCAACGTGGATCTAGCCGTTGTCTCACGACAACAGTGGCATCAGTCGACTGATGGTCTCGATCAGTCGACTGATCGACTTTTTCCAGCACAGATTGAAGCTTTATAAGGAGATCATGATGGAGGAAAATGGCATGGTTCTTTGAGGCGATTTGGGGCGAGTTGCTGCTGCAATTCAGGGTCTCCAAGTGCTACTCGATCAACCAAGTAATCAAGCATTCAAAGAGCATTTGTAAAGTGTTTTCTTTACTTGTATTGCTTTGTATTTCATTATATTGCTTGTATTCATCTTATATTACTGTTGTATACATTGTACGAGGTTTCTCCACCTCCGGATTTTTCCGAGAAGGAG
The DNA here is from genome assembly GCA_025175895.1 of Wurfbainia villosa. Classification (NCBI taxonomy): domain Eukaryota; kingdom Viridiplantae; phylum Streptophyta; class Magnoliopsida; order Zingiberales; family Zingiberaceae; genus Wurfbainia; species Wurfbainia villosa. The sequence continues at coordinate 56,929,170 of CM046002.1, forward strand.
TTATTTTATAGTGGTGTGTGATTGGCATCGCTAGGGCTCGTTTGAGCTCGATCCATGGAGTAGGAACCGTGCGGTTCCGAACCACGTTACATACTCGTGTTCATATGTGATTGTCTATTTCGTTATTGTATTATTTCTATTTCCGCTGCGCACTAACAAAATTGTAGACACGAACGAGATCGAATTTCATCTACGCTATTCAACCCTCCCCCCCTCTAGCCGTTACAAATATTCCTAACAAGTGGTATCAGAGCCCAGGTCTCTTCAACGGATTAACAACCGGGAGCAAGACGCTAGAAGGTGAAGATGGAATTTCAAGACAAGCTTGGATGGGATATCAACACTCCACCTCCATACGACCGAGAAGATTTTCCGGCGTGGAGAGCAAGAATGGAAACATTCTTGATGATGAACATAGAGGATTGGTTCATCCTCATTGAAGGCTTTGAACCCCCTAGGGATAAGAAGGGGAATGTCCTAAAATTGAAAAAGTGGACCCAAGAGCAACGTCAAAAGCTCAAGACCGAAGTTAAGGTAACGAAACTTTTGGAAGATTTAATTCCTAATGATATTTTGTGCAAGCTAGGGGATTACATGTATGCCAAGGAGCTATGTGTTAGGGCAATCTCTTGCCGTAATATGGTTTTGATGGTGTGGCAAAGGGTTTAAGTTAGTTTGATATGTTGATGTGATATGTGCGTTGAAGTCGTGCAGGACTTAGTAATTCGCACATGGAGCCATGGCGAGTTTCACATCTCATGACTCGTGCCTTGAGTCGGTGAAGGATAGCTTTGCGGAAGCCGTGGGCTTGGAGCATCCGAGGGACCGCCGGACGAGAAGCTTGGAGTGAAGCCGGAGGAAGTAGACTTCGAGGCAAGAGACGCGAAGGAGCATTGCAGAGCCGTGCGCCTGATGCTACCGAGGGACGTGGCCGAGAACGAAGAGAACTTCGAAGGCGAGGACTCAGAAATGAGTGAGCGATTGTAACCCAGGAAGGGTAGTTTAGGTGAAACTTGGCCATCCGCCAAGTGTCGATGGGTTCTCGACACCGGCCGACCGCCATGTCATGGCGATGCTCTGAAATCGAGTGAGTTCGACCGTATACGATCGGATTGTGGCCGGAAGTCGGATCGCCATACGTGGGCGCCGATCGCTAAGACATCGATCGGCCGCAGCGATCAATCGTCAATGGGGTTTCGCATGAACCGTCGTAGCCGCCATCGGGCGATCGACTACGGAGCGGCGCGATCGTGATGAGGTCCATCGATCGGCGCCAAGAGTTCCGCTGAACTACAGCGGTCGGGATCCGCGTGTTCGAGGCCGTTGTAACGATCGTAAGGGTGGCAATGATCGATGGCGCAAACGGAAGAAGTTAGCCCTCTCTATAAAAAGAGAGGGTGTGAGCCTTTGAGAGGCTAATGCTCATACTCCAAACGATCTTCCTAGTGCCCCACAAGCTCTAAACTCTTCTTACTTGTCTTTACTTCAATCCTATTGTAAGAAGAGTGATCTTGGTTGTAAAGGTTACCTCCACCTAGCTTGGTGCAAAGGAGAGACCATTTAGTGGATTGGTTTAACGGAGTGATTCACCGAGGACGAATCGGGGACCGTGGATTAGCGGCGTAGCCGTGAACCACGTTATACCATCGTGTTAGCGTTTGTTTTATTGTTTGTCTTTTGCTTTGTATTTGTATATTCCGCTTGCGCTAATCTTTTGTAGACGAGCAATTTACGACGTCCAACGTACGAGGGCTATTCACCCCCCTCTAGCCGGCCATATCGATCCCCTACAAGTGGTATCAGAGCCGAGGAAAGCTTGTCGAGGACTAACCGCCACAATAAGCAACTTTTAAAATGGCCGGCTCCAACATCCATCCTCCGAAGTTTGAAGGAGAATTCGCTTGGTGGAAGAAGCGAATGGAGGTATTTTTCGAAACGGATTTTGATATAATGATTACAATGGAATCCGGTTTCGTTTTGCCTAGGGATGAAGAAGGGAAGCCAATAGAGAAATCTAGGTGGACCAAGAGGCAAAGAGAGGAGCACCTTGCAAACTCCAAAGCCAAGCACCATCTCTACAATGTGCTCCCTCAACAAGAAATCAACCGAATAGGAGAATGCCTAAGCGCCAAGGAGATGTGGGAGAAGCTAATTGAGCTTCATGAAGGCACATCCGAGGCAAAGCTAGCAAGGAGAGATCTCCTCCGCTCCCAACTATCCAACATCAAATTAGAAAAGGGAGAAAAGGTAATTTCTTTGCATTCTAGATTCAAAGAAATTTTAAATGGACTAACAAGTGTAGGTGAGAAGCTATCAAACCGGGATATGGTAATGAAGGCCATAGATGCCTTTCCCCGGTCCTCAAAATGGAGCTCCATGGTGGACTCATTTTATATCTCCAAGAACCTAGAAGTGAGCACCTTGGAGGAATTCTTTTCAACCATGGAGCTTCACGAAACTAGGCTTGAAGGAATACAAGAGGAGCCTAGAATTCAACCCTCAAGAGGAGTAGCCTTGATGGCAAACAAGGGGAAGAAGAAGATAGAAGTCCCCTCCTCCTCATCCGATGAAGCCTCCTCCTCCTCCATGGATAGCACCGAAGAAGCCTACATGGTAAGGAAGGTGAGGCGTGTATTTAAGAATTTTAGATTTGATAAATCTAATGATAGGAGTAGAAGACCAAGGGGGAAGGTCATATGCTACAATTGCCAAGGAGAGGGACACATAAGGGACAATTGTCCCCTCCTAAACAAAAGCAAAGAAGAGAAGAAAAAGAAAGAAGAGAAGAGGAAGAAGAAGAAGGGAAGCAAGAGAAAGGAAGAAGAAAAGAAGGCAAAAGAAAAGGGGAAGGCCAAAGCATTCAAGGCCAAGACATGGGATGATCCTTCCTCATCCTCTTCATCATCATCGGAAGAGGAGAATGCCTTTGTCACCAATTTGGCCTTGATGGCCTTTGATGACTTGGATTGCTCTTCCTCCGAAGATGAAGGTTCAAGCTCAAGAGGAGAGAGCTCAAATGAAGGGGGAGCTTCTACATCATCTGAAGAAGAAGAGGACATGGAAACTATGGTAACCAACCTCTCACCTAATAAAATAGTTTCTATGATTTCTAGCTTAACTAAGGAATTATTTAGAGCTAAGAAGAAGAACAAAAGCATGCTAGATCAAATTAAGGACCTAGAACAAAAACTAGAAAATGCATGCTTAAATGATAGTATTTCTTCTAGCTCAAATGAAGCATGCTCACATGATTATATGCCTTTGGATGTTAATGATGCATGCATAGAGGAAAATAGGGCATTAAGGGAAAAGGTAGATTATTTAACCAAAGCCCTAGGAAAATTCACTATTGGCTCCAACACATTGAACATGATCTTAGGGAGCCAAAGAGCTAGTTTCAACAAGAAAGGCCTAGGATACAAAGAAAAGAAAAATGAAAAAGCCTACAAATGCCTTATAGCTAGGGGACAAGATAAGAAGAAGGTAATTGCTAGGAAATGGATCCCCAAGGAGTATTTAGTGAACCCAATAGGAAAGAATTTATTTTGGGTTCCAAAATCCATCCTTAAGGGTTAGAATAACCCTAGGGTAGTCAACCATATGAACTTAACATATATTTGTTGACTTAGGATGACGGGACAACATTTTTTAGATAGTGTTGGGTGATGATAACGTGCCCATAAATAGGTAATAATGCTTAAATCATGATGATTGATGTAATTCCTATGTATGTTTTAAATCATGATTTATGATTTTGATATGTGGCATGTTATCATTAGAAATAGGGTTAAATCATGCTTTAGGTGATAATTTGTTTATTATCATCGTATAATACCTAATGCATGACTATTATTTGATGGATACATGAGTTTCATGATCATAATGTAGAATTGATTGATATATGTCATTATGATCATGTAGAATGTTAGGTTGATACTTAACCATGATAGAATTGCATGAATATATGGGTTAAGTATATACAAATACCCCCTAGGATACATCTCACACTCACTATAGGCTAACTTGATTGCAAACTTAGCATGGGTGAGATATTAGGATGATACAAATGTCCACTAATGACTATGGCATTTAGATGGTCATTTAAAGTATCAAAATAGCAATAATAGACCAATCATGGGGAAGGCTTATGTTTAATTCATAGACATATTGCTCAAAGATCATGGTTGGATATTTCATATGTTTTCAAAACAATTTCTTACCTTAAAATACATGTATTCATGTTTTGAAACAATTGGATGCAAAACTAGGTAGCTAACTTGATACTAGAATGATCAAAAACCTAGTGGTTTTTAGAGCTTTTGGATTTTTGGCAAAAACAAGAAAATATAATGAGTTTTCATGAAAAACTATTTTTCCTTGATAGATATACTTAATAGAAATATGTTCCCCAAATTTCATGATTTTTCGAATTTTCTGGAATTTATAATGCATTTCAAATTCATCCAAAATCAAAAATTGATTCCTTTGTTCCAATGATCGCCATACCGATAGCAATGATCGGTGGCTCGTAAATCAGAACATTGAAGGCCAAATTCAGTTTGTAAACCTACAACAAGTGGTAGAAATATACTTGATGCCATCAACAAGTGGTACCCAATTTTAAATCAACTTGTCATATTTTCCTCCATTATACTTGATGTCATGAGCTTATAACTTAGTGTTAATCTTTTGATAGTGTCAAAGGGGAGAAATAAGTATGTTTAAGTTAATCACTTTAGGGAGAAATATATTTTGGGGAGAAATATATGATAGGGAGAAAATTTGCATAGAGAGTTTCATGGATTAAGGGGAATTGCATGTTGTTATATCATGTTTATCTTTACATGCTTTCTTACCTTAGAATTTATATCAAATGTTTTTACCTAACTTAAACGGATTGCCACACATCAAAAAGGGGGAGATTGTTAGGGCAATCTCTTGCCGTAATATGGTTTTGATGGTGTGGCAAAGGGTTTAAGTTAGTTTGATATGTTGATGTGATATGTGCGTTGAAGTCGTGCAGGACTTAGTAATTCGCACATGGAGCCATGGCGAGTTTCACACCTCATGACTCGTGCCTTGAGTCGGTGAAGGATAGCTTTGCGGAAGCCGTGCGCTTGGAGAATCCGAGGGACCGCCGGACGAGAAGCTTGGAGTGAAGCCGGAGGAAGTAGACTTCGAGGCAAGAGACGCGAAGGAGCATTGCAGAGCCGTGCGCCTGATGCTGCCGAGGGACGTGGCCGAGAACGAAGAGAACTTCGAAGGCGAAGGACTCCGAGAAATGAGAGTGAGCGATTGTAACCCGTGGAAGGGTAGTTTAAGTTCGACCGTATACGATCGGATTGGCCGCGCCGATCGCATACGTGGCCGATCGTCGCATATCGACCATATCGATCGGCGCAGCCGATCAAGCGGTTAATGGGGTTTCGGCCAGGCGTCGAGTAAGGGCGCCGACTACGGAGCACGATCGATCGTGAGGTCCACCGATCGCCAAGAGTTCCGTTGAACTACGCTCGGGATCCGACGTGTTAGGAGGCCGTTGTAGTAATGATCGCGCCAAGGGCGCGATCGGTGATGGCGGCAACGGAAGAAGTTAGCCCTCTCTATAAAAAGAGAGGGTGTGAGCCTTTGAGAGGCTAATGCTCATACTCCAAACGATCTTCCTAGTGCCCCACAAGCTCTAAACTCTTCTTACTTGTCTTTACTTCAATCCTATTGTAAGAAGAGTGATCTTGGTTGTAAAGGTTACCTCCACCTAGCTTGGTGCAAAGGAGAGACCATTTAGTGGATTGGTTTAACGGAGTGATTCACCGAGGACGAATCAGGGACCGTGGATTAGCGGCGTAGCCGTGAACCACGTTATACCATCGTGTTAGCGTTTGTTTTATTGTTTGTCTTTTGCTTTGTATTTGTATATTCCGCTTGCGCTAATCTTTTGTAGACGAGCAATTTACGACGTCCAACGTACGAGGGCTATTCACCCCCCTCTAGCCGGCCATATCGATCACCTACACTATGGAGGAAATTGGCAAGATTCCATGAAGAGAGTTCATCCTCAAGTGAAAGTGAGGAATCGGAAGTTGAGATGGAGTCAACTTCCGGATCTGAGAAAGAAGAGGTGGAAGAAGTGGAAGGAGCATCCACTTCTAGGATTGAGGAGAAAAGACCATCCTCTATACCGGAGCAACCTCAAGAAGAGCCTTCAACATCCGGTCAAGATGAAGAAGCTCAAAATCTAACTCCGGCACCTTCCACCACGGACCTAGGTAACTCGAGCATTTCAAATAATAATAAAATTCATATAATATGCTTTGAGTGTAGGGAATTTGAGCACTATAAGAGCAAGTGCCCAAAGAAGATTAGGAAAGCTCCACCGGCACCAAAAGTCAAGGATGCCGGTTCCCCAACACCTAAAGGCAAGGAGCACATCCTATGCTTCAAGTGCAATTCAAAAGGACATTATAGGAATCAATGTCCTAGGGGGAGAAAAAAGACCCAAGAAGAAGCATCACAAGTAGGGGGAGCTAAGGCTAACCCTAAGGTACATTTTAGTAATGCATCTTCTAATTTATATGCTAAAAAGCATGCTAGGAACTTTAATTCTCTTGCAATTTATGAAAAGCATGCTAATAGGAATAAATATTTTTGCTTAGGAGCTAAGAGAATCCATGTAGAAAATAGGGAGAAATTTGGGACTAATGTCCCTAAAAACAATTTACCTAAGAACAAACCTAGGTCAAATAACTCAAGATCAATTTTACCTAGGGAGACAATTAGAAAGGTGCAAGAGCACCTAGGTGTTAACCTTAAATGGACTAGGCATATGCCTAGAAAGTCGCATGCCCAAGAATTTAATCAAAAATCAATTGGGCAATTAGAATTAGAAAACCAAGCCTTGAGGTCAAGGCTTGAGAAACTAGAAAAGACCCTTAGGAATATACAAAACCAATTTAAAGGGTCTAATGGTCAAAGTCAAGGACCTAAGAGTCAAAAGTCAACCAAAGGCAAGCAAGGTTTGGGTCACAAACCTAAGCCTAAGGTAGCTTACCATAGTGTTCCATTTGATTATGGGACACAAACTTGGTCTAGGAAGACCAAGGTCAATAGGGAAGTCATCCCTAAGGTTGACCAAAGGTTGTGCCTAGTGGCTAGGGTTTCTAGGAAACCTAGGGTGGCCACTAAGAAGGGTGCAAGGGGAGTTACCCCTAGAGTCAACCTAGGTAAGACCCAAATGACCAAGGCTAACAAGCCTAGGAGGATCATTAGGAGGGTATCTAGGGAGGTCATCCCTAAGGAATACCTAATTAACCCTAGGAGCTCAAATCGTTTTTGGGTTCCTAAGAGCGTGATTGATTCACGCTAAGATGGGTTTAGGGTGTGCCAACCCTGAGTGGATGGGTAGTTAACTCAACCATGATAAAGGTGGCATTTTAGGTTATTTTCAATGTTATGGATACCTTGGAAATAGGGTTGAATTATAATCCTATAAGATTCTAGGATGTGCCAATATTAGTTATGAAGTTTGATAAAATGATCAAATTGGTACAATTAGGGTTTAGAGTGTTAGTGTGCCATTTTGGGTTGTTGGCACACTAGGGAGATTAATGATAATATGACAAAATATATCTAACCATATCAAATGGCAATTAATATTAAAATTTAGGTATTACTATACCTATATATTTTATATGCCATGCTTTGATTGCCATATGCCATGTAATGACATCATGCCTAGTTCTATGATTTTATATGTCATGTTCATGTTTAGGATTAAAGTTTTAAATGTCATGTGTTTTTAGATTTCATATTATGCCATGACATCATGATTATGAGCATGTGTTTATCTATATCATCTCTAATACCATAATCACTCATGCATTTAAGATAATTTGATTGAAATTGATTTAAGGACAATGGCATGACTTGGAGTCCCATTTATAAGGGAATCAAGTAGGGTTACCTAGAAAAATGCATGAAACCCTAGTATGAGGAAGAACAAAACCCACATCTCACATCTAATTGACATGTATGTGTATTTATACACCCTAGATACATGTGAGATGCTAGGATATGAGTTAAGTTCAAGGTGCATAGGTTTTGCATCTAGATGAACTCAAACTCATCTTATATGATTTGTGGATCATTGGGAAAGCTTGTGTACAAGTCATGTACATTGAGCCGAAGGAATATGATCCAAAATAAGGTTTTGAAAACATTTTAAAATCATTTTGAAAAACCTTGGTGAAGTCTATCTTTTGATAGCAATCACCATTGATGAGATTGATACAAAGTGAGCTTAAACTTTAAAGCTTTTAGTCACTTTTGGATTTTGTATCAATTTCTCTATTTTATGGGTAAAATATTTTTCAAACATTTTTCACCCATTTTATTGGTCATAGGTATTATACGTATCAAATTTCGTGATTTTTCGATATACGTATAATTATTTATGATTTTCAAATTAACTCTAATCAAATTCGAAATTAGTTTATCACGATCGCCATTGGTGTCGATCGATCGGAGGTGCAATGATCCGATTTCAATCAATGAGTCGATAGCTGATTTCGGGTAAACAAGGTTGTTTAACCCATTTTCAACTTATGCTATGGCCCTAATCACTCCTAACCCTAGGATATGCTTTGGGTAGCATTATAAAGGGTGAAAATCCATTGGATATGGATTAGGAGAAGTATTTAGGGTTTGTATCAATTTTAAGGTGTTGGAAAGTTCTATATTGAAATTCTAACCTTAATTTTGATGGTTTAGAGTTCCTATTGGCTTAGGGACTTCCTAAGGACATTGTTAGTGCAATGGTCAAGGGGGAGCAAGCCTTTAGGGGGAGGAATTCATCATGGGATGATGAATGGTATTTTTCCTCATGGGAAGGAAAAATGAGTTTTTGAGTTACCCAATTTGGAAATTGGGAGAGAGATAGGATTGCCTCTCTTGAGTGATATGGGACTTATCACTAGGAAGATGGTAGGCATCCTAGGTATTTTTGGACCAAGGGAGAGATTGTAAGATCTCATTGGGACATGAGACATTGACCTCCTTGGAGAGAAGACCTTTTTGATGTTAGTCAAAAGGGGAGAATGTTTGGGGAGAACATTTGGAGAATGTTTAAGATTACCAATTTGGGATAATTGGTAAGGGATTTGAGTTAGTGTTCTAACTCAATGTGCTGTTTGGTTTTTGTCAAACATCAAAAAGGGGGAGATTTTTGGTGCAATCGCCCAGTCACGACACTGTGACTCGAGTTTGACTCGAGTGATGTTTTGATGTTTCGACAAAAACATATGACAATGTAATTGTCATGGGAAAGTCCAAGTCATGGGTACTTGGCATGGGAAGTCCAAGTGGGACACTTGGCATTTGAGAAAAGTCCGAGCATGAGTCTTGGTAAATGGAAAGTCCAAGCATGGGTCTTGGCAAGGTAAAGTCCAAGTCTTGAGTACTTGGCATGGAAAGTCCAACATGGGTTGGCAAGGAAAGTCCAAGCATGGTCTTGGCATGAGAAGTCCAACATGGGTTGGAAAGGGAAAGTCCAAGTTTGAGTCTTGGCATGAGAAGTCCAAGGGGTTTGATATTGGCTGCGTAAAGTCCAAGCGGGAGTCTTGGCAAAGATAAGACCCAATGGTTGTGGCGTAAAGTCCAAGCGGAGTCTTGGCGGCGTAAGTCCAAAAGTGCCTTGGCGGTGTAGACACCGTTAGCATGACATAGCCGATGGAAGCACCTGAAGGCTAGCGCGATGGATGAACAAGTCATGGATGACTTGGAGGGATCCGAGAGGCGTGAGGCTGATGGAGGTGGCTAGAAGGCTTAGGTCTAGGTTAAGGGTGGTCTAGCAAGTATGGGGGAACCATACTTGGGTTAAAATCTCATGTTTTGATCGCTGAGTTGGGCTGATCGATGGTGAGCAATCGATCGTGTAATCAGTCGACTAGTGCTCGAGAAATCGGCCATAGAATGGAGTCGAGACTCGACTGGTCGAGTGAGGACTCCATCAGTCGACTGATGGTCACAATCAGTCGACTGATGGTAGATCCGTTGGACTTATCCAATGTGGATCTAGCCATTGTCTCACGACAACAGTGGCATCAGTCGACTGATGGTCTCGATCAGTCGACTGATCAACTTTTTCCAGCACAGATTGAAGCTTTATAAGGAGCTCGTGATGGAGGAAAATGACATGGTTCTTTGAGGCGATTTGGGGCGAGTTGCTGCTGCAATTCAGGGTCTCCAAGTGCTACTCGATCAACCAAGAAATCAAGCATTCAAAGAGCATTTGTAAAGTGTTTTCTTTACTTGTATTGCTTTGTATTTCATTATATTGCTTGTATTCATCTTGTATTACTGTTGTATACATTGTATGAGGTTTCTCCACCTCCGGATTGTTCCAAGAAGGAGTTATTTTATAGTGGTGTGTGATTGACATCGCTAGGGCTCGTTTGAGCCTGATACGTGGAGTAGGAACCGTGCAGTTCCGAACCACGTTACATACTCGTGTTCGTATGTGATTGTGTATTTCGTTATTGTATTATTTCTATTTCCGCTGTGCACTAATGAAATTGTAGACACGAACGAGATCGAATTTCATCTACGCTATTCACCCCCACCCCTCTAGCCGTTACAACTATTCCCAACATGAATAGCGTTGATTCGTTGCGTGATGGAGTTCGATTGCGTTCGTCTACAAATCTTGTTAGCACAACGGAAATAAAATAAATAGAAATAATGAAATATAACAAACATAATTCACAACACAAGCATATAACGTGGTTCGAAACTGAATGGTTCTTACTCCATGGATCGAGCTCTAAAGAGCTCTAGTGATGTACACACAATCACTAATCACAAATAACTCCTCCGAACAATCCGAAAATAGAGAAACCTCTTACAACAGATTACAAAAGTAATACAATGTAAAACAAGCAAATACAAAAAGAATACAATAATATATGCAAAGAAATACTTTACAAATGCTCTTTTGATTGCTTGCTTTGTGGTTACTTGAATTGCACTTGGAGACCCTAATTTACAGCAACAAATCACCTCGAAAGCCTTCAAAAACCGCTGTTGATTTCCTCCTCCACGAGTTCCATTTAAAGCTTCTACCTGGGCTGGAAATCGCCGATCAGTCAACTGCTCGCGACCATCAGTCGACTGATAACACTGTTGCTGTGAGACAACAGTGTAATCTACGCAGGAAACATCCAACAGATAGGACATCAGTTGACTGATCATGTCCATCAGTCGACTAATCGAGCCTTCACTCGACTCCTATCCCTAGCAGTCAAGTCTCGACTCGATTCTGTGCCCAAATTCTCGAGCACTAGTCGACTGCTCGAGCCAGCAGTCCACTGCCAACCTCTGGCAGTCGACTACTGGGACACTTCCCGCAGTCAAACCCTAGTTGACTCACACCAGTCGACTGTCATATGACACCAATCGACTGACACACCTCAAACATGAGGTTTTAACCTCAAACATGAGGTGTAACCCAAGTATGGTTCCCCCATATTTGCTAGACCACCCTTAGCCTGGACCTAAGACTTCTAGCCACCTCCGCCAGCCTCATGCCTATCGGATCCCTCCAAGTCATCCATGACTTGTTCATCCATATGCTAGCCTTCAGGTGCTTCCATCGGCTATGTCATGCTAACAGTATCTACACCGCCAAGGCACATTGGACTTATGCTGCCAAGACTCCGCTTGGACTTTACGTCACCAACCATTGGACTTATACTGCCAAGACTCCCTCTTGGACTTTACGCCGCCAACCAGTGGACTTATTCTGCCAAGAATCCCACTTGGACTTTACGCCTCCAATATCAAACCCCTTGGACTTATAAAATTCCAAGACTCAAGCTTGGACTTTCCCTTGCCAACCCATGTTGGACTTTCCATGCCAAGACCCATGCTTGGACTTTTCCTTGCCAAGACCCATGCTTTGACTTTACATGCCAAGTACTCAAGAATTGGACTTTCCATGACATGGTCAACTCCAATCAACTATCAAAATCTGCTTCGAGTCAAACTCGAGTCCGGTCAATCATGACCCGGGTCGATTGTACAAACAATCTCCCCAAAATATTATCAGACATCAATGTTAAATATCGATGTCAAACTTCCATGTCAAACATCAAAACATCACGCTCGAGTCAAACTCGAGTCCGGTCAATCATGACCTGGGCCGATTGCACCTACAAACTCTCCCTTTTTGATGTTTGATAAAAATACAGACCTTTGAGTTAGAACACTAACTCAAATTCTCTTATCAATTATCCCAAATTGATAATTTCTCTTTCTCCCCAATTCTCTGAATTGACAATTGATAACATCAATTGATAACACTCTCCATAACATTCTCTCCCAAAACATTCTCCCCCTTTTTGACTAACATCAAAAAGGTTCTCACCAAGGAGGGTAATGTCTCATGTCCCAATGAGATCTTACAATCTCCCCCTTGGTCCAAAAATACCTAGGATGTAATGCCCGTAAAATTCCTAGCAATTTTATAAAAAAAAATTCTTGATTATAATGGGCTTTATGTAGGCTCTTTCAAAAAAAAAGAAATAGAGCCACAAAGGATGCATGACCCAGGGTTTGAACTCTAAACCCCCAAGTAGATAGCAAAATCTTAAGATGCACCCAATAACCAAAAGCCCAGCAGGGTTGTGCTATTAGAAGGATATGGGAAATGATAGATAAGGGTAAGGGAGGATAAGGGACACCTTCAAGTGAATAAATAGGGGAATGAGGAGACAGGAGAAACAAAATTTGTCATCCTCCCCTCCTCTTCTTCTTCCTCACCGAAACCCTAACTCCCTCTCCTTCCCTTTTTTCGAAAACCAACCAAGCAAGAAGAGGGCTCTAGTCTTGGCATCACATAGGGTATTTTCTACTACTAAAAAAAGCGAAGGATGTAAGTATCCCCTCACCTGCAGTACAAGTTGCTTCGGTTGATGGTGGATAAGAAAATCCTTATGAAACTTTCGGCCAAGACCTTTTCCATGTTTCCCTTGATTGTCCATGTTATGTTTTGTATGAATTTGATGATAACTTGTTTCTAGATAGGCTTGATATAAGTGTTTGATCTTCAAGCTTCATGAAACTTTCGGCCAAGACCCTATACATGCTTCCCATGATTGTCCATGCTATGTTTTGTAGGAATATGATGATAACATGTTTCTAGATAGGCTTGGTTTAAGTGTTTGATCTTCAAGCTTCATGAAACTTTCGGCCAAGACCCTATACATTCTTCCCATGATTGTCCATGCTATGTTTTGTAAGAATATGATGATAACATGTTTCTAGATAGGCTTGGTTTAAGTGTTTGATCTTCAAGCTTCATGAAACCATCGGCCAAGACCCTCTACATGCTTCCCATGAATGTCCATGCTATGTTTTGTATGAATATGATAATAACATGTTTCTAGATAGGCTTGGTTTAGGTGTTTGATCTTCAAGCTCCATGAAACTTTCGGCCAATAACCATTTAGGCTCCTAATGGACTTCCATGCAATGATCTATATGTAGTCATGTTATGTTTTGAATGTAGATGAAGATAATATGTTGATAGCTAAGCTAGATTTAAGTGTTGAACCTTTAAGTCTCTTGAAACTCTCGGCCAAGACCCATATAAACTCCTAATGGTTGTCTATGCTATGATCTATATGTAGTCATGTTATGTTTTAAATGTAGATGAAGACAATATGTTGATAGCTAAGCTAGATTTAAGTGTTGGATCCTTAAGCCTCTTGAAACTCTTGGCCAAGACCTATTTAGGCTCCTAAGGACCTCCCATGCCATGATCTATATGTGATGGAATTAACATGTGGTTAGGTTGATCTTGTACAAGTTGTTTAGGGTTTAAAATTTTGGTAGAACCCCATGAAGCTTAGATCACACCATGTTATGCTTGTTCATGATGTTTATGTCATACTCTATATGTGTGTGATGTTAGTATGATGTTAAGTAGACCTTGCACAAGTTGTTTAGCATGTAAACTCCTAAGAAACCTCCCTTAGGGTTTTGGCCAGCCCATGTACATGTCCTCTACTAAATCCTCCATGCCATGCTACATGTAGAAAAAGTGCAAATATGATGTTAGTTAGATTTTATGATAGCATGATTGGTTTATGTCACTACCTTATGTCCATGTTAATTGTATGAATGTATGATTATGTTCTGCTCATTGCCATGATAATTGTATGAATGTATGATATGTCATAAAGAAGGAACATGATATATTATGAAAAGAAATATGATATGTTATGAAGAAGGAACATGATATACTATGAAGAAGGAACATGATATGCTATGAAGAAGGAACATGATATGATATGATAAAGAACATGATATGTTTATGAAAAGAAATATGATATATTATGATAAGGAACATGATATGTTATGAAAAGAAATATGATATGTTATGATAAGGAACATGATATGCTATTTTACTTTTGTCATGGATTGTACCAGACCCTAATAAGGTCCAAGGGATGGGCTCCTACGTGCCTCTAGGTCGACGGTCATAGTACGGACCCAGTACAGGATGAGCTCCTAGTTGCCCTAGGTCGACGATCATAAGTACGGGCTTAGGATGGGCTTCTATGTTGTGTTTCTCCTAGGCCGACGGACATAGTACGGGCCTAGTACTCTAGTAGGTTTGGGATTAGCTACCTCGGGTCTATTAGGGATGCGCGCTATGATGATGATGTATGTGGTACAATGCCGGGCCCAATATGTTGAGATTATGTTTAAGTACCTATAAGATATATCTTTTCAAAGAGCATCTTGCATATACCCTTATGTCATGTCTAGGTGATTATGATGTTTACATCAATGTTATGCTTATATGTTCTTGTATGTTTATATGAATGTTATGCTTATATGTTCTTGTATGTTATATGCATGCTATACTTATATGTTCTTGTATGTTTATACGAATACTATGCTTATATGTTCTTGTATGGTTATATGCATGCTATGCTTATATATTCTTGTATGTTTATATGCATGCTATGCTTATATATTCTTGTATGTTTATTTTCATGCTATGCTTATATGTTCTTAAATGATCATGTCACTACTCTATGTATAATTCTCGATGTATGGCTTTTGTGAGTAGGAAAGGATGTTACTAAGCCTATGTGCTTATAGTTTTATGTTCCCTTGTACTGCAGATAAGGGTAAAGAATGGCTAAACTAAAGGGAGCAGCAGGAGGGGCAAAGTGTATGTGGTAGTGGCATGGTGGAGGAGATATGTTTATGTTTCCCATACTTATGCATGTTTTCCTTTAAGTTTTGCATGTTAGTTGTTAAGAGTCGAACTCTACTTGATGATAAATGGTCGCTACTTTGTGTCCTTTAAGTTGAATGTCATGAACTTGAACTAAGTACTTATGAAATGATGATGCATGCTTTATGTTTAAAAGAAAGAAAAAAAGTTTAAAGTCTTCCACTGTAAGAAGTATATGTAGTCTTCTCCACTTCTTCCAACTTCCCTATAGACCTCAAAAGGGCTGGGCGTGGATTCCAACTCCTGAAAGGTTGGTATCGTGAGTAGATCCGCTTTTCCACTACACACACATCAAGCTCCAATCCTGCCGCTCCAAGTAAGAAATTCTATGCCTACTCTATTTTTTTTCATGTATGATAAGAAATGCTTTTAGCTTAAATATACATGAATATATTTAGGATAATCTTATGCTAGCCTTTAGTTTAAATAATGCATAAATATATGAATGATAATCTTATGCTAGCTTCATTATAATATAGAAGATAAACATGGCTAGGAGACACAGTAATAGAGTTGATGAGATAGCACCCTCACCTGACCTTACGCATGTGGTTACTGAACTCCAGCGTCAAGTCATAGAGCAACAACAAGTGATAAATGCTCTAATGAACCAGTGAGGAAACCCTACTACCCCACCAGCAGGCCCTGGCCCGATAGTTCGACAAGAAGCTTACCTAATTCAATGGCAGAGGTTGAAGCCAGAAAATTTCTCTAGTACTGGTGAACCATGGGGCGCCCAGGCCTGGTTCAAGACTGTGGAAAGCATCGTAGAGCTACTGGACTTGCCCGAATGTGAGAAGATTAAGTGCGCATCATTTTTCCTTTCGGGAGATGCCCGAATGTGGTGGGAAAAGGTTAAATCAAAGAGGCAAGTGAATCATATGAGATGGACGGACTTCGAATATGAATTTTTCGAAGAATTCTTCCATATGCGGGTGACAAACAAGCATTACGATGAGTTCACTGGGTTCCGGCAAGGTGACCTATCAGTTAGTGAAGTTGTGAAGAGATTCAACCGACTCGCACGCCTATGCCCAGAGTTGGTCAGTACAGAAAGAGAAAGGGTCAGACTCATGCTAAAGATGCTCCGACCCGAGATAGCTCTGAACGTGGCCAACGGAGTTAGTAGACCGCAGAGGAGCTGTTCAGTAGTGCCTTGATTACCGAACATTACCTGAACAACATTAACCAGCAAAAGAAGGCACTGAATGAAGGCAGGAGTCAAGCCCAGTCAGGAGGTCAGAGAACCCAGAGTACTTGGAAAGGGAACCACACTGGCAAGAGAAAGCAATGGGATGACTCTAAAGGTGGTCCAGCGAACAAGCAGCCCAAGATCCCTCTGTGTACTACATGTGGGAAGATACATCCCAGAGTGTGCTACAGGGGAACGAATAGATGCTACAATTGTGGACGGGAAGGACATAGAGTCAAGGCCTGCCCTATTTAGGTTCAGGCACCTCCTCAGCAGTATACCCAGTACAGGGGTGCTCCTCCACAGCTACACCAGATGCAGGCTGCAATCGAAGGTACCCCGATAAGTCAAGGGAGATTGGAAGCCCCGCTAGTGATGACGAATGACAGGGAATTCTCTCTCACCCAAGAAGATGTGGCGAACGCTTCTAGGGTTGTCACAGGTCAGATATTTATTTTTTATCAGCATGCTACTGCATTATTTGATACTGGGGTAGCACATTCGTTTGTTTCAACACCTTTCACGAAAAAGATGGACATGCCACCACAAGCTTTTGATCGCAAGTTCTTAACCACCCTGCCCTCTGGAGAAGTAATGCCCTCTACTCATATGCTGCGAGCCGCACCCATCAGAATCGTAGACAGAGAACTCTATTGTGATCTGATAGTGCTCGACATGTAGGATTATGATGTCATATTGGGCATGGATTTCTTAAGCAAGTACGGTGCTTCGATTGAGTGCCGCAAAAGAAAAGTGGTCTTCCAGCCGGAGGCAGAACCTATGTTTGAATTTATTGGAGAGCCAAGGAAAAGAATCGATAAAATTCTATCAGCTCTACAGGCGTGCAAGATGTTAGACAGTGGATGTACTGGGTTTCTAGCACATGTGGTGGATACAAGTCAAGCCAAGGACTAGAAGCTAGAAGATGTCAGAGTTGTATGCAACTACCCAGAGGTATTCCCAGATGAACTACCAAGGTTAGCCCCAAATAGAGAAATTGAAATTGAGATCGAATTTATTCCTGGTACTAACCCGATCTCTAAAGCACCTTACCGTATGGCGCCGATTGAATTGAAGGAACTTCAGGGACAACTACAGGAGTTACTCGACAAGGGACTCATACGCCCAAGTCACTCTCCATGGGGAGCTCCAGTACTATTGGTGAAGAAGAAAGATGGGTCTATGCGAATGTGTATAGACTACCGAGCGCTAAATAATGTGACAATCAAGAGAAGGTACCCTTTACCACGGATTTATGACATGTTCGACCAGCTAAAGGGTGCCACTATCTTCTCTAAGATTGACCTGAGGTCTGGCTATCATCAAGTGAAAGTGAAACCAGATGATATACCAAAGATGACTTTTCGAACAAGATATAGACATTTTTTAGTTCGTAGTTATGCCCTTCGGAGTGACGAATGCACCTACTATGTTCATGGATCTGTTGAATCGAATATTCTCGGCATTCCTCGATAAATTTTTGATCATTTTCATCGACGATATACTGATATATTCAAGAACCCAAGAAGAGCACGCAGAACACCTAAATATGGTATTACAAATTCTTCGGGAAAAGCAATTGTATGCAAAGTTCTCCAAATGCGAGTTCTGGCTCGATCAAGTATCATTTTTGGGTCACGTTATATCCAAGCATGGAGTGATGGTAGACCCAATAAAGATTGAAACTGTGAGTAACTGGAATAGGGCAAAGAATGCCAGCGAGATTAGAAGCTTTCTTGGGCTAGCAAGCTACTATAGGAATTTTGTAGAGAACTTCTCTAGAATTGCAGCCCCTATGACAGTTCTCACCATAAAGAACAAAAAGTATGAATGGAAGGATGCCTGCAAGAAGAGTTTCATGGAATTGAAAAAGAGACTGACCAGCGCTCCAATCCTTGCTCTTTCGGACAATAACGAAGGCTTCGACATGTACATCGACGTTTCCAAGTTGGGACTCGGAGCTGTACTCATGCAGAATGGCAAGGTCATTGCCTACGCCTCTAGACAACTCAAGGAACATGAATGGAATTATCCCACTTATGATCTAGAGCTAGCGGCCGTGGTCTTTGCTCTCAAAACATGGAGGCATTATCTATATGGAGCTCAGTGTAGGATTTATACAGACCACCAGAGTCTGAAATATTTCTTCACATAGAAGGACCTAAACATGAGACAACGGAGATGGCTCGAGCTCGTCAAGGATTATGACTACGAGATCTTCTACCATCCAGGAAAAGCGAACAAGGTGGCCGATGCACTCAGCAGGAAGTCCTATGCCACCTTGATGTCTCTATTGGTATTATCTCGACCCTTAGAAAAGGAAATTATGCATTACAGGGTTGAAATCATTTCCGGATGACTTTCTACCATGACGATAGCACCGACGCTGTTCGACGATATATTAAAAAGGCAAGCCCATGACCCGAGCATTCAAAGAATCAATAAGAGGTCCTAGAAGGAAAAATGATGGATTTCGTATCTCTGACAGTGGAGTACTCTACCTCAGGGATCGCTTGTGTATTCCCGATGATCTAGAATTATGGAAGAAGATATTTGAGGAAGCTCACGGAACCCCTTATGCGATGCATCCTGGAGCCACCAAGATGTACCAAGATCTGAAAAGGAAATTCTGGTTATTCGGTATGAAAAGATATGTTGCTCAGTATGTCAGTATATGCCTGACCTGCCAGAGGGTTAAAGCAGAACACTAGAGACCTGGAGGAACACTACAGCCGATCCAAATTTTAGAATGGAAATGGGAAGATATTTCTATCGATTTCTTCTCAGGACTGCCTAAGACGATGAATGGATATGACGTTATATGGGTAATCATGGACAGATTGACGATGTCTGCCCACTTCTTAGCAATCAAGACGACCTATTCGACTGAGCAACTGGCTCAATTATATGCCAAGGAAATTATACATGGGATTCCTAAGACCATCATTTCTAACAGAGATGGTCACTTTATTTCCCATTTCTGGGAATGTGTTCAGAAGGCCCTTGGCACGAAGCTATTATTCAGTACGGCCTTTCATCCTCAGACTGACGAATAGACCGAAAGGGTGAATCAAGTACTGGAGGATATGTTACGAGCTTGCGCCTTGGATTTCAAAGGGAGCTGGTGCCGATACTTATGCTTGGCAGAATTCGTCTACAATAATAGCTACCAAGCTACTATTCGAATGGAACCCTACTAGGCTCTATACGAGACGAAATGTAGATCTCCTATATGCTGGTACGAGGGTGGTGAAAAGAAGAGGATGAGACTTCAAACAGATTTCATTGACGACACCACCCGAGCTATATAGAATATCCGCCAAAGAATTCAAACTGCTCATAGCTAGCAAAAGAGCTATACATATATGCGGCGTAGACCGTTGGAATTCGACGTCGAGGATCTGGTATTCCTCAAGGTAGCCCCTATGAAGGGGGTGATGAGATTCGGAAGGAAGGGTAAGCTGAGTCCACGCTATGTGGGACCGTATACGATATTAAAGAGAGTTGGCAAGGTAGCTTACGAGCTAGTGTTGCCTCAAGAGATGTCGGTTATTCACAATGTGTTCCACGTTTCGATGCTCAAGAAGTGCATTTCCAGTACGGACCAAGTGAACGAGCCACAAACAGTGCAAGTTCAAGAGGACCTGAGTTATGAAAGTCGGCCTATCCAGATACTAGATCGAGAAGTCAAAAGACTAAGAAATAAAGAGGTACCCTTAGTGAAGGTCCTGTGGCAAAATCAACGGTATGAAGAAGCCACCTGGGAACGCGAGGAGGACATGAAATAGAAGTAGCCAGAGTTATTCTAAGTTTCGAGGATGAAACTTTTAAAAGGTATGAAGGATTGTAACGCCCGTAAAATTCCTAGAAATTTTACAAGAATTTTTTCATGATTATAATGGGTATGTGGGATCTTTAAAAAATTAAAAGAAATAGAGCCAAAAAGGATGCATGGCAGAGGGTTTGAACCCTAAACCCCAAAGTAGATAGCTAAACCTTAAGATGCACCCAATAACCAGAAGCCCAGCAAGTTTGTGCTATTAGAAGGATATGGGAAATGATAGATGTTAGGGCAATCTCTTGCCGTGATATGGTTTTGATGGTGTGGCAAAGGGTTTAAGTTAGTTTGATATGTTGATGTGATATGTGCGTTGAAGTCGTGCAGGACTTAGTAATTCGCACATGGAGCCGTGGCGAGTTTCACATCTCATGACTCGTGCCTTGAGTCGGTGAAGCATAGCTTTGCGGAAGCCGTGCGCTTGGAGCATCCGAGGGACCACCGGACGAGAAGCTTGGAGTGAAGCCGGAGGAAGTAGACTTCGAGGCAAGAGATGCGAAGGAGCATTGCAGCCGTCTGATCTTTGCTTAGGGGCGTGGCGAGCGAAGAACCGAGCGAGGACTCAGAAATGAGAGTGGCGGTGTAACCCGGGGAAGGGTAGCTCTTAGGTGAAACTTGGCCATTTGGCCAAGTGTCGGATGGGTTTTCGACACGATCATTGCCATGTCATGGCGATCGGGCTCTGGCTCAGTGAGTTCGGCGGTATCGATTGGGGATTGTGGCGGCGTGATCATTGCCATCGATGAGCGGTCATTGCCAAGACCATCGATCGGCTGCGGCGTGATCGGTAGTCAATAAGGGTTGACCGCAGAAGCCGTTCGTGGCCGGTAGGCGGTCGACTACGGAGGCGTGATCGTGATGAGTCCATCGGTCGGCGCCAAGTTCCGTTGGACTACAGCGGTCGGGATCGGCGTGTTCGGAGGCCGTTGTAGTAACGCGGATCGGCGCCAGGCGGGATCGTGATGGCGGCAGCGGGAAGAAGTTAGCCCTCTCATAAAAGAGAGGGTGTGAGCCTTTGAGAGGCTAATGCTCATACTCCAAACGATCTTCCTAGTGCCCCACAAGCTCTAAACTCTTCTTACTTGTCTTTACTTCAATCCTATTGTAAGAAGAGTGATCTTGGTTATAAAGGTTACCTCCACCTAGCTTTGTGCAAAGGAGAGACCGATAGTGATTGGTTTTGGCGGAGTGATTCACCGAGGACGAATCGGGAACCGTGGATTAGTGGCGTAGCCGTGAACCACGTTATACCATCGTGTTAGCGTTTGTTTTATTGTTTGTCTTTTGCTTTGTATTTGTATATTCCGCTTGCGCTAATCTTTTGTAGACGAGCAATTTACGACGTCCAACGTACGAGGGCTATTCACCCCCCTCTAGCCGGCCATATCGATCCCCTACAAGTGGTATCAGAGCCGAGGTTGCTTGTCACTGGACTAACCGCCGCAACAAGCCCTACATCAAAAATGGCCGGCTCCAACATCCATCCTCCGAAGTTTGAAGGAGAATTCGCTTGGTGGAAGAAGCGAATGGAGGTATTTTTCGAAACGGATTTTGATATAATGATTACAATGGAATCCGGTTTCGTTTTGCCTAGGGATGAAGAAGGGAAGCCAATAGAAATCTAGGTGGACCAAGAGGCAAAGAGAGCACCTTGCAAACTCAAAGCCAAGCACCATCTCTACAATGTGCTCCCTCAACAAGAGATCAACCGGATAGGAGAATGCCTAAGCGCCAAGGAGATGTGGGAGAAGCTAATTGAGCTTCATGAAGGCACATCCGAGGCAAAGCTAGCAAGGAGAGATCTCCTCCGCTCCCAACTATCCAACATCAAATTAGAAAAGGGAGAAAAGGTAACCTCACTACACTCTAGGTTTAAAGAAATTTTAATTGGGCTAACAAGTGTAGGTGAGAAGCTATCAAACCGGGATATGGTAATGAAGGCCATAGATGCCTTTCCCTGGTCCTCAAAATGGAGCTCCATGGTGGACTCATTTTATATCTCCAAGAACCTAGAAGTGAGCACCTTGGAGGAATTCTTTTCAACCATGGAGCTTCACGAAACTAGGCTTGAGGAATACAAGAGGAGCCTAAAATTCAACCCTCAAGAGGAGTAGCATTATTGGCAAATAAGGGAAGAAGAAGATGGAAATCCTCCTCCTCCGATGAGCGTCTTCCTCCTCCTCCATGGATAGCACGAAGAAGCCTATATGGTAAGGAGGGTAAGGCGTGCATTTAAGAATTTTAGATTTGATAAATCTAATGATAGGATAGAAGACCAAGGGGAAGGTTATATGCTACAATTGCCAAGGAGAAGGGCACATAAGGGACAATTGTCCTCTCTAAACAAGAGCAAGGAAGAGAAAGAAAAGAAAGAAGAAGAGAAGAAGAAGAAGGGAGCAAGAAAGGAAGAAGAGAAGAAAACAAAGGAGAAGGAAAGGCTAAGGCTCTCAAGGCAAGGACTTGGGATGATCCATCCTCATCCTCCTCCTCATCATCGGATGAGGAGAATGCCTTTGTCACCAATTTGGCCTTGATGGCCTTTGATGACTTGGATTGCTCTTCATCCAGAAAATGAAGGATCAAGCTCAAGTGGGGAGCTCAAATGAAGGGGAGCTTCCATCATCCTCATCATCCAAGAAGAAGAGGACATGGAAACTATGGTAACAAAGCTCACCTAATAAAATAGTTTCATGATTTCTAGTTTAACTAAGGACTTATTTAGAGCTAAGAAAGAAGAACAAAAGCATGCTAGATCAAATTAAGGACCTAGAACAAAAATTAGAAAAAGCATGCTTAAATGATAATATTTCTTCTAGCTTAGATGATGCATGCTCACATGATTATATGCCTTTGGATGGTAATGATGCATGCATAGAGGAAAATAGGGCATTAAGGGAAAAGGTAGATTATTTAACCAAAGCCCTAGAAAAATTCACAATTGGCTCCAACACCTTAAATATGATCTTAGGGAGCCAAAGAGCTAGTTTAACAAGAAAGGCCTAGGATACAAAGAAAGAAAAATGAAAAGGCCTATAAATGCCTAATAGCTAGGGACAAGATAAAAGAAAGTAATTGCTAGAAATGGATCCCCAAGGAATATTTAGTGAACCCATAGGAAAGAATCTATTTTGGGTTCCAAAATCCATCCTTAAGGGTTAGAAAACCCTAGGGTGGTCAACCATATGAACTTGACCTATATCATATTTTGGTTGACTTAGGATGACGGGACAACATTTTTTAGATAGTGTTGGGTGATGATAACGTGCCCATAAATAGGTAATAATGCTTAAATCATGATGATTGAAGTAATTCCTATGTATGTCTTAAATCATGATTTATAATTTTGATATTTGGCATGTTATCATGAGAAATAGGTTTAAATCATGCTTTAGGTGATAATTTGTTTATTATCATCATATAATACCTAATGCATGACTATTATTTGATGGATACATGAGTTTCATGATCATAATGTAGAATTCATTCAAATATGTCATTATGATCATGTAGGATGTTAGGTTGATACTTAACCATGATAGAATTGCATGAATATATGGGTTAAGTATATACAAATACCCCCTAGGATGCATCTCACACTCACTATAGGCTAACTTGATTGCAAACTTAGCATGGGTGAGATATTAGGATGATACAAATGTCCACTAATGCCTATGGCATTTAGATGGTCATTTAAAGTATCAAAATAGCAATAATAGACCAATCATGGGGAAGGCTTATGTTTAATTCATAGACATATTGCCCAAAGATCATGGTTGGATATTTCATATGTTTTCAAAACAATTTCTTACCTTAAAATACATGTATTCATGTTTTGAAACAATTGGATGCAAAACTAGGTAGCTAACTTGATACTAGAATGATCAAAAACCTAGTGGTTTTTAAAACTTTTGGATTTTTGGCAAAAACAAGAAAATATAATGATTTTTCATGAAAAACTATTTTTCCTTGATAGATATACTTAATATAAATATGTTCCCCAAATTTCATGATTTTTCTAATTTTCTGGAATTTATAATGCTTTTCTGAATTCAGAAAATCAAATTGGATTCCTTTGTGCGATCATCACATTAGCGATCATTGGTGGCTATAAATCAGAACATTGAAGGCGAATTCAGTTTATAAACCTACAACAAGTTGTAGAAATATACTTGATGCCATCAACAAGTGGTACCCAATTTTAAATCAACTTGTCATATTTTTCCCTCCATTATACTTGATGCCATGAGCTTATAACTTAGTGTTAATCTTTTTGATGGTGTCAAAGGAGAAATAAGTATGTTTAAGTTAATCACTTTAGGGAGAAATATATTGTAGGAGAAATATATGATAGGGAGAAATTTTTGCATAGAGTTTCATGGATTAAGGGGAGTTGCATGTTGCTATATCATGTTTATCTTTACATGCTTTCTTACCTTAGAATTTATATCAAATGTTTTTACCTAGCAAGCGGATTGCCACACATCAAAAGGGGAGATTGTTAGGGCAATCTCTTGCGTGATATGGTTTTGATGGTGTGGCAAAGGGTTTAAGTTAGTTTGATATGTTGATGTGATATGCGTTGAAGTCGTGGGACTTAGTAATTCGCACATGGGAGTGGCAGTTTACATCTCATGACTCGTGCCTTGAGTCGGTGAAGGATAGCTTCTGAGCCGTGCGCTTGGAGCATCCGAGGGACGCCGGACGAAGCTTGGAGTGGCCGGAGGAAGTAGACTTGAGGCAAGAGGCGAGGAGCATTGCGAGCCGTCGCTGATCTTTGCGAGGCGTGGCGAACGAAAGAAGGCGAGGACTCAGAAATGAGTGGCGATTGTAACCGGGAAGGGTAGCTCTTAGGTGAAACTTGGCCCTTTGGCCAAGTGTCGGATGGGTTTCGACACGGTCATTGCCATGTCATGGCGGTCGGCGCTCAATCAGTGAGTTCATGGTATCTGATTGGATTGTGGCGGAGCCCTCGTGCGATCATTGCCAAGACCATCGATCATTCTTGGCGGCGATCGGTGATCAATAAGGGTTGGCCGCAGAACCGTTCGTAGCCGTGCGATCGACTACGAGGCGCGATCGTGATGAGGTCCATCGGTCATTGCCAAGCGTTGGACTAGCGGTCGGATTACGTGTTCGGAGGCGTTGTAGTAATGGCGGTCTGCCAAGCGGCAGTCGACTGATGGCGGCAAACGGGAAGAAGTTAGCTCTCTCTATAAAAAGAGAGGGTGAAAGCCTTTGAGAGGCTAATGCTTAAGTTCCAAACGATCTTCCTAGTGCCCCACAAGCTCTAAACTCTTCTTACTTGTCTTTACTTCAATCCTATTGTAAGAAGAGTGATCTTGGTTGTAAAGGTTACCTCCACCTAGCTTTGTGCAAAGGAGAGACCGATAGTGATTGGTTTTGGCGGAGTGATTCACCGTGGACGAATCGGACCGTGGATTAGCGGCGTAGCCGTGAACCACGTTATATCTCGGTGTTTGTATTGCTTGCTTATATCTTGCTTGTCTTTTGCTTTGTATTTGTATATTCCGCTTGTGCTAACGTTTTGTAGACGAGCAATTTACGACGTCCAACGTACGAGGGCTATTCACCCCCCTCTAGCCGGCCATATCGATCCCCTACAATAGATAAGGGTAAGGGAGGCTAAGGGACACCTTCAAGTGAATAAATAGGGGAATGAGGAGACAAGAGAAACAAAAGTTGTCATCCTCTCCTCCACTTCTTCTTCCTCACCGAAACCCTAACTCCCTCTCCTTCCCTTTTTCAGAAAACCAACCAAGCAAGAAGAGGGCTCTAGTCTTGGCATCACATAGGGTATTTTCTACTACTAAACAAAGTGAAGGATGTAAGTATCCCCTCACCTGCAGTACAAGTTGCTTCGGTTGATGGTTGATAAGAAAATCCTTATGAAACTTTCGGCCAAGACCTTTTCCATGTTTCCCATGATTGTCCATGCTATGTTTTGTATGAATATGATGATAACATGTTTCTAGATAGGCTTGGTTTAAGTGTTTGATCTTCAAGCTTCTTGAAACTTTCGGCCAAGACCCTATACATGCTTCCCATGATTGTCCATGCTATGTTTTGTAGGAATATGATGATAACATGTTTCTAGATAGGCTTGGTTTAAGTGTTTGATCTTCAAGCTTCATGAAACTTTCGGCCAAGACCCTATACATGCTTCCCATGATTGTCCATGCTATGTTTTGTAGGAATATGATTATAACATGTTTCTAGATTGGCTTGGTTTAAGTGTTTGATCTTCAAGCTTCATGAAACCTTCGGCCAAGACCCTCTACATGCTTCCCATGAATGTCCATGCCATGTTTTGTATGAATATGATGATAACATGTTTCTACATAGGCTTTGTTTAGGTGTTTGATCTTCAAGCTCCATGAAACTTTTGGCCAATAACCATTTAGGCTCCTAATGGACTTCTATGCTATGATCTATATGTAGTCATGTTATGTTTTGAATGTAGATGAAGATAATATGTTGATAGCTAAGTTAGATTTAAGTGTTGAACCTCGGCCAAGACCCATATAGACTCCTAATGGTTTTCTATGCTATGATCTAAATGTAGTCATGTTATGTTTTAAATGTAGATGAAGATAATATGTTGATAGCTAAGCTAGATTTAAGTGTTGGATCCTTAAGCCTCTTGAAACTCTCGGCCAAGACCTATTTAGGCTCCTAAGGACCTCCCGTGCCATGATCTATATGTGATGGAATTAACATGTGGTTAGTTTGATCTTGTACAAGTTGTTTAGGGTTTAAAATTTTGGTAGAACCCCATGAAGTTTAGATCACACCATGGTATGCTTGTTCTTGATGTTTATGCCATACTCTATATATGTGTGATGTTAGTATGATGTTAAGTAGACCATGCACAAGTTGTTTAGCATGTAAACTCTTATGATCCCTCCCTTAGGGTTTCGGCCAGCCCATGTACATGCCCTCTACTAAATCCTCCATGCCATGCTACATGTAGAAAAAGTGCAAATATGATGTTAGTTAGATTTTATGATAGCATGATTGGTTTTTGTCACTACCTTATGTTCATGTTAATTGTATGAATGTATGATTATGTTCTCCTCATTGCAATGATAATTGTATGAATGTATGATATGTCATAAAGAAGGAACATGATATGTTATGAAAAGAAATATGATATGTTATGAAGAAGGAACATGATATACTATGAAGAAGGAACATGATATGCTATGAAGAAGGAACATGATATGCCATGATAAGGAACATGATATGTTTATGAAAAGAAATATGATATGTTATGATAAGGAACATGATATGTTATGAAAAGAAATATGATATGTTATGATAAGGAACTTGATATGTTATTTTACTTTTTGCATGGCTTGTACCAGACCCTAATAAGGTCCAAGGGATGGGCTCCTACGTTTCCATGGGTTGACGGTTGTAGTACAGACCCAGTACGGGATGGGCTACTAGTTGCCCTAGGTCATAAGTACGGGCTTAGGATGACCTTCTGTGTTATGTTGCCCCTAGGCCAACGGACATAGTATGGGCCTATTACTCTAGTAGGTTCGGGATTAGCTACCTCGGGTCTATTAGGGATGTGCGCTATGATGATGATGCATGTGGTACAATGTCGGGCCCAATATGTTGAGATTATGTTTAAGTACCTATAAGATATATGTTTTCAAAGAGTATCTTGCATATACCCTTATTTCATGTCTAGGTGATTATGATGTTTACATCAATGTTATGCTTATATGTTCTTGTATGTTTATATGAATGTTATGCTTATATGTTCTTGTATGTTATATGCATGCTATGTTTATATGTTCTTGTATGTTTATACGAATGCTATGCTTATATGTTCTTGTATGGTTATATGCATGCTATGCTTATATGTTCTTGTATGTTTATATGCATGCTATGCATATATGTTCTTGTATGTTTATATGCATGGTATGCTTATATGTTCTTGTATGTTTATATGCATGCTATGCTTATATGTTCTTGTATGTTTATATTCATGCTATGCTTATATGTTCTTAAATGATCATGTCACTACTCTATGTCTAATTCTCGATGTATGGCTTTTGTGAGTAGGAAAGGATCTTTCTAAGCCTATGTGCTTATAGTTTTATGTTCCCTTGTACTGCAAATAAGGGTCAAGAATGGATAAACTAAAGGGAGCAGCAGGCGGGGCAAAGTGTGTGTGGTAGTGGCATGGTGGAGGAGATCTGTTTATGTTTCTCATACTTATGCATGTTTTCCTTTAAGTTTTGCATGTTAGTTGTTAAGAGTCGAACTCTACTTGATGATGAATGGTCGCTACTTGGTGTCCTTTAAGTTGAATGTCATGAACTTGAACTAAGTACTTATGAAATGATGATGCATACTTTATCTTTAAAAGAAAAAAAAAGTTTAAAGACTTCCGCTGTAAGAAGTATATGTAGTCTTCCGCTGTAAGTGCATGTATGTATGATCGTGTCGCGCCGCCCTTCCAACCCCTGGAAAGGGCGGGCATTACATAGGATGCCTACCATCTTCCTAGTGATAAGTCCCATATCACTCAAGTAATCCTATAAACTCTCCCAATTTCCAAATTGGGTATCTTAAAATTTCATTTTCCCCCTCATGAGGAAAAATATCATCCATCATCCCATGATGGATACCTCCCCCTAAAGGCTTGGTCTCCCTTGACCATTGCACGAACAATTACCTTGGGAAGTCCCTAAGACAATAGGAACTCTAAACCATCAAAAAATAAGGTCTAAAGTTCAACATTGAACTTTTCACCCTTAAATTTGATACATCACCCTAACACCTCTCCTAATCCATATCCAATGGATTTTCACCCTTTATAATGTTTCCTAAAGTATATCCTAGGGTTAGGAGTTGTTAGGGACCTTTACCATAGCTGAACACGGGCTAAACATCCTTGTTGTTCCCGAAATCAGCCTGGCAGTCGACTCTATTAGAGATCAGTCGACTGCCACCAAGGGGCACTCGACTGATAACTGAAAAATCCGATTTTCAGTTATCAGAGTTGAGTTTCAGAAATGCATAAATAATTTTATGTATATTTAAAAATCATGAAAATTCATACGTATAATACTTATGACCAATACAATGGGTAAAAAATGATAGAAAAATATTTTACCCATAAAATATTGAAATTGATACAAAGTTCAAAAGTGAAGAAAAACTTCAATGTTTTAGCTCACTTTGTATCAACTTCATCAATGGTGATTGCTATCAAAAGATAGACTTCACCAAGGTTTTCTAAATTGATTTTAAAATATTTTTGAAAACCTAAATTGGATCATGTTCCTTGGGCTTAATGTACATGACTTGTACACATGCTTTTCCAATGATCCACAATTAAGATAAGATGAGTTTTAGTTAATCTAGATGCAAAAACTATGCACCTTGAACTTAACTCATATCCTAGCATCTCACATGTATCTAGGGTGTATAAATACACATACATGTCAATATGATGTGAGATGTGGGTTTTGATTATCCTAATGTAAGGTCTCAAGCATTTTCTAAGGCAACTCTACTTGATTCCCTTATAAATGTGACTTCAAGTCATGCCATTATCCTTAAATCAATTTTCATTAACTTAAATGCATGAATGATCATGGCATAAATGATAGCAATAATTAAGCATGACCAATGATCAGGATGTCATGACATATGATATAATCTAAAAACACATGACATTAAACCTTACTTCTACACATAATTATGACATATAAATGATAAAAATATACATGATTTCATGACATGTTATATGGCAATCAAGGCATGGCAAATAAAAGGTATAGGTATAAGAATACCTAAATTTTAAAATTAGTTGCCATTTGATATAATTAAGTATATTTTTCCATGTTGCTACTAAACACCCATGTGTGCCACAAACCCAAAATGACACACAATGACCTTTAAACCTAAATTGTGCCAAATTAATTAATTTTTCATAATCCTAACAATGTATTGGCACATCCTAAAATCTTTTAGAATCAAAGATCAAACCTATTTACAAGGTATCTATAACCTTGAAAATAACCTAAAGTGTCACCTTTACCATGGTTAGGTTAACTGTCCTTCCATTTAAAGTTGGCATACCCTAAATCCATCTAGTGTGAATCAATCACACTCTTAGGAACCCAAAACCTATTTGAGCTCCTAGGGTTAATTAGGTATTCCTTAGGAATAACCTCCCTAGATACCCTTCTAGGCTTGCTAGTCTTGGTCATTATGGTCTTACCTAGGTTGACTCTAGGGGTAACTCCCCTTGCAACCTTCTTAGTGGCTTCCCTAGGTTTCCTTGAAACCCTAGCTACTAGGCACATACCTTGGTCAACTCTAGGGATGACTTCCCTATTGACCTTGGTCTTCCTAGACCTAGTTTGTGTTCCATAATCAAATGGAACACTATGATAAGTCACCTTAGGCTTAGGCTTGCCCTTGGTTGACTTTTGATTCTTAGGCCCTCGGTGTTGACTTTGACTTCTAGCCCCTATGGTTTGACCATTTGACCTTTGCATTTGATTTGCCATTTTTGCAAGGGTCTTTTCCAACTTCTCAAGCCTTGATCTCAAGGCTTGATTTTCAACCTCTAATTGCCCAATTGTTTAATTTTGATTTGGTCTTTTGGCATTATTCTTTCTAGGCATATGCCTAGTCCATTTGGGGTTGAAACCTAGATGCTCTTGTACCTTTCTAATTGTCTTCCTAGGTAAAATATTTGTAGGGATATTAGTCCCAAATTTCTCCTTATTCGTAAGGTTTACACTCTTAGCACCTAGACAAAAATATTTGTTATTTCTAATAGCATGCTCCTTATGAACAATAGCAAGATTGTTTAAATTACTTCTTGCATGCTTCTTGACCTTAAAATTTGAAGGTGCATTAATTAAATATACCTTAGGGTTAGCTTTAGAAGCTCCCCCTACTTGTGATGCTCCTTCTTGGGTCTTTTTTTTCCCCTTAGTGCATTGACTCCTATAATGCCCCAGTTGATGGCATTTGAAGCAAATGACATGCTGCTTGCTCTTCCTAATTGAGGCACCGACATCCTTTGAATTTGCGTTGACTTTTGATGCTGGAGGAGTCTTCTTAACCCGTTTAGGACACTTACTCTTGTAGTGTCCTTGCTCCCTACACTCAAAGCATATTATATGAATTTTATTTAAAATTACATTGCTTGAGTTACCTAGGTCCGTGGTGGAAGCCGGAATTGGAGCTTCTTCAACTCTCCCGGAGGTGGATGGCTCCTCTTGAGGTTGCTCCGGTGTGGATGATCTCTCCTCCCCCTCAATCCTTAAAGTGGAGGCTTCTTCCACTATTTCCTCTTCTTCCACCGATTCGGAGGTTGACTTCCTATCAACTTCCGAATCCTCACTCGCTTGTGAGGATGAGGATTCATCTTCGACCTCCTCTTCTTGAGCCGGTTATGGATTTTCATGGAGCTTGGCCAATTCCCTCCAAAGATCCTTGGCACCCATGCAATCACCTAGGCTACACAAGAAGTCATTAGAAATTAAATCAAAAATAAATTTGATTACCTTATTGTTTTTCTCGAATTGTTGGAGTTGCTCCTCACTCCATCTCTTCTTTTTGAGGAAGCCACCTTTTGGTCCTCTTGGATATTCAAATCCTTCCATTAAGATGGACCACTCCTCAAAATCTCTCATCATGATAAAATCTTCAATTCTTCTCTTCCAAGAATTGAAGCCTTCTCGTCCATATAGGGTGTAAGGCACCGGTGTATTGATGTCCCAACCTAGTTGTTCTTCCAACTCCATCTTCACCCTATAACGCCTTTGTCTTAGCTCCCGGCGGTTAGTCCATAGAAGAGCCCCGGGCTCTGATACCAATTGTAGAGGAAATGTTAACCGCTAGAGGGGGGCGAATAGCATCGATTCATTGCGTGATAGAATTCGATTGCGTTCATCTACAAATCTTATTAGCGCAGCAGAAATAAAACAAATAGTAATAACGAAATATGACAAACACAATTCACAACACAAGCATATAACGTGGTTCAAAACCAAATGGTTCATACTCTACGGATTGAGCTCTAAAGAGCTCTAGTGATGCACACCCAATCACTAATCACAAATAACTCATTCTTGGAACAATCCGGAGGCAGAGAAATCTCTTACAACAGATTACAAAAGTAATACAAGGTAAAACAAGCAAATACAAAAAGAATACAACAATCTATGCAACGAAATTTTTTACAAATGCTCTTTTGATTGCTTGCTTTGTGGTTGCTTGAATTGCACTTGGAGACCCTGATTTACAGCAACAAATCACCTCAAAAACCTTCAAAAACCGCTGTTGATTTCCTCCTCCACGTGCTCCATTTAAAGATTCTGCCTGGGCTAGAAATCGCCGATCAGTCGATTGCTCGGGACCATCAGTCGACTGATTACATTGTTGCTGTGAGACAACGATGTAATCTATGCTGGAAAAATCCAACAAATAGGATATCAATCGACTGATCATGTCCATCGATGATTGATCAAACTTTTGTAACCCAGTTGAGTCTATTCGGTCGCCCAAATTCTCGAGCACGGTCTGATCACAATCAATTGAATGCTCGAGCGTGATCTTCACCTCAAGCGTCTAGGATACACGTAGTCAAACCCTAGTTAACTCACACTAGTCAACTGCCATATGGCACTAGTCGACTAGCACACCTCAAACATGAGGTTTTAACCTCAAACATGAGGTTTAACCCAAGTATGGTTCCCCCATACTTGCTAGACCACCCTTAGCCTAGACCTAAGCCTTCTAGCCACCTCCGTCAGCCTCGCACCTATCAGATCCCTCCAAGTCATCCATGACTTGTTCATCCATACGCTATCATTCAGGTGCTTCCATCGGCTATGTCATGCTAACGGTGTCTACACCGCCAAGGCACATTGGACTTATGCTGCCAAGACTCCGCTTGGACTTTACGCCGTAAACCATTAGACTTATGCTGCCAAGACTCCCGCTTGGACTTTATGCCGCCAACCATTGGACTTATGCTACCAAAACTCCCGCTTGGACTTTACGCCGCCAATATCAAACCCCTTGGGCTTCTAAAATGCCAAGACTCAAGCTTGGACTTTCCCTTGCCAACCCATGTTGGACTTTCCATGCCAAGACCCATGCTTGGACTTTCCATGCCAAAACCCATGCTTGGACTTTTCTTTGCCAAGACCCATGCTTGGACTTTACATGCCAAGTACTCAAGACTTGGACTTTCCTGTTAGTGATATATGAGAGATATCCTAAGGCAATCGCTTTATGTTTGAACCATTTATATGATAAATGAAGATTCACTATTTGAGTATACATGTTTTCATGTATTTGATTAGATCTTAAACTCATTTACTGAATGTCCATGATACGATTCACAGCATGAGAGAATTTGTGATTGGATCACAACTAGTGAGTATCTCTACATGTGTAATTGTGATGTATCGGAATTATCCCTTGTCGATGAATTGATGGATATGAACACCATTGATTCTGTCGAGACTAGCACGAGGTATACTCCTTGGTGTATCCAAGCAGCTGATTCTCACTGGCTAGAGACATTGTGAAGTCCGGAGTTAATCGTGGATGCTAGATATGGTAACTAGTTCATTGGAGTGACCAGCTGTAAGACTTCATATGGTTCTCTGCATATATAGATATGTAAATGAAGTTCTTACTACAGCTTAATTGCGATGTTCCTTTGACTTGCAGTATTAAAATTATCTTGATCATAAAGACTTATGCTTTGACATCTTTGAAAGGTTTTGCTTATCGAGTCTATGAGGGGAAACTTCGCTTCCCACTTCACCTCGGTAGCTTGACCATGGCGATCCCTTCGATGTCCCCGAATTAAAAAAATTTAATCCTAGACTAAAGGGATTGCCCAAACCACCAAGTCATCCTCATGCTATTTGTTTAGAGAGGTCACTTTGAACAAACTAGTTGTTCTGACCATCATCTATTTACAGTAGTCATGGAATACGATGTCGGATCGCGTTTGTATTTATGCTCAGGATCCAATTATTATTTAGCCATTTACAGATTTATAACATGCTTATAATTGAAAAACAAAAACAAGCAACAAACAAAAGAAGAAAGTAGAATAGGTATACCTCTCGATCTTCTAATGTATGACCTTCCTCCTTTTGGACATCGTGTTGGCGACGATCCACCAAAAGTCGAAGCTCCTAGATCACAAATCTTCCTTCCTTGCTCTTCCAAAGTAAGAGGAAGAATAGAAACAAGGTTTTTCTCCTCACTAGAAACAACCAACAAGGAACTAAAACTATCCTTGCCGCCGGCCAACTAGGTGAAGGAGAAGATGGTGGAAAACAACCAAGACACCAAGGGAAGCCCTATATCTTGTTTCCACCACCTAAGGAGAAGGAGAAGGGGGATTTTGGGTGCCGGCCAAGGCTAGAAAAGAGGCTGGAGAGGTGTTGGACGTTGGCCAAAAGAGGAAGAAGAAAAGAAAAATACCTTCCTTATTTGGTGCCACCCTTGCCTCCAAACCCTAATCCTAATCCTATCTCAACTAGGATTCCTTCATGCCACCCAAACCCTAGCTCTCCTTCAATGTAGTTCACGCCAACTCCCATGCCATCCTTTTATAGAGTTAGGGATAAGTCATGAATTAATCTCATCCATTGGTTCTAGGGATTTAATCTCAACCATTGGATCTAGAGATTTAATCTCAACCGTCGGATCTTAGAGATTTAATCTCTACCAATGGATCTTAGAGTTTTGTTTCTATCCATTAGATCTAAGCATCATGAGGTGTTAATAGGCTACATTAGGGACCGTGAGGAGGAGTTGGGTCTTGGCCACCCATGGATCATGCCCACATAAAGTCTGATCCACTAATGATGATCCAATCCACTAAAGGTTCATCATTGATCTACCTCACCAACCCCCATATGATAATATGGGCTCCATATATTATTTGTACATTTTCTCCCCATGTTTAAGATCTCGAATATCCGTCGATTAATTAATTTACTGACTATTAATTAATCAACATCTAACTCCTTGAGTAGTACCACTCAACCTTTTCATCATGCCGGACCAAGTCCACCTGCAGGGTTTACATGATGAACCTTATGAGCTCCTCAAGGGGACATCATCATCCTAATATATAGGACATGGTTTCCTCCTATAATCAATGACACACCATATAAATAATATCATCTCCCAACTTACCGAGTCTATCGATTTAATCTATAAATCTCGCCCATTGGTAAAACAAAGTGATGAGTACTAAGTGCATTGACTCCTATAATGCCCCAGTTGATGGCATTTGAAGCAAATGACATGCTGCTTACTCTTCCTAATTGAGGCACCGACATCCTTTAAATTTACGTTGACTTTTGATGCTGGAGGAGTCTTCTTAACCCGTTTAGGACACTTACTCTTGTAGTGTCCTTGCTCCCTACACTCAAAGCATATTATATGAATTTTATTTAAAATTACATTGCTTGAGTTACCTAGGTCCGTGGTGGAAGCCGGAATTGGAGCTTCTTCAACTCTCCCGGAGGTGGATGGCTCCTCTTGAGGTTGCTCCGGTGTGGATGATCTCTCCTCCCCCTCAATCCTTAAAGTGGAGGCTTCTTCCACTATTTCCTCTTCTTCCACCGATTCGGAGGTTGACTTCCTATCAACTTCCGAATCCTCACTCGCTTGTGAGGATGAGGATTCATCTTCGACCTCCTCTTCTTGAGCCGGTTATGGATTTTCATGGAGCTTGGCCAATTCCCTCCAAAGATCCTTGGCACCCATGCAATCACCTAGGCTACACAAGAAGTCATTAGAAATTAAATCAAAAATAAATTTGATTACCTTATTGTTTTTCTCGAATTGTTGGAGTTGCTCCTCACTCCATCTCTTCTTTTTGAGGAAGCCACCTTTTGGTCCTCTTGGATATTCAAATCCTTCCATTAAGATGGACCACTCCTCAAAATCTCTCATCATGATAAAATCTTCAATTCTTCTCTTCCAAGAATTGAAGCCTTCTCGTCCATATAGGGTGTAAGGCACCGGTGTATTGATGTCCCAACCTAGTTGTTCTTCCAACTCCATCTTCACCCTATAACGTCTTTGTCTTAGCTCCCGGCGGTTAGTCCATAGAAGAGCCCCGGGCTCTGATACCAATTGTAGAGGAAATGTTGACCGCTAGAGGGGGGCGAATAGCATCGATTCATTGCGTGATAGAATTCGATTGCGTTCATCTACAAATCTTATTAGCGCAGCAGAAATAAAACAAATAGTAATAATGAAATATGACAAACACAATTCACAACACAAGCATATAACGTGGTTCAAAACCAAAAGGTTCATACTCTACGGATCGAGCTCTAAAGAGCTCTAGTGATGCACACCCAATCACTAATCACAAATAACTCATTCTTGGAACAATCCGGAGGCAGAGAAATCTCTTACAACAGATTACAAAAGTAATACAAGGTAAAACAAGCAAATAAAAAAAGAATACAACAATCTATGCAAAGAAAATTTTTACAAATACTCTTTTGATTGCTTGCTTTGTGGTTGCTTGAATTGCACTTGGAGACCCTGATTTACAGCAACAAATCACCTCAAAAACCTTCAAAAACCGCTGTTGATTTCCTCCTCCACGTGCTCCATTTAAAGCTTCTGCCTGGGCTAGAAATCGTCGATCAGTCGATTGCTCGGGACCATCAGTCGACTGATGACATTGTTGCTGTGAGACAACGATGTAATCTATGCTGGAAAAATCCAACAGATAGGATATCAATCGACTGATCATGTCCATCAGTCGATTGATCGAGCTTTCACTCGACTGCTAACCCCAGCAGTTGAGTCTCGACTCGATTCTGTGCCCAAATTCTCGAGCACCAGTCGACTGATCACATGATCAATTGAATGCTCGAGCCAGCAGTCGACTGCCCACCTCTGGCAGTAGACTGCTAGGATACTTTTCGTAGTCAAACCCTAGTTAACTCACACTAGTCAACTGCCATATGGCACTAGTCGACTGGCACACCTCAAACATGAGGTTTTAACCTCAAACATGAGGTTTAACCCAAGTATGGTTCCCCCATACTTGCTAGACCACCCTTAGCCTAGACCTAAGCCTTCTAGCCACCTCCGTCAGCCTCGCGCCTATCGGATCCCTCCAAGTCATCCATGACTTGTTCATCCATACGCTATCATTCAGGTGCTTCCATCGGCTATGTCATGCTAACGGTGTCTACACCGCCAAGGCACATTGGACTTATGCTGCCAAGACTCCGCTTGGACTTTACGCCGCAAACCATTAGACTTATGCTGCCAAGACTCCCGCTTGGACTTTATGCCGCCAACCATTGGACTTATGCTACCAAAACTCCCGCTTGGACTTTACGCCGCCAATATCAAACCCCTTGGGCTTCTAAAATGCCAAGACTCAAGCTTGGACTTTCCCTTGCCAACCCATGTTGGACTTTCCATGCCAAGACCCATGCTTGGACTTTCCATGCCAAAACCCATGCTTGGACTTTTCTTTGCCAAGACCCATGCTTGGACTTTACATGCCAAGTACTCAAGACTTGGACTTTCCTGTTAGTGATATATGAGAGATATCCTAAGGCAATCGCTTTATGTTTGAACCATTTATATGATAAATGAAGATTCACTATTTGAGTATACATGTTTTCATGTATTTGATTAGATCTTAAACTCATTTACTGAATGTCCATGATACGATTCACAGCATGAGAGAATTTGTGATTGGATCACAACTAGTGAGTATCTCTACATGTGTAATTGTGATGTATCGGAATTATCCATTGTCGATGATTTGATGGATATGAACACCATTGATTCTGTCGAGACTAGCACGAGGTATACTCCTTGGTGTATCCAAGCAGCTGATTCTCACTGGCTGGAGACATTGTGAAGTCCGGAGTTAATCGTGGATGCTAGATATGGTAACTAGTTCATTGGAGTGACCAGCTGTAAGACTTCATATGGTTCTCTGCATATATAGATATGTAAATGAAGTTCTTACTACAGCTTAATTGCGATGTTCCTTTGACTTGCAGTATTAAAGTCATCTTGATCATAAAGACTTATGCTTTGACATCTTTGAAGGGTTTTGCTTATCGAGTCTGTGAGGGGAAACTTCGCTTCCCACTTCACCTCGGTAGCTTGACCATGGCGATCCCTTCGATGTCCCCGGATTAAAAAAATTTAATCCTAGACTAAAGGGATTGCCCAAACCACCAAGTCATCCTCGTGCTATTCGTTTAGAGAGGTCACTTTGAACAAACTAGTTGTTCAAGCGACCATCCTCTATTCTACGAGTAGCCGCGGAATAGACGTTGTCCGGATCGTCAGTTTTCGTGTTTATGCTCAGGATCCAATTATTATTTAGCCATTTACAGATTTATAACATGCTTATAATTGAAAAACAAAAACAAGCAACAAACAAAAGAAGAAAGTAGAATAGGTATACCTCTCGATCTTCTAATGTATGACCTTCCTCCTTTTGGACGTCGTGTTGGCGACGATCCACCAAAAGTCGAAGCTCCTAGATCACAAATCTTCCTTCCTTGCTCTTCCAAAGTAAGAGGAAGAATAGAAACAAGGTTTTTCTCCTCACTAGAAACAACCAACAAGGAACTAAAACTATCCTTGCCGCCGGCCAACTAGGTGAAGGAGAAGATGGTGGAAAACAACCAAGACACCAAGGGAAGCCCTATATCTTGTTTCCACCACCTAAGGAGAAGGAGAAGGGGGATTTTGGGTGCCGGCCAAGGCTAGAAAAGAGGCTGGAGAGGTGTTGGACGTTGGCCAAAAGAGGAAGAAGAAAAGAAAAATACCTTCCTTATTTGGTGCCACCCTTGCCTCCAAACCCTAATCCTAATCCTATCTCAACTAGGATTCCTTCATGCCACCCAAACCCTAGCTCTCCTTCAATGTCGTTCACGCCAACTCCCATGCCATCCTTTTATAGAGTTAGGGATAAGTCATGAATTAATCTCATCCATTGGTTCTAGGGATTTAATCTCAACCATTGGATCTAGAGATTTAATCTCAACCGTCGGATCTTAGAGATTTAATCTCTACCAATGGATCTTAGAGTTTTGTTTCTATCCATTAGATCTAAGCATCATGAGGTGTTAATAGGCTACATTAGGGACCATGAGGAGGAGTTGGGTCTTGGCCACCCATGGATCAAGCCCACATAAAGTCTGATCCACTAATGATGATCCAATCCACTAAAGGTTCATCATTGATCTACCTCACCAACCCCCATATGATAATATGGGCTCCATATATTATTTGTACATTTTCTCCCCATGTTTAAGATCTCGAATATCCGTCGATTAATTAATTTACTGACTATTAATTAATCAACATCTAACTCCTTGAGTAGTACCACTCAACCTTTTCATCATGCCGGACCAAGTCCACCTGCAGGGTTTACATGATGAACCTTATGAGCTCCTCAAGGGGACATCATCATCCTAATATATAGGACACGGTTTCCTCCTATAATCAATGACACACCATATAAATAATATCATCTCCCAACTTACCGAGTCTATCGATTTAATCTATAAATCTCGCCCATTGGTAAATCAAAGAGATGAGTACTAAGTATATGTGCCCGTTATTATATCGGGATTAAGAGCATGTACTAAATAATATCTGAGGTCCGATTCGATTATGTAGTCAGCAATAAATCGAATCACCTCTAAGTTGGTCCTACTCAATACACACAAAGTGCACTAGTGTGATTCTATGGTCAAGACAAACCAACACCAAATCACACTGCAACCATTCCGATGGTTTGTCCAAAGCCATCTCAGTTGTGAGCCTTTACTTATACTTTACAAGGAGCCGATAACATGATCTCCCGTGTGACACCTCACACCATGTTATCTACAATGTAACGTATTAGACAATATGCATAAAAATATGCAAACAATGATCATGTGATTCTTATTTCAAAAATAAAGATGTTCATAGAAAAGATAGACTTTTCAGTATACATCCCTACAATCTCCCACTTATACTAAAAGACTATGCTGTCCTCTTACTGCCTTACATCTGATTCCCCTTCCCTCCACATGCCTATCAAAGCTCTCGCTAGAAGGGACTTAATGAAAAGGGTCTACCAGGTCATCCTTTGATGCAATCTAGGCGACAGCAACTTCTACCTCCTTTACGATTTCTCGTATCAGGTGGTACTTGCACTCTATGCATTTACTTACCTTATGGGCTCGTGGTTCCTTCGAGTTTGCAACTGCACTATTATTATCACAATAAATTGTGATAGTTCTGGGCAAACCAGGAATCACATCCAAGTCCATCAGGAAGTTCCTGAGCCACACAGTTTCTTTGGCCGCCTCAGAGGCTGCCACATACTCAGCTTCCATGGTGGAGTCCGCCACACATTTCTGCTGGACACTCCTCCATACAATGGCTCCACCTCCCAAAGTAAACACAAAAACTAAGGTAGACTTACTGTTATCCCTATCAGATTGGAAGTCGGAATTCGTGTAACCCACAGGGAGTAATTGGTCTGCTCGGTAAACTAGCATATAATCCCTAGTCCTTCTCAGACACTTCAATATATGCTTTACCGCAGTCCAATGTCCCTGTCCTGGATTACTCTAATATCTGCTGACCATGTCGATGGCATAGCAAATATCTGGTCTCGTACATAGCATCGGATACATGAGGCTTCCTACTGCCGAAGCATAAGGAACCACCTTCATCTCCTCTATCTCCTCAGATGATCTAGGACACATCTCTTTAGATAAAGGAACTCCATGCCTGAAAGGTAGAAAACCCTTCTTGGAGTTCTGCATGCTAAAACGCTCCATAATCATGTCTATGTATGAAGCTTGGGATAAGCACAACATCCTTTTCCTGCGATCCCTTATAACCTTGATCCCAAGGATGTGTCCCACCTCTCCCAAGACCTTCATATCAAACTGTATGGACAACCATACCCTTACATCCGATAACACCTTGATATTATTGCCAATCACCAAAATGTCATCTACGTATAGTACAAAAAATACCACTATGTTTCTGTCACATCTCTTGTATACACAAGACTCATCCGATCTTTGAATAAATCCATAAGACTAATTTACCTCCTAAAAGCAGATGTTCCAAGTGTTGGGTTTCAGGCACCGCGGCGTGTGTGTGTTCGATCATGTTTCGTAAACATGAGCACAGCGGAAGCAATAAAAATAATAAATACTCCTATTTATTACAACACACACAACACACGCATGCTATTACAACAAGTGTAGACATAACCGTAAATTAAAATTGCAATAAAAGAAATTTAAACTACGTTATACCTTCCGTATGACGTGTAGCGGGAACGGCATCAACCGGAACGATTCTCGTAAGAATCGTCTCTATCCGTATCCACGCCGAGCTCCTCGGGATGACTTCGCCAAGCCACGAGCTTCGTCTTCGTACGGGTTACTAGCCTCGTGTTGAAGACGCCGTGATCGAGAGATGATCACGGTCCGAATCCAAATTCGGACCTAAAACAAGTCCTCAAGACTTGCTTCTCCGGAGAGGTATTCGTCAACCGATTGACGAATCCTTCGTCCTCCACCTCAGAGGATTACCGGAGATCAAATCTCGTATGTTAGCCGCTGTCGAGCACTAACCGCCGCCCAAACGACGCTCCGACGAGGAGAAGAAGCTGTCCAGAAAACTGACAGCTTGGTGGAGGAGATAGGCGCCGCCAAAACAAGGAGAGAAGAACTCACCTTGATGCCAAACCTATAGGGGATCACCGAGGGTCGCCGAGGTTCACCGGCTGGAGCTTGACGCCGACAACGACTTGGACGGCTGCACACAAGCTGGGCGGCGGTTGCTGAGTTGGCGCCAAAATCCTTCAACAAGGGTGGGCGGCAACTTTTGATGTTGGGCGCCACAATTTGGATTAGGTTTAGGTTAGGTTTAATCCCTATTTATATAGAGAACTAATTCTCTTAGTGGTTAATGGATCATATCCATAAAGCCCGTTAACCCGCTCCATTAAGATAAGTTAAAATAAACCAAACCATGATGGTTTATTTTAAGTTAAAACGAACCGAACCAACCTTTGGTTCATTCGGTTAATATAAACCAAACCCTTTGGTTTATTCTCATCCATTGGATTAGAACCAAACCATTTTGGTCCATCCATTATGTCTTCATAAGACACGGCCCATCCACGCTCCATTGCGATCAAAACAATTTCATGCTCGCTTATGTTTGGTCCAACCAAACATAGTTTCTCCTGGCCCGAGAATCCCATTCTCAAGCTCGCTTTAAATCCTTTGGATTACACTCGCAGCGTGGTGACCAAATAGGTTCTCGGTTTATGTTGGCCGTCTATAATTAACCATTAATTATAGAACGATCATGAGTGGCACCTAGTAGTACATCATGATCCCCAATTAACCGAAAAGATCAACGGTTGATCCAGAACTATTTCTGAAACCCTTCAGTAGCTTGAATGAATCGTGCCCCATTCCCTTCACTCATCTTATACCCACTTGGTTCAGGACATGGTCTATTGTGTCAGTCCCCACTAGGCTGACTACGTCACACCTAGCCCAAGTATCATTTCCTCGTCCTACGGATTCTAGTTACTCCACATGTATCGAAGAGTACCTTACTCTAAACATGTAATGCTTTGGCCAAAGACTTTAGTAACAATCCGACGAGAGGCCATGGGTATACATCTCCTCACAAGGAGTGGTGAATCCTTTATGGGCTATTCAAACACCTTCGATCACTTCGACTTATACCCAATCATCCCGGGTCCACATCTCCTTAGAGATGTTTGCTTAAGATGTCAAAGCATAAGTCTCCATGATCAAGATGACTTGAATACCGCAAGTCAAAGGAACATCGCACTTAAGCCACAGAAGAACTTCATTGACATATCTATATATGCAGAGAACCATATGAAGTCTTACTACCGGTCACTCCAATGAACTAGTTACCATAACTAGCATCCACGATTAACTCCTGACAACACTATGTCTCCACCAAAGGTGAGAATCACCGCTTGATACACCAAGGAGTATACCTCGTGTTAGTCTCGGTAATTGATGGTGTCCAAATCCATCAATTCATCGACTAGGATAATTTCGATACATCACAACATGTAGAGATACTCACTAGTTGTGATCCAATCACAAATTCTCTCATGCTGTGAATCGTATCGTGGACATTCAGTAAATGAGTTTAAGATCCAATCAAATACATAAGATATGTATACTCAAATAGTGAATCTTCATTTATCATATAAATGGTTCATACATAAGGCGATTGCCTTAGGACATCTCTCATATATTACTAACAGACTCCCACTTGGCCTAATGCCAATCGCTACGGTATCCAATACCATAGTCTCTAACATGACCCTCAAACTTGCTTTGAGGTAATGCTTTAGTCAAGGGATCCGCTAAGTTCCTTTCAGTGGGAATTTTCTCGATTTGTATTTCGTTCCTACTGATGATCTCTCTGATAAGATGATAGCGGCGAAGCACATGTTTGGATCATTGATGAGACCACATCAAGTTCATAGATGAACTACTTGTCCAAACCGCTTCCTTTGTCGCCTAAAGTCCGCAACGATTCTCGCTTAGTGAATCCGCTATAGTGTCAAGCTTGGAACCTTTCCAACTTATCTGCGCCCATTCTAGGTGAATACATACCCGCACTAAAGACATGGAATCATCCTTGTTCGTCTCGAGTCGCATCCGTGATACCCACGTATCACCATGTACCCTTCTCCATATATTAGGAACACATCCTTAGTTCTTCTCAAGTACTTAAGGATCGCCTTAATAATACCCAATGATCCATTCCTCGATCGATCGGGTATCCGCCGTGACACTCAGAGCATACGATACATCGGGCCTCGTACATAACATAGCATACATGATAGATCCTATTGCGGATGCATAGGGAATCTTACTCATGCAAATCCTCTCGTCTTCTGTGCGCGGACACATAGACTTCAAAAGGTGTACCCCATGCCTGATGGGCAGATAACCTTTCTTGGATTCCGACATGCTAAACCTCTTTAGCACTCGGTCTATATATGTAGACTGCGAAAGACCAAGCAACCGCTTCGATCTATCTCTATAGATCTTAATCCCGAGGATGTAGGTTGCTTCTCCGTGTCTTTCATGGAGAATGTCTTGATAACCAAACCTTCACCGATCAGAAGATTGAAAC
The DNA here is from genome assembly GCA_025175895.1 of Wurfbainia villosa. Lineage (NCBI taxonomy): Eukaryota > Viridiplantae > Streptophyta > Magnoliopsida > Zingiberales > Zingiberaceae > Wurfbainia > Wurfbainia villosa. Next base: position 56,973,771 of record CM046002.1, read on the forward strand.
ATCGCTTTCCTATAAGTAGTATGTCATCGATATACAATACTAGGAATACGATCGCACTCCCACTAACCTTCTTGTACACACAAGGTTCGTCTGGATTTTGTGAGAAATCAAACTTTTTGATTGTCTCATCAAAACGGATATTCCAGCTCCTGGATGCTTGCTTCAATCCATAAATGGACCATCGCAATTTGCATACCTTGGTTTTATCAACCGATGTGAAACCCTCAGGCTGTATCATATACACGTCCTCGAGCAGTGTTTCCATTAAGGATTATTTTCACATCCATCCGCCATATCTCATAATCATAATGAGCCGCTATGGCCGGAGCATCCGAATGGATTTAAGCATAGCTACAAAGTAATAGGTTTCGGCCATAATCAACACCTTGCTTTTGACGATATCCTTCGCCACCAATCTAGCCTTATAGGTAATCACATTACCATCCATGTCGGTTTTCTTCTTGAAAACCCACTTGCACCCTATAGGCTTTATGCCTTCAGGTGGGTCAACCAAGTTCCAAACTTGGTTTTCGTACATGGAATCCATTTTCGACTTCATGGCATCAAGCCATTTATCCCTTTCTGAACTTGTCAAGACTTCTTCATAACTGTAGGCTCTCATCATCAATGAGTAACACTCGCTCGATTCACTTATGAAAATCCATATCTCTGTGAATATTGCGGTTCTACCAGATCTACGAAGATGTGGTGTTATAATAGGTCCAAATTGATTGCTCATCACTATGAGTTATCCACAGTGCTTCACTGTATCTCATCAATGTCTATTTGAGTATCTCGAGTTTCCTCAAGCTCGACGACACTCCCACTGCTTTCTTGCAAGAGAAACTCTTTCTCTAGAAACACAAAGATGCCTTGAAACAAACACCTTTGTTCCACAGATGATAGAATTGGTAACCCCTTGTTTCCTTAGGGTATCCAATAAATAGACATTTATCGACTTAGCATCCAGCTTTGTCCGACATATCCGCTTCACATAAGCAGACAACCCCATATCTTCAAGTAAGATACATGAGGTTTCTTACCATTCCATATCTCATATGGAGTAGTTGAGACTACCTGTAGGTAGGCATTCTGCTTAACAAGTAAACAGCTGTCTGAAGTGCATAGCCCCAAAAGGACTTGGGAAGAGTCGCATGATTCATCATTGACCTGACCATGTCCAACAAGGTCCGGTTACGCCTCTCAGATACACCATTATGTTGTGGTGTATAGGGCGGAGTCCATTGAGACAATATGCCATTGTCTCTTAGATAATCAAGAAACTCTTGACTTAAGTATTCACCACCTCGATCCGATCGAAGTATTTTAATACTTTTGTCATGTTGTTTCTCTACTTCATTTCTGAATTCTTTGAACCTTTCAAAGGCTTCAGACTTGTGTTTCATCAAGAACACATACCCAAACCGTGAGTGATCATCGGTGAAGGTAATGAAGTAGCTATAGCCTCCTAATGCTTGAGTTGACATAGGTCCACATACATCGATGTACTAAACCTAGTAACTCTCCCACTGCTCACCTTTTCCGTAAAGGTAACTTAGTCATCTTGCCTTTTAAGCATGATTCGCATGTATCGTATGAATCCAATTCAACGATTCCAATTCCACATCGGTAATTCTGACATGCTTTTGCTTATATGGCCAAGACGACAATGCCACATATAGGAGTCTATGTGATTATCCTTCGAGCACGCTGTTGCTCGCTCGATATTGAAGATGTCACCGGATACGCCCAACGATAAATGCCATTACTCAAAGTTCCAGCCATAAAGTACGCCATTCAAAGTTATATAACAACAATTGTTACTAAACGTTAATGGAAACCATTTCTATTTAAGCAGAAATAGAAACAATGTTCTTTATTAGAGAAGGAACATAATAGCAATTGTCCAGCCCAAGACTAGTCCACTAGGAGCTTCAAAGAAATAAGTTCCGATGGCGAATGCAAAGAACCTTTGCTCCATTGCCAACTCGCAAATTTGACTCTCCGACAAGTCTTCTTCTATTCCTTAGCCTCGTATGTCATTACATATATGTGAGCCACACCCAGATCCAATACCCAAGTGTCTAAGGAAATAGAATGACAATCAATAACGAAGATTCAAGAGGATGGGGCATCTGATGCCTTCTTCTTCTTCATGGACTCAAGATAAATCTTGCAGCTTTCTTCGCCAAAGGGCCTTCCTTGCCACAAAGGATGGCAAGTGCCCTTTATACCGGTTCCGCCTTTCTTTGCCTTTTTCTTTCCTTTCTTCTCGTTTCTTTTGCCTTCCTCTTAGAACCTTTCTTTGAGGAATCAACCAATGTAACCGCTTTCTCCTCATGCTTCATGTAAGGCTCCACTTCAAAGATATTGAGGAGCTCGGGAATGGTGGATTCCAATTTGTTCATCCGATAGTTCATCACAAATTGCGAGAAACTCTTGGGCAAACAATGCAGAATTAAGTCAATACTTAACTCATGATCCATCACAAAATCGAGGGTAGCTAGCCGCTCGATGTACCCGTTCATCTTTAGCACAAACTGCATTTAGACGAACCTTCTTGCATCTTCGTGGTGAAGAGGAGCCTAGAGACCTCGAACCTTTGGATCTCGCTTGCTCATCGAACAACTCATGAAGATGGAAGACCATAGTGTTAGCATCCATATGCTCATGTCGCCTCGCACTGTACCATCGCCGCTAGCATGATGCAACTCGCCACCAGACCGCACATGCTTCTGATAGACCAACATTTGGTCTGGAGTTGCATTGTCCTTAGGACGGTCAGGAAGAGGCTCTTCAAGGACATATGCAAGCTTTTCCGCCTTGAGAACAATTCTCAGGTTTCTAAGCCAGTCCAGGAAGTTAGGCCCAGTCAGTTTGTTCGAATCCAAAATAGTGCGCAAATTCAAAGACGTCATGATCAATTTATTGACCTAGAAATACAAAACGAGCATATATGAGAAAACGATTTAAAATGCATCAATATACATTTATAAATCCCATTCATTTTTCGAATTTCAAAAAACCCCAAAATCACTTCGGGAGATTGTAGGTCCATCTCCGAATGGGCTGATATCCATCATAGTTATGAACAACCTTGGAGAGAGTCCAACAAGCCATTCATAACTATGACGGTAGGTATTATCTATACCGATTGCATATCACGTATATGCAACTATCACAATGTGCTATCAACTAATTGAATGTTCACACATACATCGGGTTGTTAACACATTAACAAGTATGCATCATATGCATAGCACCCAACTTCACCTCCCTTTACATCGACCTTGGAGAGAGTCCAACAAATCGATGCTCCAGGTTAAAGCCAACCCATTAATCAAGAATAGTTTTAATATGGTTAGAGCGCATTCAACCAATTAGCCCAGCTTGGAGAGAGTCCAACAACCAAAGCTAACGATTGACCTCTGACTCTTACCATATTAGTATTAAACTATTCCATGGTTTGAACATATTCAGGTTCGAGCCGGGCTTGGAGAGAGTCCAACAACCCAAACAAGAAACGGAACTCTGGTTCAAACCATATTAATGGAAGGTGTAGGCTTTAATATTGTTTAAAGGTTTTTATGTCTCATTCTCTTTGCATGCAAATAACTATTATCTACATGGCATGGCATACATGGCATACATCTACATGTCACGACACGCATGGCATTATGTTATGCATCTAATGCAACTACATGTCATACAATTATGTCATGTACAATATTTCCTTATATGTCATAACTATTTATGGAAATAAAATATGTTTAAGATTTGATTCTCCAAATCAAATCATAATTAAATTAGGAAACAAATTTCCAAATCTAATCACATATTTTATTCATGGAATTATTTGATTAAGGAAAATCTATTTAGGAAACCAATTTCCTAAATCATTAAAAACTACTTATGGAAATAAAATATTTTTAAGATTTGATTTCCCAAATCAAATCATGATTAAATTAGGAAACAAATTTCCAGAATCTAATCAAATATTTTATTTATGGAAAATATCAATTTCCATAAATACTTCCAACTTTCCAAAAGTGGAAGATTTCCATAAATACTTCTAGACTTTCCAAAATCGAAAAATTTCCATAAATACTTCTAAATTTCCAAAATTTAGAAAATTTCCAGAAATACATTATGACTATCGTGAAACCAATTTTACGATTATGTCAAACACAACTCGGGCTCGATACCATCAAGGGTTTCCATCACGGCATGTGTGTGTTCGATCATGTTTCGTAAACATGAACACAGCGGAAGCAATAAAAATAATAAATACTCCTATTTATTACAACACACACAACACACGCATGCTATTACAACAAGTGTAGACATAACCGTAAATTAAAATTGCAATAAAAGAAATTTAAACTACGTTATACCTTCCGTATGACGTGTAGCGGGAACGGCAGCAACCGGAACGATTCTCGTAAGAATCGTCTCTATCCGTATCCACGCCGAGCTCCTCGGGATGACTTCGCCAAGCCACGAGCTTCGTCTTCGTACGGGTTACTAGCCTCGTGTTGAAGACGCCGTGATCGAGAGATGATCACGGTCCGAATCCAAATTCGGACCTAAAACAAGTCCTCAAGACTTGCTTCTCCGGAGAGGTATTCGTCAACCGATTGACGAATCCTTCGTCCTCCACCTCCGAGGATTACCGGAGATCAAATCCCCGGTATGTTAGCCGCTGTCGGAGCACTAACCGTCGTCCAAACGACGCTCCGACGAGAGGAGAAGAAGCTGTCCAGAAAACTGGACAGCTTGGTGGAGGAGATAGGCGCCGCCAAAACAAGGAGAGAAGAACTCACCTTGATGCCAAACCTATAGGATCGCCGGAGGGTCACGGAGGTTCACTGCTGGAGCTTGACGCCGACAACGACTTGGACGGCTGCACACAAGCTGGGCGGTGGCTGCTCTTGAGTTGGCGCCAAATCCTTCAACAAGGGTGGGCGGCAACTTCTTGATGTTGGGCGCCACAATTTGGATTAGGTTTAGTGTTAGGGTTTAATCGCTATTTTATAGAGAACTAATTCTCTTAATTGTTAATGGATCATATCCATAAAGCCCGTTAACCAGCTCCATTAAGATAAGTTAAAATAAACCAAACCATGATGGTTTATTTTAAGTTAAAACGAACCGAACCAACCTTTGGTTCATTCGTTTAATATAAACCAAACCCTTTGGTTTATTCTCATCCATTGGATTAGAACCAAACCATTTTGGTCCATCCATTATGTCTTCATAAGACACGGCCCATCCACGCTTCCATTGCGACTGAAACAATTTCATGCTCGCTTTATGTTTGGTCGACCAAACATAGTTTCTCTCGATGCGAGAATCCCATTCTCAAGCTCGTTTTAAATCCTTTGGATTACACTCGTTGTCGTGTGACCAAATAGGTTCTCGGTTTATGTTGGCCGTCTATAATTAACCATTAATTATAGAGCGATCATGAGTGGCACCTAGTAGTACATCATGATCCCCAATTAACCGAAAAGATCACGGTTGATCGAACTATTTACGAAACCCTTGATGGCTTGAATGAATCGTGCCCCATTCCCTTCACTCATCTTATACCCACTTGGTTGGGACATGGTCTATTGTGTCGATCCCCACTAAGTGACTCGTCACACCTAGCCCAAGTATCATTTCCTCGTCCTCACGGAGTTCTAGTTACTCCACATGTATCGAAGAGTACCTTACTCTAAACATGTAATGCTTTGGCCAGACTTTAGTAACAATCCGGACGAGAGGCCATGGGTATACATCTCCTCGCAAGGAGTGGTGAATCCTTTATAGGCTATTCAAACACCTTGATCACTTGACTTATACCCAATCATCCGGGTCCACATCTCCTTAGAGATGTTTGCTTAAGATGTCAAAGCATAAGTCTCCATGATCAAGATGACTTGAATACGCCAAGTCGAAGGAACATCGCACTTAAGCCCGCAGTAAGAACTTCATTGACATATCTATATATGCGAGAGAACCATATGAAGTCTTACGGTGGTCACTCAATGAACTAGTTACCATAACTAGCATCCACGATTAACTCGGACATCACTATGTCTCCGGCCCGGTGAGAATCATTTGCTTGGATACACCAAGGAGTATACCTCGTGCTAGTCTCGGCCGAATTGATGGTGTCCAAATCCATCAATTCATCGACTAGGGATAATTGATACATCACAATTACACATGTAGAGATACTCACTAGTTGTGATCCAATCACAAATTCTCTCATGCTGTGAATCGTATCGTGGACATTCAGTAAATGAGTTTAAGATCCAATCAAATACATAAGATATGTATACTCAAATAGTGAATCTTCATTTATCATATAAATGGTTCATACATAAGGCGATTGCCTTAGGACATCTCTCATATATTACTAACACCAAGACCTCGAAGCTTGCTTCAATCCATAAATGGATCGATTAAGCTTACATACAAGATGCTCTTTGCCCTTAGCAATGAATCCCTCTAGTTGCTTCATATAGATGTTTTCCTCAAGACTTCCATTAAGGAAAGCTGTCTTGACATCCATCTACTACACCTCATAATCTATATGAGCTCCTATGCATAAGAGAATCCGGATAGACTTAAGCATGACTACCGGCGAAAAGGTCTCCTCATAATCGATACCTTCTTTCTAAGTATACCCCTTCGCAACAAGCCTCGATTTGAAGGTCTCAACCTTCCCATCTATTCCTCTCTTTCTCTTGTAGATCCACTTGCATCCAATGGTTTTTACACCATCGGGTGGTTCTACTAGCTCCCAGACTTGATTTGAATCCATAGATTCAATCTCAGCATTCATTGCACTTTGCCAAGATACTGCATCTTTATCATGGATTGCCTCATCATATATCCAGGGATCCGATTCATGTTCACCAGGGACAAAATCAAAAGATTCTCCCAAGAACATGAATCTATCAGGCTGTCTCACAACCCTCCCACTACGACGAGGTATCACCTGTGTATCCTCTGTGACACGCGGTGCAGTGACATGTGGTATATCTTCTTGTATCGATGGTACTAAAGAAGTGACTTCCCCTTTTAACTCCTCCAGAACAATTTTACTCTTGGGCTTGTGGCTCATCACATAGTCTTCCTCTAGAAATCTGGCATTCGTGCTAACGATCACCCTCTGATCTCTAGGAGTATAAAACAATCCACCCTTCGTTCCCCTGGGATAGCCAACGAACAAGCATACTTCTGTACGAGGTTCCAACTTACCAGCATCTGCCTTCAGCACATGTGCTGGACTCCCCCATATTCGAATATGTCTTAGACTAGGCTTTCGCCCAGTCCACAACTCTGTGGGAGTAGAAGGCACTGATTTAGATGGAACCAAGTTTAGAATGTACACCGCCGTATCTAGAGCATATCCCCAAAATGAATCTGGAAAGTCAGAATAACTCATCATCGATCTAACCATCTCCATAAGAGTCTTATTCCTTCGGTCTACTATAACGTTCTACTGGGGTGTGCCAGGTGCAGTCAATTGGGATTGAATCCCAACCTCTGATAAGTAGTCCCTAAACTCTCCCAAGAGGTACTCACCACCATGATCAGATCGTAGTGTCTTCCATATCTTGAATAATCATCTATGAAAGAGACAAAGTATTCAAGACCACCTCTTGCCTGGATAGTCATAGAACCACACAAATCAGAATGAATCATTTCTAACACATCTTTGGCTCTATACCCCTTGGCCTTAAAAGGCCTCTTGGTCATCTTACCCTCCAAGCAAGATTCACAGTTTGGGAGATCCTCCACCACTAATGAACCCAAAGGTCCATCAGCTATCAACCTTTGAATTCTGCTTAGGTTAATGTGACCAAGCCTAATATGTCAAAGATATGTTTGGTTCATCTTCGAAGGTTCTTTTCTCTTATTGGAATTAGAAGATGAGTTATTAACTTCAATTTGCATCATGGGAGGTTTTGTATACAAATTTCCTTTCAATGTACCTGAACAGATATTCTCCCTATTCCTTCTTATAACAACTTGTCATTAAAAGAAATAGAATATCCATCCATAAACAATTTAGAAACTGAAATTAAATTCTTTCTAAATAAAGGTACATAAAGGAAATTTTTCAAAACCTAAGTTTTATTTTTCTCAAGAGATAAATAAAACTTCTCCCACTGCAATAGCCACCATCTTCATGGCATTGCCCAAGTAAATGGTAATCCCCCTTTTATCTCGTCGTCGGGTTTTCTGGAACCCCTACAAAGTATTGCAGACATGATTAGTGGCTCTCGTATCTACATAACAGGTGCCGGTAGATAACACCGCTAATCATGTTTCAACGACTAGTCCAAAGGATATATCTTTGTTCTGCTTTGGATTGGGATAGTCGTTCTAAGTTGTCTATCCTGCTTATAAGTGAAGTACTTGCCTTTCGGCTTCTTCACTCTTCCCTGAGATCCTCCCACCACCTTTGCTCTACCTTATTTCTCCTTCTTCTTGCCTTTCGGCTTAGAAGTAGAAACCTTTTTGAGCAACCATGGCTTGAGGACACTCTTCGAAGAGTGCATACTTGTACTCCTTATCAGATAAGACAATATCTAGATTCTTTTCCAATCAATATTGTTTGAGTACAGTAAGTTTATTTCCTTTAGTATCATAGTAAGTGGACTGAAAGTCATTCTTGAAAATCCTAAGAATCACATAGATCATTACTGTAGATTTCAAAAAATTATTGATTCCTCAAACAATAAAATTTTAAAATCAACCAACACCTCTAAACACCGAGAATATCGCATGCCACAATCGTGTGGACGTATACGAATTCTACATTTGTAAGAGGAGGTTTTACCCATTAATTTTACTATCTTGTCAACCTAACTTTTTGACAAGTAAAATTAATAGTTGGTTTCTCTTTGACCATACAAATAAAAGCAGTGACTCCGATTGGGAGGATACTTATATTTGTATCTAAGTGTTCACCATTACTCGGTACCAAGGTAATTATCTCGGGTTATGTGACTTACGATGGGCAAGTACACACGCTCCTTAATAAATTCCTATAACCATATTCGACCTAGTGATCCGCAAACAAACCCATCCGATATGGAGGAAGGCACTCAGAGCCAACGCGCAAGTTTGTTTGCATCACTTGTCAAATCGTAATGGAGGCCTTGGGAATTTTAAAAATTCCCTCTCCCACTTAGTAATTTGAAATTGAGGAATTTTCCTAGACTACGACATGCATATCAAACAAAAAGCAATAAATATGAAAAATAAATTATTTAACAACTATTATGGCTTTTGTATTCAATATGACTGCAACCAAAGAGTTAAACTACGCATATCCTACTATTATCTGGCACATATAATATATGAAAAAGTGCATAAAAATTAACCGAATCCTAAACACAAAATCGGAAACTTTGGCTCTGATCCTAATTGAAGGGTTTTGTGCCCCGGAAGCTCTGATACCAATTGAAGGGTTTTGCTTATTGAGTCCGTGAGGAGAAACATCGCATCCCACTTCACCTCGATAGCTTGACCATGGCGATCCCTTCGATGTCCCCAGATTAAAAAAATTTAATCCTAGACTAAAGGGATTGCCAAAACCACCAAGTCATCGTCGTGCTATTCGTTTAGAGAGGTCACTTTGAACAAACTAGTTGTTCAAGCGACCATCCTCTATTCTACGAGTAGCCGCGGAATAGACGATGTCCGGATCGCCGGTTTTTGTGTTTATGCTCAGGATCCAAGTATTATTTAGCCATTTACAGATTTATAACATGCTTATAATTGAAAAACAAAAACAAGCCACAAACAAAAGAAGAAAGTAGAATAGGTATACCTCTCGATCTTCTAATGTATGACCTTCCTTCTTTTGGACGTCGTGTGGGCGACGATCCACCAAAAGTCGAAGCTCCTAGATCACAAATCTTCCTTCCTTTCTCTTCCAAAGTAAGAGGAAGAATAGAAACAAGGTTTTTCTCCTCACTAGAAACAACCGACAAGGAACTAAAACTATCCTTGCGGCCGGCCAACTAGGTGAAGAAGAAGATGGTGGAAAACAACCAAGACACCAAGGTAAGCCCTATATCTTGTTTCCACCACCTAAGGAGAAGGATAAGGGGGCTTTTGGGTGCTAGCCAAGGCTGGAGAGGTGCTGGACGTTGGCCAAAAGAGGAAGAAGAAGAGAAGAATACCGTCCTTATTTGGTGCCACCCTTGCCTCCAAACCCTAATCCTAATCCTATCTCAACCAGGATTCCTTCTTGCCACCCAAACCCTAGCTCTCCTTCAATGTAGTTCACGCCAACTACCATGCCATCCTTTTATAGAGTTAGGGATAAGTCATGAATTAATCTCATCCATTGGTTCTAGGGATTTAATCTCAACCGTCGGATCTAGAGATTTAATCTCAACTGTCGGATCTTAGAGATTTAATCTCTACCAATGGATCTTAGAGTTTTTTTTCTATCCATTGGATCTAAGCATCATGAGGTGTTAATAGGCTACATTAGGGACCATGAGGAGGAGTTGGGTCTTGGCCACCCATGGATCAAGCCCACAAAGTCCGATCCACTAATGATGATACAATCCACTAAAGGTTCATCATTGATCTACCTCACCAACCCCCATATGATAATATGGTCTCCATATATTATTTGTACATTTTCTCCCCGTGTTTAAGATCTCGAATGTCCGTTGATTAATTAATTTACTGACCATTAATTAATCAACATCTAACTCCTTGAGTAGTACCACTCAACCTTTTCATCATATCGGACCAAGTCCACCTGCAGGGTTTACATGATGAACCTTATGAGCTCCTCAAGGGGACATCATCATCCTAATATATAGGACACGGTTGCCTCCTATAATCAACGACACACCATATAAATAATATCATCTCCCAACTTACCGAGTCTATCGATTTAATCTATAAATCTCGCCCATTGGTAAATCAAAGAGATGAGTACTAAGTATATGTGCCCGTTATTATATCGGGATTTAGAGCATGTACTAAATAATATCTGAGGTCCGATTCGATTATGTAGTGAGCAATAAATCGAATCACCTCTAAGTCGGTCCTGCTCAATACACATAAAGTGCACTAGTGTGATTCTTTAGTCAAGACAAACCAACACCAAATCACACTACAACCATTCCGATGGTTTGTCCAAAGCCATCTTGGTTGTGAGCCTTTACTTATACTTTACAAGGAGCCGATAACATTATCTCCCGTGTGACACCACACACCATGTTATCTACAATGTAACGTATTAGACAATATGCATAAAAATATACAAACAATGATCATGTGATTTTTATTTCAAAAATAAAGATGTTCATAGAAAAGATGACTTTTCAGTATACATCCCTACAATCTTAAGCAAGCATCTCTGAGGAGATGTGGACCCGGGATGATTGGGTATAAGTCGAAGTGATCGAAGGTGTTTGTAACGGCTATAAAGGATTCACCACTCCTTGTGAGGAGATGTATACCCATGGCCTCTCGTCGGATTGTTACTAAAGTCTTTGGACAAAGCATTACATGTTTAGAGTAAGGTACTCTTCGATACATGTGCACTAACTAGAATCCATAGGACGAGGAAATGATACTTGGGCTAGGTGTGACGTAGTCAATATAGTGGTGACTGACACTATAGACCATGTCCTTAACCAAGTGGGTATAAGATGAGTGAAGGGAATGGGACACGATTCATTCGAGCTGCTGAAGGGGTTCAGAAATAGTTCTGGATCAACCGTTGATCTTTTCGGTTAATTAGGGATCATGATGTACTACTAGGTGTCACTCATGATTGTTCTATAATTAATAGTTAATTATAGATAGCCAACATAAACCGAGAACCTATTTGGTCACACGCATAATGAGCATAATCCGAAGGATTTAAAACAAGCTTGAGAATGAGATTCTCAGACCGAGAGAAACTAGGTTTGGTTGGACCAAACAAGGAGCAAGCATGAAATCATTTCAGTCGCAATGGAAGCGTGGATGGGTCGTGTCTTATGAAGACATGATGGATGAACCAAATTGGTTTGGTTCTAATCTAATGGAGGAGAATAAACCAAAGGGGTTTGGTTTGTTTTAAACGAATGAACCAAAGTTGGTTCGGTTCGTTTTAACTTAAAATAGACCAACATGGTTTGGTTTGTTTTAACATAAATTAATAAAGCGGGTTAACGGGCTTTTGGTTATGATCCAATAACCATTAAGAGAATTTGTTCTCTATAAAATAGGGCTTAAGGGTTTTGTTAAGCCCTAATCAAAGCAATCCCTAGTTGCCGCCCACCCCTCATCTCCTCTAGTGGTCGGCGCCCAACCCTAGCCACCGCCTTGCTTTGTGCCGCCGTCCAAGCTAGTTGCCGGCATCCAAGCTTCAGCCGGTGATCCCCTGGTGACCCTCCGGTGATCTTCTTTGGGTCCGGCGACAAGGTGAGCATCAAGCTTCCTTATTTGGTCGGCCCCTATTCCTCCACCAAAGCTGTCCAGTTTTCTGGACAGCTTGTTTATTTCATGTTGGAGCGTCGTTTGGACGACGTTTGAAGCTCTGACAGCGACTTCCTTGCCGGGGATTCGATCTCCGATAATCCTCATAGGTGGAGGACGAAGGATTCGTCAAACGGTTGACGAATACCTCTCCGGAGAAGCTAGTTTTTGAGGACTCACACTACAAAAAAATGAGGCATTTGGATCGGAAATTTAGAAGCGGTTGGGAAAATGATGGTAAAGGAGGGGCTTTTAGAAGCGGTTTTCTTAACCGGTGCTAATACCGCTTCAATTGATTTTTTTTTGAAGCGGATGATTTTTCGATTATGTTGCGTATGTTTAGAATCAGTTAACAAACGGCTCTATATAAATTTAATAGGAGCGGTTATTAACCGCTCCTATTGCTTTAGGAGCGGTTATAACCGCTTCTAATACCGCTTCAATTTACCATTTTTTGAAGCGGATAATTTTCCGATTCTATTTAAGATATTTAGAATCGGTAATTATAATCGCTCCTAATACCGCTTCAATTGAACATTTTTTTTTTATTTTTCCGATTCTGTTCAGTTTATTTAGATTCGATTTGTATAATAATTTTAGGATCGTTTAATAACCGATCCCAATTCTTTAGGAGCGGTTTATAACCGCTCCTAAAGGTTTATAAAAAGAGGTATTGTCTATTATCTCAAAACCCTAAGCAGCCGTACGTCTTGGATTAGAGGGGTGGTCGTATCTTAGATTTTATTTTCAAAAAAATCCTAGCTAGCCAGTTTGGATTTAAGGAGTGTATTATTTTCCAATTTCATCTCTCTGTTTCAGCAGTCTTCTCTATTCTAGCGGTCCATCAAATCAGTTGCGCCCTAGTTTCATCTGGCCTTCTACTTCTTTGTCATAAGCCTTTGATTTTGTTTGTGGAGGTAATTTCTTTGTTTAATTTTTATTATGTGATAAATTTTTTAAGTATTAATGGTGACAAAATTATAATCGATTAGAGTTTGTCTTTTTTTATGAATCCTTTGATTTATCTTTTTTCAAGTTATTTGTATTGTTTTTCAAATTTATTATTATATTTTGTTTATTATGCTAAGCTTTATTTTCATATATTTTTTCCTCTAAATTGAATAATATAACAGATTTTTCGTGATTTTTTTATTTTATGAAATCATTCTATTTATATATTTGAAAATTTATATTTAGGAATTGTATTTTTATGTTTGTTAAATTCCTTAAAATTGGTATGTGTTTATCTACAAATGTTTATTTAATTTTGATATATCATATTTCAATGTGTAAATGTTTAAAAATTATTGAACAGATCAAATCATGCGTATGAATGGATGGATCGACATGGCGCCTTGAGTATCGAGTGGGAATTCTATAATTTTTACGTTATGCATTTGGTGATGCAACTCAAGAAGTGACAAGACCATGTCCTTGTTGCAAATGCATAAACTCATTGAGTCATGATCGAGAGACAATACATGAGCATCTGATGATAAATGGTATCTTACAAGATTATCGAATATGGAATTTTCATGGAGAAAATCTAATTGTACAAGATCACGATAACAACCAACTTCGAGATTTAGCGCAACAAGTTCCTGAAGTAACTAGCCATGAACCCTTGGTACAAGAAATGTTGAATGATGCATTTGGAATGCATGAAGGATCTGCAAGTAATGAAAACTGTATTGGAGCATCGACTAGTAATATACCGATGGAGTCTAGTGTGAAAGATTTTTATCGACTAATAGAGGAAGGGAAACAACAACTATATACCGGATGCACAGAGTTTTCTAAACTGACATTCCTTATTGAGTTATTTCAATTAAAAGTTAGTGGAAAATGGAGTGATAAGTCATTTACAGCATTGTTGGACTTCCTTCTCAGTACTTCTCTGAAGCTCAAGTGCCTAAGTCTTTTTATGAAGCAAAGAAATTAATTTCTAGTTTAGGACTTCATTATGAAAAAATACATGCTTGTTCAAATGATTGCATGATTTATTGGGGGGAAAGTGAGAATGAACAGGCTTGCAAAGTGTGTAACCTTTCAAGATAGAAAAATTTACAGAAATCATCTAGGAGGTCATATAAAGGTGGAAAAAAACGTCTTGTGGTTAATATTCCAGCCAAAGTCTTTTGGTATTTTCCATTGAAACCAAGATTGCGATTATTCATGTCATCCAAGGCGTCGAAAGTATGCAATGGCATTTCAAAAAATGAGTTTTGGATGGAAATCTAAGGCATCCAGCTGATTCTCGAGCGTGGAAGGAATTTGATGAACGACATTGTGAATTTGCATCTGATCCTAGAAATGTACGCTTGGGACTTGCTGCTGATGGTTTTAATCCATTTAAAAATCAAAGCACTGCACATAGTACTTGGCCTATTGTTTTGATGCCTTATAATTTGCCACCTTGGGAATGCATGAAGCCTCATTCTATTATTTTATCCACCCTTATTCCAGTCCAAAAGCACTGGAAATGATATCGATGTGTATTTACGTCCTCTATTGATCGAATTAAAAGATTTGTGGGAAAATGGAATTGCCACATTTGATGCTTGTAAATAAAGAAATGTTTCAAATGCGGTCGCATTAATTTGGACAGTTAGTGACTTTCCTGGTTTGGGATGTTTGTCTGGATGGAATACATATGCCAAGAATGCATGTCCAACTTGTGCTGATAAGACAGATGCAATGTACCTGAAGCATGGCAAAAAGTGGTCATTCAGAGGCCATCGTCGTTTTCTACCACTAGATTCAGAAATTCGAACAATGTTAAGTTATGGGCAACCAGAACAATGCGAGTTAGATTTGGCTCCATTATCTGGATCTGACGTTCTACGAATGACCTTAAACAAGAATGTGATTTTTGGTAAGAGTAATGCATCAAAACCAAATGTGAGAATGAAAACAGGGTCAATTGAACAAATGTGGAGAAAAAAAAGCATATTTTTTTAGTCTGCCATACTGGGAATTTAATTTGATCCGACATAATTTGGACCCTATGCATATTGAAAAAAATGTTTGCGACAACATTATTGGTACACTTTTAGACGATTCCAATAAGAGTAAAGATAATTATGCTGCACGTAGAGATTTAAAGATTTTGGGTATTATGAAACAACTATATAACACAATCAGATGGTAGAGAGTATTTGCCACCTCCATGTTATTCTATGTGTAAAGCTGAAAAAAAGATATTTTGTTCAGTATTGAAAGATATTCGTGTCCCTGATGGTATGTCATCTGATATTTCAAAGTGTGTGGATGTTGGACGTTGCAAGATTATGGGCTTGAAAAGCCATGATTGTCATATCATGATGGAACAATTCCTTCCAATTGCTCTTCGTCGGGTGTTGTCAAAAAAGGTAACTGCTCCACTTATTGTTTTGTGTGAATATTTTAGAACAGTGTGCAAAGTCCCTACAAGAAGAAGAATTACAGAAGGCTGAAGAAGGAGTTGTTTTGGTTTTATGTCAATTGGAGAGAATATTTCCACCATCTTTTTTCACAATAATGGTTCATTTGGTGGTACATTTAGCGTATGAAGCCAGAATTGCTGGGCCTGTACATTATCGATGGATGTATCCAATAGAAAGGTACCTGGGAAAACTTAAAAATTTTGTCAGAAATAAAGCACGACCAGAGGCCAACATTGCAGAGGCATATTTAGCAGATGAATGTGTTGTGTTTTGTTCACGTTATATAGAGGGTAACATCTCATTCAACAATCATGGAACACGACATAAAGAGACACCAAATATTGACTTTCCCACACTTTCGATGTTTCCACAAGTAGGGCGACCAACAAAAGGACTTCAAGTACTTACCTTGGATGACAAAACTTTAACTCAAGGTCATAGATATATTCTCTCTAATTGTACAGCCTTGCAACCATATCGTGAGTAAGTATTACATGTTGAATACCATATTCTATCTCATTTTTTTCATAATGTTTTAATTTTTCTAATTATATATTAGTGTTGACATTGAGCGTTGAATTAAAAAATGAACTGAAGAGAAGACATAGATATGGTCGTCGCCCAAGTAATTCTCAATTAGATGATATGGTTAGAATGCAATTTCCAGAATGGTTTGCAAAATGAGTAAGTAATATTTGTTATTTATTTTTTTATTACAGATTCATAATAAATAGACTTGTGACTTTTTTCTTTACAAATTATATGTGTACCTTACAGGTTGATCGAGTAAATGAACGGATTGATGACTTAGATCTTAGGGTGCTTTCACGTGGTCCAAATCCAGTAGCATTTAGTTATCATGGATTCAACATAAATGGTTTTGCATTTCACGGTAGAATCTGAAAAAAACAAAAAAGTGCAAAATAAGCGGAGTCATGGTGTGCATGCGATGCATGATGATGATCATGAGTCAATCTATTATGGTCAACTAACGATGTCATCTCACTTGATTATGGTGGTTGTGGGAATTGTTCTTTTCGATGTGATTGGATTAACACTATTACGGTTTGAAAATTGATCCATTTGGATTTACAATGGTGAATTTTTCACGCTTGGTACATACTGGAGAACTTGATGGGCATGAACCTTTTATCAGCTCAAATGGTTTATTATGTTCGTGATCCAAAAGAGGAGGATTGGTATTGTGCCATTCGTCACACACCAAGAGATACGCATAACATTGGCAATGAAGATGATATGGATACAATGTGTTTTATTAATAATAATTTATATAATACGGAATCGATATTAAGTGATGTAAATAAAGTAGATGTTGAATTAATTAGAACTGACATTGAGGGTTCAATAGTTGAGGTTCTTCCGGTTGTGAACAATGAAACAGATGATGAATACTTTGGTTGATTTTTGTATTTTCTTTCATTATGTTGAAACTATATTTAGAATTATGAAACTCTCGAAGATGTTCAGTAAATTTTCATCCTCTATTTTTATTCGTATTGTTCGTATTCTTGCAACTCGAATAATGCAAAGATGCTCTTTCTCCATTATCGATTTAGATAAGTTTACTTGATTCTTCCACTCTTTTCAAGATGAGAAGAAGATTTTGAAATTTGATAGGCTTGGATTTTAATTAGCACTACTGTCTTTTTTTCGTCCATTTAGAAAAAAATGGTACCAAAAATACAAGTTTGGAAAAGAATGAATCAAAGACCTTTAGAAGCGGTTTTTGACCACTCCTAAAGGCCAGTACCAAAAATACATCAAAGATTAACTTTTAGAAGCGGTCATTTTTGACCGGTTCTATTAGGAACCTTTAGAAGCGGTTTTTGACCGCTCCTAAAGGCCAGTACCACAAATACACCAAAGATTAACTTTTAGAAGCGGTCATTTTTGACCGGTTCTATTGGGTGTTGGATCGAGAAGCGTCGCTAGAGGGGGGGGGGGGTGAATAGCGATCGTAAATCTTTTCTTTTTCGTTCGTTCGATACGCAAAGTAAGCACAGCGGAAAATAAATGAATACGTTTATTTTACTTGGTTCACAACCCAGCGGTTGCTACTCCAAGGCCCTATCGGTCCTAGACCGCGTACGGAGGGCAAAGCACTAAAACGTCTCCTCCTCATTGGAGGTAGGAGACAACGATTACAAAAACCGAATATACGAGGATGAGGCAACAAGCCTACCTCACCTCGTTATGAAGATAAAAATACAGAATATAATATCAAAAATATTACTTGAATCTGCTGCCGACGAAGAAGATCAAAACTTGGCGTCAAGGCGGCGTTATGACGGTGTTGAAGCGCTGGCGTTGTAGGAGCACTTGATGAATAATTGATGTGATTTGAGATGAATCCTCCCCTCCTTTTATAGACTTTAGCCTCGAATTTGTCTCCTATTTCTTTGGAACGGATCATGAATTTTTCCAAATTTTTATCGCTATGGCGTCGCCAAACGTTATCCGCTTGACCTAGCGCAGTGATAAATCGCCGCCATCACGAAATGCCTCTCATCGATCGGGATACGATCGATGATGCATCTCATCGATCAACTGATAAGGCCGAATGTCCAGGTGATCGCTGCCGGCTGGCACTTCGCAGTGAAGAGATTAGCTCGAAAATGATAAATACGACGGTTTCTAACCGTCCGATTCTTGACCTAGACCTTCCACAGAAGTTTTAGTCGAATCGTCAGCCACGTCCCGTCAGAAAGAGGACACGACCTTACAATCTCTCACTCTCACGAGCTTACCTCGATAGTAGCTCTCGCTTCCGGCCTTCCACTCGATTCCTTCGGCTCCCTCCGAATTCACTCAAGTGTCGCCCGACCACCACGGCTTCCTCCGGGTGTCGCTAGCCTTCAGCTCCAGCTTTAGTACTTTTCTGCACACTTGATTTAGCTCGTGAGATAACAATATAAACTTAACTTTGTGTCTTTGCCATAATCAAAACACAGGTTCGATTATCTAGTGCCCCTGCACCAACATTGGGGACCTTTAGAAGCGGTTTTTGACCGCTCCTAAAGGCCGGTACCGGTTTGGCAACCTTTAGAAGCGGTATAATTTGATCGGTTCTATTGGTAACATTTAGAAGCGGTAAATTTTGACCGGTTCTATAGGCAAAACCTTTAGAAGTGGTATATTTGACCGATTCTATTGGAGACTTTTCAGGAGCGGTTTTCGACCGCTCCTAAAGGTCATCCTTTAGGTTAATTTCCCTCTTCTTCGAACGAAATTTATTTCGTATTCCCGTGGCTATATCTCCGTCTCCAGCTCCTGAAATCCGTCTCCCATCTCGGAAAAACCTAACTCCCTTTCCCCTTACGAGCCCATCGCCGTCAGAGCACGCCAAGTACGGTTGTCACCGTCTACCACGACCGCAGTCTGGCGTAAGGGTCGCCTCGCCATCTAGTTTATCTTCCAAAGAATTGCCCACCGGCCACCAGCCTATCCGCCACCGACTATCATCATATCCGCCGCCAAAGTGCCGCCAATAGCTGCAGTTATCCGCCACAAAGTGTGATGTCATAATTACGTAAGAATTTATAGGTTTAACAAGCATGCGTGAACACATATACTAAAGCAATACTACTATGTTTTAGGCTAGCATTTCTTGATGATTTCATTATATATAACTTGTTCAACATAGTTTGATGATAAGAGGAGAGGCGTAAGCTTGATGGAAAAACTTCATTTTCATAGTATGAATAAGCATGGGTAGAAGTTCAAATAATTCACATATCAATTACTTCTACGGATGCACAATACATATATGTTTAAGAAAATAAACTAAACCAGCCCAAACTAGATAACCAATAATACATATATGCTTAAACCCAATTTCTATGTTTGAGAGGTTTTTTTAAAACACGTAAAAACTCTTTTACAGTTTCTAAAAGATTTGTGTATACATATGTAATAGATATTGTTTGTATTTCCTTTATGTTCTTTTACAAATCCATTATTTTAAGTTATCTATCCGAGCTTGGTAAGAACTCAAAACATTAGAAGGGGTTGATAACCTTTTAGTAAACAAGCTTTAATACATACCTTTGAGCTTGATTGAGCTTAACTTGCGCTTTTATCTATTAAATTGCTTGAACAATGTTGAGCTTGGTTTTACTTAGTTACAAGCCTACTTATTATTGTTGGATATGCCTACACCATGCCATGAGAAGCTTTTAATAAACATGCTTGAATACTCAACTCTAAGTTTGATTGAGCTTTGTTCATTGTGTTTTCTAATAAAACTGAACAATGTTGATCGTGCTCATTTCGGGTTACAAGCTTGCTTATCATTGTTGGAGATGCTCATGTCTTCTCAAAATATTTTTCTCATTTTTATAATCACAATTAATCCTAATTGCACAAGAATAATAATAGCAAGTGACCAATCAATCTAATTGTTGCACGATATTACTGATTTTTGTTTCCATTTAAGTTTCAGTTCAAATTTGGATTGTTGGTATAAACTTTCATCCTTAGTGGGTGTGTGTGCTCACATTTTATTAACTATAGATTTTGTTAATTGTTCATCATGAAAATATCACCAGGTTGATTATGCTTTTCACCTTTTTGGCAATCTTTCAATTGTTGTCACTTTGATTTCTTATTAGTTTGTTTAGCTTACCATATTATATGCTACTCTTATGCTACCTAGTAATGGGAAATAGGATAATTTTTCTATTAGTTTGTAATTGATTTCTATATTATTTTTAGGTAACTTTCAAAATGGCAAACAAACGAATGCAAAGCTACTCCAAAATAGTCAAAGACGATCTAGGGGAGAAGAATCAATTAATAGAAGAGTTGATGATGAAAATGAATCACAAGACACAACATCCCATTCACCATTAGAGATACAAAATGATACACAAAATCATGAGGTTAATGAGCAAGGTGAAATTTTTTTTTTGGATATGAATAGTGATTAGTTTTTGCAACACCAAGTGAAAATTATATTTTTCAGAGGAAAATGAGGCCATGTCTTCATCCCAAGCTCAACAAAGAAGACGTGGAAAGACTATTATGAGAGATATTCATGCTTTACATCCTGATCATGTGCTAGTAGTGAAATTCAATGAAAGGGGACAACCTTACGATAATTTACAACCGACACTTGCAAATTTTATTGGGACTATTGCACGGAATGGACTTGTGTTGCCTCTAAACTTTTTAGATTGGAGAAAAATGCCGACAAATCGCTTGAATGATGCATGGGACCTTGTTACTGTAAGTTGACAAGTGTTAATTTCAAATTTGAATTTAAAGCATGCACATATTTAATTTTTTGTTTATAGGCACGTAGAAAAGTTATAATGCAAATGATGGGAACCGCTACATCTTATGAACTAGAAGAGTGGGTTGACAGTTCAAACTTGGGAAGTTTTATGTAACTATTGGAAGTCTACTGAGGTACAATTAGTATTAATTGTTTTTTACATATGTTTATAGATGTTATAATTTATTATAAATTTTTGTGTCAGAAAACTTCAAAAATCAATAGAGAAAATGCAAACAAAAAGAAAGGGACCCATGCACAAGGACGCACTAGTATTCCATCGTTGGAATATAAGTTTGTAAGAATCAAAATTATTTTTTTTCTTCTTTACAGTTAATTTCTCACTGCTCATTTATTGTTTTAAACTTTAATTCTCTTATCCTTGGTGTTAAATGTGAATTTATTACCCTGTTAGTCTCAAGAGAATGGCAGAAAACCGAGTCGTATTGAAATACAACAATTAAGTCGAAGAAGTAAAAAGAAAGGAGGTGCTCCTATTGACGATGAGGCAATACGAGTTGAGGTAAGAATAATATATTTTACTCCTTAAGTTGGCTTTAAATTTTTTTTCATTCTATTAACATTTTATTTCCTTGTTAGAATTTACTTAAAGAGGTCAGGATCGTCACCTCAAGATAAACTCAAGGAACACAACCAATAGAAGTACGAGGAGGCATTTCTAACAATTTACTTATAATTTAATTTATTTTTTATAGAAGTTAAATATGGTTCAACTTTAATTATGTTTTTTATATATATAGTGAGGTTTTGGACCCGAGCACTGTCGAGTTAGATGTTTAGGAGTCAAAGTGCGCTACTAGCCAAGTGTTCCCTGCGAGCAATGTAAACGCAACTCAATGTAATCGCAAGATTATCACTCTAATTCAGATTTAACAGATAAATTTAGGGAAATGGAGAGAAAATTAAAGAAATGGAGTTATGCGAAGCACAACGGCAGATGGAAATAGAGGAGATGAGAAGACAGATGCAAGAAAATAATCAGTTTCAAAATTTTGCACGAGTAATGCTAAATATGATGTCTGGAAGTGCTGGAGGCTCTCGTGGACCTGAATTTTTACCGACACAAGTAATAACATTTCTCACACAAACAAAATAAAGGCAAAAGGTATTTTTATAATTAAGTACATGATATCAAATTTATTTATTTTGTAGATGGCACTATATTTACAAATATTATGCAACAACAATTTCCATCGATCATGAAGAAAATAGATATAGATCCTCCCCATCACTGCAACGATGACTAGAGAGAATTTTGAATGCAATCGTTGAGGTTGGTTTTTAAATACATATGTTTCTATTAGAGTATTTAATATTTTTATTTTTAAATACATATGTTTCTTGGTTCGCTATTTTCGCTATTTTCTATTTTCTCGCTATTTTCAAGCTATCACGCAATGATCTGATGTCATTCCACAAAGGTTCTAGTTTGAAGGATACAATATATGAATATAACAACAAATTTGATAGGAAAAAATTATGCATGATAAATGTATACCAATGTATCAGAAATGGATTATTGAATACACCGAACATAATGGAGAGGCTAGGAAAACATCAAAAATACAAGTTTTGCGTGCCTTCTATTTCATAGTACCTTAATGATTTAACCCTTCTCCTTTTTTTCAAAATTCTTCTCGAAATGAAAAGAAAAAGTAAAGTGAAAGGAGGAATAGTTTATTGTATTTCAGCATTGCAGCAAAATGCTCTTGGACAATCACATACAAATAAAGAACATAGAGATCCTTGGTATATTTTTGTCAAGCAACTAATCAAATCACAGTGTGTCGATAAGATCTAATTTATGCAGCTACAGATATGTTATTGTCTAAGCATGCTCATTAAACATAATCTTTTTCTGGATGAAACAAATTAGCAAATATGAGCATCAAATCGAAGCATAGTTATTAAATACAGAATGAACATAAGAAGAAACATTTAATGATGGATTGATTTATTTTTAGGAGGCATAAGTAAGTTTCTAAGATTCACTTTAGGTTTCAGAATAATGGATTTTTGCATTTTAGCACCCATAGAGTACATAACAGGATATTTGTCCTGTAAATTTCTTCAAAAAGGAATCTCATCATTGAAGTTTACATGGTCATATAAGAAATTGCAATGTATTATCCAATGACATGTTTTTGTCTAATTAATAGACTCCTAAGCATATAGAAAAGGATAGGTTATCCTTGATACAAGTTTTTGTCTAATTAATAGACTCTAATTTAACGATCGCAAAACGAATCCTTCATACAAGTTTTTGGCCGCAGAAACTGATGTGTTGCAAAAGGATTCCTTCATACAAGTTTTTATCAAAATCGCCATTGAGATGTATTAACACTAGTGTGGAGTAAAATGTATTGAGATGCATTCCAGTAAAATATATTTTTGAAGTTTTATGCACAGAGGTAGCATAAATAAAAATCTCATAGTTTTGAAGTTACTTCTCCTTCGATTATATGTGGTATCTCTTCATCTGTTTTCTTCTATGAAGTCTAAAATCCAAACACTCTGTGTGAGTGGCATTTCTGATATGCACAACTCCAAAAGAATGTGTCTGCATGCATCTTGTTTCGAAAGTGTTATTAAAGTGGTACTTTGAATGCTTTATCCTCAAGAATGGAAAATGTTATATGTCAATAAATAATTTTGTTTTTCTGTGTTTCAACTGTTTTTTATCAACTTCCTAGTCTCTAGATGACCGAGTCTTCTTATCTTATTAAGTTTGTCAAACATGAGGATTTGGAACCTGGAAAAAAGAAAAGAAGAAGAACCAGTATCATACTTAAGTTGGAGAAGGAAATTTATGATTTGAAGGTCGAGATACCGCTTATCACCAACAGAAACTAAAGCTCATGGTAAGATGCACGATAATTGCATCTCTGAAAGGGATTTAGAGATAAAATTGCTGAAAGAAGAACTTGTAAACGAGAAAGAAAGAGGTGATACCGAGAAGAAGAGAGCTGAAGTTGAGAAAAAAGTTGCAGAGGGAAGAAAGTCGCTTGAAACAGAGCAAAGGAAGGTCAAGAACAAAGGAAGCTAGCAGAGACTGAGCGAAAGAAATCTGAGGAGCTTAAACTTTCTTTGGAGAGATTAAGAACTGAACTTACCGATGCCAAAACAAAAGTAACGACGAAAAAAAAAGTCCGCTTGAAACAGGAAAAGAAAAGTCAAGAACAAAGGAAGCGAGATCGAGAAAAGAAAGCTGAGGATGTTGCAAAAGGAATCCTTCATACAAGTTTTTATCAAAATCTACCATTGAGATGTATTAACACTAGTGTGGAGTAAAATGTATTGAGATGCATTCCGAGTAAAATATAGTGTGGAGTAAAATTTTAATGAGATGTATTAACATTTTGAACTTAAACATGAATATTATGTGTTAGTTTGATAATACAATAAATTTGATTTGTGAAGTGAAATTTGAATATTGTAAATTAATTTAATTTGGTATTGTATCAATATGATATGAGATCATTGTTCAAATTCGATATTAGAAGCGCTTATAAACATTAGGAGCGGTTTTTAACCGCACCTAAACCTTTCGCCATACAAACACATTAGGAGCGGTTAAAACCACTCCTAAAACTCTGTTTATTACATCGACAACAGACACATTAAGAGTGGTTTTAACCGATTTTAATGTGTGGTTTTAACCGCTTTTAAAATGTATGTTTATAGATGCGGTCATAAGTGCTTGTGATGTTTGTATAATAGGAGCGGTTACAAACTCTGTAGAATCGGTTTTTAACGGATTCTATAGGTCTCCAACACAAGAGGTCACAAGCGTTTGTGATGTTTGTACAATAGGAGCGGTTGAAAACTCTTTAGAACCGGTTAAAAACCGTTTCTATAGGTCTCCAACACAACCGGCTCTTTATTTTGAACCACCGGTTTATTTTACCACTTCGGTTGTCTTTAGCATCGCCATTATCTACAACGGTTAAAAACCGATTCTAATTATTTAGAAGCGGTTGATAAGTGGTTCTAAAGGCTTTTTAAAACCGCTTCTAAAGGGTTTTTTTTTTTGTAGTGTCATTTTGGATCCGAATTTTGATTTGATCGTGATCTTCTCTCGATCACATCGTCTTCAACACGAGGCTAGTAACTCGTACGAAGACAAGGCTCATGACTTCATGAAGTCATCCCGAAGATACTCGGCGTGGATACAGATAGAGACGATTCTAGCGAGGATCATTCCGGTTGATGTCTTTCCCGCTACACGTGATACGTCAGGTATACGTAGTATAAATTTCCTTTTATTACTAAATTTGAAATTGCGGTTATATATAGAAATGTTGTAATATGCATGCGTGTGGTGTGTGTGTTCTAATAAATTATATTTATTAATTTTATTTCTTCCGATGTGCACATGTTTACGAAATATGTTCGAACACACACTCACCACGGTGCCGGAAACCCAACAGTGGTATCAGAGCCCAGGTTGTGTTTCGACATAATCGTAAAATTGTGTTGTGATAGTCATAATAGTATTTAAAGAAATTTTCTACTTTTGGAAAGTTAGAAGTATTTATGGAAATTTTTAATTTTGGAAAGTCTAGAAGTATTTATGGAAAACTTCTACTTTTGGAAAGTTGGAAGTATTTATGGAAATTGATATTTTCCATAAATAAAATATTTGATTAGATTTGGAAATTTGTTTCCTAATTTAATCATGATTTGATTTGGGAAATCAAATCTTAAAAATATTTTATTTCCATAAGTAGTTTTGATGATTTAGGAAATTGGTTTCCTAAATTGACTTTCCTTAATCAACACTTTCCACAAATAAAATATGTGATTAGATTTGAAAATTTGTTTCCTAATTTAATCATGATTTGATTTGGAGAATCAAATCTCAAACATATTTTATTTCCATAAATAGTTATGACATATAATAAAATTTTGTATATGTCATAATTGTATGTCATGTAATTGCATTAGATGCATATCATTATGCCATGCGTGTCGTGACATGTAGATGTATGTCATGTATGTCATGCCATGTAGATAATAGTTATTTGCATGCAAAGAGGATGAGACATAAAAACCCTTACTCAATATTAAAGCCTACATCTTCCATTAATATGGATAGAACCAGAGTTCCTTTTCTTGTTTGGGTTGTTGGACTCTCTTCAAGCCTGGCTCGAACCCGAACATGTTCAAACCATGGAATAGTTTAATACTAATATGGTAAAAGCCAGAGGTCAATCGTTAGCTTTGGTTGTTGGACTCTCTCCAAGCCGGGCTATTTGGTTGAATGCGCTCTAACCATATTAAAACTATTTCTCGATTAATGGGTTGACTTTAACCTGGAGTATTGGCTTGTTGGACTCTCTCCAAGGTCAATGTGAAGGGAGGTGAAGTTGGGTGCTATGCATATGATGCATACTTGTTAATGAGTTAACAACCCAATGTATGTGTGAACATTCAATTAGTTGATAGCACATTATGATTGTTGCATATATGTAATATGCAATCGGTATATATGATACCTACCATCGTAGTTATGAATGGCTTGTTGAACTCTCTCCAAGGTTGTTCATATCTATGTTGGATATCAGCCCATTCGGAGATGGATCTATGATCTCCCGAAGTGATTTTGGGGTTTTTTGAAATTCAAAAAATGAATGGGATTTATGAATGTATATTGATGCATTTTAAAATCATTTTCTCATATATACTCATTTTGTATTTCTAGGTTAATCGATTGATCATGATGTCTTTGAATTTGCGCACTATTTTGGATTCAAACAAATTGACTGGGCCTAACTTCCTGAACTGGCTTAGAAACTTGAGAATTATTCTCAAGGTGGAAAAGCTAGCATATGTCCTTGAAGAGCCTCTTCTCAACCGTCCTAGGGACGATGCAACTTTAGACCAAATGTTGGCCTATCAGAAATATGTGGCAGATTCTGAACTGGCGAGTTGCATCATGCTAGCTGCGATGGTACCTGAGCTGCAAAAGCAGCATGAGCATATAGAAGCTAATACCATGGTTTTCCATCCTCATGAGTTGTTTGATGAGCAAGCGAGATCCTAAAGGTTCGAAGTCTCCAAGCTCCTCTTCACCACGATGATGCAAGAAGGTTCGTCTGTAGTGCAGTTTGTGCTAAAGATGAACGGGTACATCGAGCGGCTAGCCACCCTCGGGTTTGTGATGGATCATGAATTAAGTATTGACTTAATTCTACATTGTTTGCCCAAGAGTTTCTCACAGTTTGTGATG
The DNA here is from genome assembly GCA_025175895.1 of Wurfbainia villosa. Classification (NCBI taxonomy): domain Eukaryota; kingdom Viridiplantae; phylum Streptophyta; class Magnoliopsida; order Zingiberales; family Zingiberaceae; genus Wurfbainia; species Wurfbainia villosa. Next base: position 57,001,246 of record CM046002.1, read on the forward strand.
AACAAATTAGAATCCACTATTCCTGAGCTCCTCAATATGCTGAAGACTGTGGAGCCTTCTGTGAAGCATGAGGAGAAGGCAGTTTTGTTAGTTGATTCCTCAAAGAAAGGTTCTAAGAGGAAGGCAAAGGAACAGAAGAAAGGGAAGAACAAGAAGGCTAAGAAGGCAGAACCAGCACAAAAGGGAACTTGTCATCATTGTGGTAAGGAAGGCCACTAGCGAAGAAACTGCAAGATTTATCTTGAGTCCGTGAAGAAGAAGAAGGCATTTGATGCCCCATCCTCTTCAGGTATCTTCGTTATTGATTGTCATTCTATTTCCTTAGATACTTGGATATTGGATACTGGGTGTGACTCACATATATGTAATGACATACGGGGGCTAAGGAATAGAAGAAGACTCGTCAGAGGGGAGTCAAATTTGTGAGTTGGCAATGGAGCAAAGGTTGCTGCGGTCGCCATCAAAACTTATTTGCTGAAGCTCCCAAGTGGACTAGTCTTGGAACTGGACAATTGCTATTGTGTTCCTTCTCTAATAAAGAACATTGTTTCTATTTCCTACTTAAATAGAAATAGTTACCATTTGACATTTAGTAACAATTGTTGTTATATAACATTAAATGGCGTACTTTATGGAACTGGAACTTTGAGCAATGGTATTTATACATTGGACGTATCCAGTGACATTTTCAATATCGAAGCGAGCAACAAGCGTGCTCGAAAGGATAATCAAATAGACTCCTACATGTGGCATTATCGTCTTGGCCATGCAAGCAAGAAACGCATGTCCGAATTACACCGATGTGGAATTCTGGAATCGTTTGAATTGATTCATACGATACATGCGAATCATGCTTAAAAAGCAAGATGACTAAGTTAACTTTTACAGGAAAAGGTGAACGAGTGGGAGAGTTGCTAGGTCTAATACATACTGATGTATGTGGACCTATCTCAACTCAAGCTTTAGGAGGCTATAGCTACTTCATTACCTTCACCAATGATCACTCACGGTTTGGGTATGTGTTCTTGATGAAACACAAGTCTGAAGCCTTTGAAAGGTTCAAAGAATTTAGAAATGAAGTAGAGAAACAACATGACAAGAGTATTAAAATACTTCGATCGGATCGAGGTGGTGAATTCTTAAGTCAAGAGTTTCTTGACTATCTAAGAGACAATGGTATATTGTCTCAATGGACTCCGCCATACACACCACAGCATAATGGTGTATCTGAGAGGTGTAACCGGACCTTGTTGGACATGGTCAGGTCAATGATGAATCATGCAAATCTTCCCAAGTCCTTTTGGGGCTATGCACTTCAGATAGTTGTTTACTTGTTAAACAGAATGCCAACCAAGGTAGTCTCTACTACTCCATATGAGATATGGAATAGTAAGAAACCTCATGTATCTTACTTGAAGATATGGGGTTGTTCTGCTTATGTGAAACGGACTGTATCAGACAAATTGGATGCTAAGTCTGATAAATGTCTATTTATTGGATACCCTAAGGAAACAAGGGTTTACCAATTCTATCATCCTGTGGAACAAAAGGTGTTTGTTTCAAGGCATGCTGTGTTTCTAGAGAAAGAGTTTCTCTTGCAAGAAAACAGTGGGAGTGTCGTCGAGCTTGAGGAGGCTTGAGAGACTCAAATAGACATTGATGAGATACCTAGTGAAGCACAACAACCGATAACTCATAGTGATGAGCAATCGGCTGGACCTATTGAAACACCACATCTTCGTAGATTTGGTAGAACATGCAATATTCCTGAGAGATATGGATTTCTCATAAGTGAATCGAACGATGTGTTACTCATTGATGATGAGGAGCCTACCAGTTATGAAGAAGTTCTGACAAGTTCAGAAAGGGATAAGTGGCTTGAAGCCATGAAGTCGGAAATGGATTCCATGTATGAAAACCAAGTTTGGAACTTGGTTGACCCACCTGAAGGCATAAAGCATATAGGGTGCAAGTGGGTTTTCAAGAAGAAAACCGACATGGATGGTAATGTGATTATCTATAAGGCTAGATTAGTGGCGAAAGTGTAGGGGATCGATCGGTCGGCTAGAGGGTGGTGAATATCCCTCTTTCGTTGGATAACGAAATTTGCTCATCTACAAAAGATTAGCGCAACAGAAAACAACAAGAAGAGCAAATCAAGCAAATAAAAACAAAGCAAAGGAAACAAACAATGCTAACACAAAGTCATAACATTGTTCACGGCTACGCCGCTAATCCACGATCCCGATTCGTCCAAGGTGAATCAATCATTTGCCAAATCCACTAAGTCTCTCCTTTGCACCAAGCTAGGTGGAGGTAACCTCTTTACAATCCCTCTTCTTACAATTGAATGAGAATTAGCACAAGAAGAAGAGTGGAAAAACTCTTAAAGCACTTTGGGAGATATTATGAGTTGAAGCATTAGGTTCCCAAAGCCCCACACCCTTCCTCTTTATAGAGGAAGAGGGTTTCTTCCCGTTGACACAGGAGCAGTCGACTGATGTCCCTATCAGTTGACTGGTCCTTTAGCCGTTTCCCAATAACGGCTGCTTTCCACGTTAGATTTCATCCAACGACACTGGCATCAGTCGACTGATATTGCCATCAGTCGACTGATGCTCGATCAGTCGAGTGCTCCGCGAGCTCGACTCAATTTTATGCTTGAAACACTTACGACCAGTCGACTGATGCCTTCATCAGTCGACTGGTGGTCTCGCAGCCGACTACCAATCCATGGTAGTCGACTGTTGGCACTTGAACCGGACTCGAACACTAGTCGAGTCACCGTCGACTTAGAGTATTTGACTATCATAACATGGTAGTCAACTTGATGTCGGGAAATCTCATCCGACACTTAGCCACGTGGCCAAGTTCACCTAAAGAGCTACTTACATTTCACCCATTCTCTCATCTCACTCGAAGTCCCTCGCCGAAGCTCTCTTCGTTCGCGGCCACGTCCCTCGGAAGCATCAGGCGCACGGCTCTGCAATGCTCCTTCACGTCTCTTGCCTCCGAAGTCTGCTTCCTTGGCTTCGCTTCAAGTCATCTCGTTCGGCGGTCCCTCGGCAGCATCAAGCGCACGACTCTACAATGCTCCTTCTCCGACTCAGGCACGAGGTTGTGAGTGGTGAACCCGCCTAGGCTCCATGTGCGAATTACTAAGCCCTGCAAGACTCCAACGCACATATATAATCATAATCACAACCTAACTTAAACCCTTTGCCACACACATCAAAACCTTATCATGGCAAGAGATTGCCCTAACAATCTCCCCCTTTTTGATGTGTGGCAATCCGTTTAACTTAGGTAAAACATTTGATAAAACTATCAAGAAAGGAAAGCATGTAAATAACATGATTAGCAACTCTCCCCCTTAATACATAAAACTCCCCCTACATATATTCCCCCTTACTTAAACATAACATTTTCTCCCCCTTTGACACCATCAAAAATAATTAACAAAGTTTATTTAGCATTGCATTAAGTCTAGAGAGAAATAAAAACCAAAACATGCCTTAAAAGTGGATAAAAGAAATTACTGGGGAAGTTATCAGGCTACCAGTCGACTGGTTTAGACTACCAGTTGACTAGCACATGGATTTTAGAATTTCTGATTTTCCGGGGTGAATTTCAGAAATGCACTAGAAAATCTATAAAATTTGAAAAATCATGAAATTCGGGGAACATATTTCTTGTAAGTATATTTATCAATGAAAAATAGTTTTTCATGAAAAATCATTATATTTCCAAGTATTTGCCAAAAATCCAAAAGCTTTAAAAATCACTAGGTTTTTGATCATGTTAGTTTCCATTTTAACACCTAGTTTTGCTTTGGATTATTTCAAAACATGAATACACAGATTTTAAAGTAATAAATTGTTTTGAAAATATATGAAATATCCAACCATGATCTTTAGGAAATATGTTTATGAATTAAACATAAGCCTTCCCCATGATTGGTCTATTATTGCTATTTTGATACTTTAAATGACCATCTAAATGCCATAGGCATTAGTGGACATTTGTATCATCCTAACATCTCACTCATGCTAAGTTTTCAATCATGGTAGCCTATAGTGAGTGTGAGATGTATCCTAAAGGTATTTGTATATACTTAACCATTATATTCATGCAATTCTATCAAGGTTAAGTATCATCCTAACAATCCTCATGATCATAAAGATGTTTATGAATTAATTTTACATTATGACCATGAAACAAATGTATTCATCAAATTGTGATCATGCATTAGGTATTACATCCTGATAATAAAGCAAATATCACCTAAAGCATGATTTATCTATTTTTATGTGCATTATCATCACCTAACACTATTTCAAAAATTATGTCCCGCCATCCTAAGTTAACCAAAAATATGATATAGGTAAATTACATATGGTTGACTACCCTACGGTTTTCCTAACCCTTAAGGATGGATTTTGGAATCCAAAATAAGTTCTTTCCTATTGGGTTCACTAAAAATTCAAATACAAATACAAATAATTAAAGACAAGCAAATAAACAATGAGAACAAACAATACAAACACTGAGATGTAACGTGGTTCACGGCTACGCCGCTAATCCACGGTCCGATTCATCCACGGTGAATCACTCCGCAATCTATCCACTAGATCTCACCTTTGCACAAAGCTAGGTGGAGGTAACCTCTTTACAATCTCTCTTCTTACAATAGAATGGAATTAAAACAAGTAAGAAGAGTAGGGAATCGTGTATGGCACTTTAGGAGAAGTTTAGAGCTCAAGCATTTTCCTCCCAAAGCCCCATCCCCTTCCTTTTTATAAAGTAAGAGGGTTTCTTCCCGTTGACACAGGAGCAGTCGACTGATGTCACCCATCAGTCGAATGGTCCTGTAGCTGTTGCCCAATAACAGCTGCTTTCCACGTTGGATTCCTTCCAACGGTATTGGCATCAGTCGACTAATATTACTATCAGTCGACTGGTGCTCGATCAATCGAGTCCTCAATGAGGTCGACTCCATTCTCGTCTGCGACAAGTGCCATCGATCGGCCGCCCTTGGCAATGATCGATGTCGATAGTAGTCGATCTACCCATGGCGGCATTACTGGGCCAAATGCCCATGAGTCGACACCACCGAACCTAATCGATTGATCGCCATTTCATGGCAAAACTCAAACTTAACATTAGTTTGAGCTTTCGGCGGTCGGATAAACCTTAACCCTTGCGGTCAAGTTTCTAACACTCAGCCATTCGGCCAAGTTCACCTAATGAGCTACTTACATTTCACTCATTCTCTCATCTCACTCGAAGTCCCTCGCCGAAGCTCTCTTCATACGCGGCCACGTCCCTCGGCAACATCAGGCGCACGACTCTGCAATGCTCCTTCACGTCTCTTGCCTCCGAAGTCTGCTTCCTTGGCTTCTCTTCAAGTCATCTCGTCCGGCGGTCCCTCGGCAGCATCAAGCGCACGGCTCTGCAATGCTCCTTCTCCGACTCAGGCACGAGGTTGTGAGTGGTGAACCCGCCAAGGCTCCATGTGCGAATTACTAAGCCCTGCATGACTTCAACGCACATATCAAATCAACATAACAAACTAACTTAAACCCTTTGCCACACACATCAAAACCTTATCATGGCAAGAGATTGCCCTAACAATCTCCCCCTTTTTGATGTGTGGCAATCCGTTTAAGTTAGGTAAAAACATTTGATATAAATTTCTAAGGTAAGAAAGCATGTAAACATAAACATGATATAGCAACATGCAACTCCCCCTTAATCCATGAAACTCTCTCTACAAATTTCTCCCCCTATCATAATTAACTTAAACATAATTATTTCTCCCCCTTTGACACCATCAAAAAGATTAATACTAAGTTATAAACTCATGGCATCAAGTCTAATAGAAGGAAAATACCAAAAATTGTTTTAAAACCTGAATTCGGCCTCAACTAGTCTGATTTTCAGGCCACCAGTCGACTGGTTCAGACTACCAGTCGACTGGCACGCGAATTTCAGAACTTTCTGATTTTTGGACCGAATTTCAGAAATGCATTAAAAATTCCAAAAAATTCGAAAAATCATGAAATTTGGAAGACATATTTCTTGTAAGGTTCTTTATTAGTGAAAAATAGGTCTTCATGAAAAATCATTATATTTTCACGTATTTGTCAAAAATCCAAAAGGTTTAAAAACTACTTGGTTTTTGATCATGTGAGTATCAAGTTTAACACCTAGTTTTGATTCCAATTGTTTCAAAACATGAATACATAGATTTTAGATTAAGAAATTGTTTTGAAAGCATATGAAATATCCAACCATGATCTTTGGGCAATATGTCTATGATTTAAACATAAGGCTTCCCCATGATTGGTCTATTATTGCTATTTTGATACCTTAAATGACCATCTAAATGTCATAGGCATTAGTGGACATTTGTATCATCCTAACATCTCACCCATGACAAGTTTTCAATCAAAGTAGCCTATGGTGAGTGTGAGATGCATCCTAGAGGGTATTTGTATACACTTAACCATTTATATTCATGCAATTCTATCAAGGTTAAGTATCAACCTAACAATCCTCATGATCATTAAGGCATATATCAATTAATTCTACATTATGATCATGAACATAATGTATTCATCAATTAATAATAATGCATTAGGTATTATATCATGATAGTAAGCAAAGTATCATCTAATGCATGATCTAACCCTATTTCTCATGATTATGTGCCAAATATCAAAATCATAAATCATGATTGCAAACATACATAGCAATTACATTAATCATCATGATTTAAGCATTATTAACTATTTATAGGCACGTTATCATCACCTAACACTATTTAAAAATGTTGTCCCGCCATCCTAAGTCAACAAAAATATGATATAGGTCAATTGCATATGGTTGACTACCCTAGGGTTATCCTAACCCTTAAGGATGGATTTTGGAACCCAAAATAAGTTCTTGCCTATGGGGTTCACTAGATACTCCTTAGGAATCCATTTCCTAGCTATTACTTTCTTCTTATCTTGTCCCCTAGCAATTAGGCATTTGTAGGCCTTTTCATTTTTCTTTTCTTTATATCCTAGGCCCTTTTTATTTAAAGCTTGCTCTTTGGCTCCCAATTATCATGTTCAATGTATTTGAGCCAATAGTGAATTTTTCTAGGGCTTTGGTTAAATAATCTACCTTTTCCCTTAAAGCCCTATTTTCATCCATGCATGCATCACTAACATTAAATGGCATATATTCATGTGAGCATGCATCATCATGGCAAGAAGAAATATTTTCGTTTTCATTTAAGCATGCTTTTTCTAACTTCTCTTCTAAGTCCTTAATTTGTTCAAGCATGCATTTATTCTTTTTCTTGGCTCTAAATAAGTCCTTAGTGAGGCTAGAAATCATAGACATAATTTGCTTAGAGGGTAGATTTGTTACCTCACTTACCAAATCCTCTTCTTCGGATGAAGATGTAGAGGAGGCTCCCCCTTCATGTGAGCTCTCCCCACTTGTGCTTGATTCTTCATTTGAGGAGGAGGAGCAATCCAAGTCATCGAAAGCCATTAGTGCTAAATTTGAGTAGACATGTTCTTCTTCTTCGGATGAGGAGGAAGAAGCAAGGTCATCCCATGTCTTTGCTTTGAGAGCCATGGCCTTTCCTTTTTCCTTGGCCTTCTTTTCTTCTTCCTTCTTTTTACTCCCCTTTTTCTTTTTCTTTTCTTCTTTCTTCTTCCTCTCTTCTTTGCTATTGTTTAGGAGAGGACAATTATCCCTTATATGTCCTTCCCCTTGGCAATTGTAACAAATCACCTTTCCTCTTGGTCTTCTCCTCCTATCATTAGATTTATTAAAATGAAAACCTTTTAAAACACGTCTTACCCTCCTTACCATATATGCTTCTTCCGTGGTATCCATGGAGGAGGATGAGGCTTCATCATCGGAGGAGGAGGGGATTTCTATCTTCTTCTTCCCCTTGTTTGCCAAGAATGCTACTCCTCTTGAAGGTTGGATCTTTGGCTCTTCTTGTATTCCTTCAAGCCTTGTTTTGTGGAGCTCCATTGTTGAGAAGAACTCCTCCAAGGTGCTCACTTCTAGATTCTTCGAAATATAGAAGGAGTCCACCATGGAGCTCCACTTTGAGGATCGCGGAAAGGCATCTATAGCCTTCATAACCATATCCCAGTTTGATAGCTTCTCACCTACACTTGACAAACCGGTTATAATTTCCTTGAAAGGAGAATGTAAGGAAATTACCTTTTCTCCCTTTTCTAGTTTAATGTTGTTGAGTTGGGAGCGGAGGAGGTCTCTCCTTGCTAGCTTCTTGGCACTTAGGCATTCTCCAATTCGGTTGATCTCTTGTTGGGGGAGCACATTGAAGAGATGATGCTTGGCTTTTGAGTTTGCAAGGTGCTCTTCCCTTTGCTTTTTGGTCCACCTAGATTTCTCTATTGGCTTCCCTTCTTCATCCCTAGGCAAAACGAAACCGGATTCCATTGTAATCATGATATCAAAATCCGTTTCGAAAAATACCTCCATTCGCTTTTTCCACCAAGCGAATTCTCCTTCAAACTTCGGTGGATGAATATTGGAGCCAGCCATCTTTTGATATAGAGTTTGTTGCAACGGTTAGTCCGGTGACAAGCAACTTGGCTCTGATACCACTTGTTGGAGGATCGATTGGCCGGCTAGAGGGGGGGGTGAATAGCCCTCGTTCGTTGGTTTACGGATTTTGCTCGTCTACACAAAGATTAGCGTAAGCGGAATATACAAATACAAATAAATAAAGACAAGCAAATAAACAATGAGAACAAACAATACAAACACCGAGATGTAACGTGGTTCACGGCTACGCCGCTAATCCACGGTCCGATTCGTCCACGGTGAATCACTTCGCAATCTATCCACTAGATCTCTCCTTTGCACAAAGCTAGGTGGAGGTAACCTCTTTACAATCTCTCTTCTTACAATAGAATGGAATTAAAACAAGTAAGAAGAGTAGGGAATCGTGTATGGCACTTTGGGAGAAGTTTAAAGCTCAAGCATTTTCCTCCCAAAGCCCCATCCCCTTCCTTTTTATAGAGGAAGAAGGTTTCTTCCCGTTGACACAGGAGCAGTCGACTGATGGCACCCATTAGTCGACTGGTCCTGTAGTCGTTGCCCAATAACGTCTGCTTTCCACGTTGGATTCCATCCAACGCTATTGGCATCAGTCGACTGATATTACTATTAGTCGACTGGTGCTCGATCAGTTGAGTCCTCAATGAGGTCGACTCCATTCTGTGCCCGTGCCGTGTTATCATCGATCGGCTGCCCCTTCGGTCGATCGATGTCGAGAACGATCACCGATCCATGGCAGTCGACTACTTGGGCCAAATGCCCATGAGTCAGACACCAGTCGAACCCAATCGACAGAAGCGATCATTGTCATTTCATGGCGATCGGTGCCGTGTGAAACTCAAACTTAACATTAGTTTGAGCTTCCGGCGGTCGGATAAACCTTAACCCTTGCGGTCAAGTTTCCGACACTCAGCCATTCGGCCAAGTTCACCTAATGAGCTACTTACATTTCACTCATTCTCTCATCTCACTCGAAGTCCTCGAAACTCTCTTCAGACGCTGGCCACGCCCCTAAGCGATCAAAGCACGGCTCGGAATGCTCCTTCACGCCTCTTGCCTCCGGGTCCGCCCTTGGCTTCTTCAAGTCATCTCGTCCGGCGGTCCCTCGGCAACATCAAGCGCACGACTCTGCAATGCTCCTTCTCCGACTCAGGCACGAGGTTGTGAGTGGTGAACCCGCCAAGGCTCCATGTGCGAATTACTAAGCCTTGCATGACTTCAATGCACATATCAAATCAACATAACAAACTAACTTGAACCCTTTGCCACACACATCAAAACCTTACCATGATAAGAGATTGCCCTAACAAGGAGGTCTCTCCTTGCAAGTTTGGCTTCCGAGGTGCCTTCATGAAGCTCCACTAGCTTCTCCCACATCTCCTTCGCACTAGAGCATTCCCCTATCCTATTCACTTCTTGTTGGGGGAGTACATTGTAGAGGTGGTGCTTGGCCTTTGAATTCGCCAAGTACTCCTCTCTTTGTCTTTTACTCCATCTTGATTTCTTTAATAGATCCCCTTCTTCATTCCTAGGCAATTCGAAACCATTTTCCATAATCAAAAGAATTTCAAAATCGGTCTCGAAAAATACCACCATTCTCTTTTTTCACCAAGAGAATTCGCCTTCATATTTTGGTGTGTGAATATTTGAGCCGACCATTCTTGAATGTGCTTGTTGTGGCGGTTAGTCCTCGACAAGCTTTCCTCGGCTTTGATACCACTGGTAGGGGATCGATCGGCCAGGTAGAGGGGCGTGAATAGCCCTCTTTAATTGGATAATGGAATTTGCTCGTCTACAAAAGATTAGCGCAACGGAAAACAATAAGACAAGCAAATCAAGCAAATAAAAACAAAGCAAAGGAAACAAACATTGCTAACACAAAGTCGTAACATGGTTCAAAGCTACGCTGCTAATCCATGATCCTGATTCGTCCAAGGTGAATAACTCCTTTGCCAAATCCACTAAGTCTCTCCTTTGCACCAAGCTATATGGAGGTAACCTCTTTACAATCCCTCTTCTTACAATTGAATGAGAATTAGCACAAGAAGTAGAGTGGAAAAACCCTTAGAGCACTTTGGGAGATGTTATGAGTTGAAGAATTAGGTTCCCAAAGCCTCACACCCTTCCTCTTTATAGAGGAAGAGGGTTTCTTCCCGTTGACACAGGAGCAGTTGACTGATGTCCCTATCAGTCGACTGGTCCTGTAACTTTTTCCCAATAATGGCTGCTTTCCACGTTGGATTTCATCCAATCGGCATCGATCGCGATATTGTCATCGATCGACCGATGCTCGATCGATCAAGTGCTCCGAGCTCGACTCCTGCGTCCGAAACGCTTACGACCGACCGATCGATGCCTTCATTAGTCGGTGATCAGGTCTCACAATGATCATTGCGCCAATCCATGGCAATGATCGGCACTTGAACTGAACTCGAACACTAGTCGAGTCACCGTCGACATAGAGTAGTTGACTACCATAACATGGTAGTCAACTTGATGTCGGGAAATCCCATCCGACACATAGCCACGTGGCCAAGTTCACCTAATGAGCTACTTACATTTCACTCATTCTCTCATCTCACTCAAAGTCCCTCGCCGAAGCTCTCTTCGTTCGCAGCCACGTCCCTCGGCAGCATCAAGCGCACGGCTCTGCAATGCTCCTTCATGTCTCTTGCCTCCGAAGTCTGCTTCCTTGGCTTCGCTTCAAGTCATCTCGTCTGACGGTCCCTCGGCAACATTAAGTGCACGGCTCTGCAATGCAACTTCTTCGACTCAGGCATGAGGTTGTGAGTGGTGAACCTGCCTAGGCTCCATGTGCGAATTACTAAGCCCTACAAGACTCCAACGCACATATCAAATCATAATCACAACCTAACTTAAACCCTTTGCCACACACATCAAAACCTTATCATGGCAAGAGATTGCCCTAACAGAAAGGATATCGTCAAAAGCAAGGTGCTGATTATGACGAAACCTATTAGCCTGTAGCTATGCTTAAATCCATTCGGATGCTCCTGGCTATAGCGGCTCATTATGATTATGAGATATGGAAAATGGATGTGAAAACAACTTTCCTTAATGGAAACCTGCTCGAGGACGTGTATATGATACAACCTGAGGGTTTTACATTGGTTGATAAAACCAAAGTATGCAAATTGCGACGGTCCATATATGGATTGAAGCAAGCATCCAGGAGCTAGAATATCCGTTTTGATGAGACAATCAAAAAGTTTGATTTCTCACAAAATCCAGACAAACCTTTTGTGTACAAGAAGGTTAGTGGGAGTGCAGTCGTGTTCCTAGTATTGTATGTCGATGACATATTACTTATAGGAAACGATATTTCAGTCTTACAGTCAGTTAAGATTTAGTTGTCCAAGACATTCTCCATGAAAGACCTGGGAGAAGCAACCTAAATCCTCGGGATTAAGATCTATAGAGATAGATCGAAACGGTTGCTTGGTCTTTCGGAGTCTACATATATCGACCGAGTGCTAAAGAGGTTTAGCATGTCGGAATCCAAGAAAGGTTTCCTACCCATCAGGCATGGGATACACCTTTCGAAGTTTATGTGTCCGCGCACAAAAGACGAGAGGATTTGCATGAGTAAGATTCCCTATGCATTCGCAATAGGATCTATCATGTATGCTATGTTATATACGAGGCCCGATATATCGTATGCTCTGAGTGTCATGAGTAGATACTAGTCTGATCTAGGAATGGATCATTGGGTGGCTGTTAAGACAATTCTTAAGTACTTAAGAAGAACTAAGGATATGTTCCTAATATATGGAGAAGGGGACATGGTGATACACGGGTATACGAATGCCAGTTTCTAGACAGACAAGGATGATTCCAGGTCTCAGTCTGGATACGTGTTCACCTTGAATGGGGGCGCAGTGAGTTGGAAAAGTTCCAAACAAGACACTGTAGCGTATTCTACCACTGAGCCAGAATACATTGCAGATTCGGAAGCAGCAAAGGAAGCGGTTTGGATCAAGAATTTCATTCATGAACTTGGTGTGGTTCCAGCCATTGTTGAAGCAATATCGGTCTACTGCGACGACAATGGAGCAATTTCACAGGCAAAAGAGCCAAGGTCTCATCAACGATCCAAACATGTTCTTCGCTGCTATCATTTGATCAGAGATATCATTAGTAGGAAGGAAATACAAATCGAGAAAATCCTCACTGAAAGGAACTTAGCGGATCCTTTGACTAAGGCATTACCTCAAAGTAAGTTTGATGGTCATGTTAGAGCTTATGGTATTGGATACCGTAGCGATTGGCATTAGGCCAAGTGGGAGTTTGTTAGTGATATATGAGAGATGTCCTAAGGCAATCGCCTTATGTTTGAACCATTTATATGATAAATGAAGATTCACTATTTGAGTATACATGTTTTCATGTATTTGATTAGATCTTAAACTCATTTACTGAATGTCCATGATACGATTCACAACATGAGAGAATTTGTAATTGGATGACAACTAGTGAGTATCTCTACATGTGTAATTGTGATGTATCAGAATTATCCCTAGTCGATGAATTGATGGATATGGACACCATTGATTCTGTCGAGACTAGCATGAGGTATACTCCTTGGTGTATCCAAGCAGCTGATTCTCACTTGTTGGAGACATTGTGATGTCCAGAGTTAATCGTGGATGCTAGATATGGTAACTAGTTCATTGGAGTGATCAGCCGTAAGACTTCATATGGTTCTCTGCATATATAGATATGTAAATGAAGTTCTTACTGTAGCTTAAGTGCGATGTTCCTTTGACTTATGGTATTCAAGTCATCTTGATCATAAAGACTTATGCTTTGACATCTTAAGCAAGCATCTCTGAGGAGATGTGAACCCGGGATGATTGGGTGTAACTCGAAGTGATCGAAGGTGTTTCAATAGCCTATAAAAGATTCACCACTCCTTGTGAGGAGATGTCTACCCATGGCCTCTCGTCGGATTGTTACTAAAGTCTTTGGCCAAAGCATTACATGTTTAGAGTAAGGTACTCTTCGATACATGTGCAGTAACTAGAATCTGTAGGACGAGGAAATGATACTTGGGCTAGGTGTGACGTAGTCAATCTAGTGGGCGCTGACACTATAGACTATGTCCTGAACCAAGTGGGTATAAGATGAGTGAAGGGAATGGGGCACGATTCATTTGAGTTGTTGAAGGGTTTCAGAAATAGCTCTGGATCAACCGTTGATCTTTTCGATTAATTAGGGATCATGATGTACTACTAGGTGCCACTCATGATTGTTCTATAATTAATGGTCAATTATATATAGCCAATATAAACCGAGAACCTATTTGGTCACACGCACAACGAGCGTAATCTGAAGGATTTAAAACAAGTTTGAGAATGAGATTCTCAGACCAAGAGAAACTAGGTTTGGTTGGACCAAACAAGGAGCGAGCATGAAATCGTTTCAGTTGCAATGGAAGCATATGATGGATGAACCAATTTGGTTTGGTTCTAATCCAATGGAGGAGAATAAACCAAAGGGGTTTGGTTTGTTTTAAATGAATGAACTAAAGTTAGTTTGGTTCGTTTTAACTTAAAATAGACCAACATGGTTTGGTTTATTTTAACTTAAATTAATAGAGCAGGTTAACGAGCTTTTGGTTATGATCCGATAACCATTAAGAGAATTTGTTCTCTATAAAATAAGGCTTAAGGGTTTTGTTAAGCCCTAATCAAAGCAATCCCTAGTTGCCGCCCACCCCTCCCCTCCTCTAGTGGTCGGTGCCAAACCCTAGCCGCCACCCAGCTTTGTGCCGCCGTCCAAGCTAGTTGTCGGAGTCCAAGCTTCAGCCGGTGATCCTTTGGAGACCCTCCGGTGATTTTCTTTGGGTGCGGCGACAAGGTGAGCATCAAGCTTCCTTATTTGGCCGGCCCCTATTCCTCCACCAAAGCATGTTAGTTTTCTGGACAGCTTGTTTATTTCGTGTCAGAGTGTCGTTTGGATGAAGTTTGAAGCTCCGACAGCGACTTCCTTGCCGTGGATTCGATCTCCGGTAATCCTGATAGGTGGAGGACGAAGGATTCATCAAACGGTTGATGAATACCTCTCCGGAGAAGTGAGTTTTTGAGGACCCATTTTAGATCCGAATTTTGATTCGGATCGTTATTTTCTCTCGATCACATCATCTTCAACACGAGGCTAGTAACTCGTACGAAGACGAGGCTCGTGACTTTGTGAAGTCATCCCGAAGATACTCGGCGTGGATACAGATAGAGGCGATTCTAGCGATGATCGTTCCGGTTGATGTCTTTCCCGCTACACGTGATATGTCAGGTATACGTAGTATAAATTTCCTTTTATTGCAAAATTTGAAATTGTAGTTATGTATACACATGTTGTACTATGCATGCATGTGGTGTGTGTATTGTAATAAATTAGATTTATTAATTTTATTTTTTCCGCTGTGCATATGTTTACGAAACATGTTCGAACACACAATCACCGCGGTGCCGGAAACCCAACATTTCCATGACATGGTCAACTCCAGTTAACCATCAAAATTCCCCTCGAGTCAAACTCGTGTCCAGTCAATCAAGACCCGGGTTGATTGTACAAACAATCTCCCCAAAACATTATCAAACATCAATGTTAAACATCGATGTCAAACTTCCATGTCAAACATCAAAACATCGCTCGAGTCAAACTCGAGTCCGGTCAATCGTTATCTGGGCTGATTGCACCAATAATATTGATGTCTAACGAGTTGAACCAAGTGTGCAGGAATGGTTAAGATGAGCTGAAGGTCGGCGACACCCGGAGAATCCCGAGTCAGAAAACCATGGTGGTCGGGCGACACTAGGAGAACTTCGGAAGGAGCCAAAGAACCCAGGTGGAGACCTGAAGCAAAGCTACATGTCATAAAAGGACCTAATGTAATCTTGTGTGTGAGTGAACGTAAGGTCGGGTCCTCCGTACGGGGACATCCTTAGGCGGCGATCAGACTAAGACTTCCCGTGGAAGGTCTAGGTCGAGATCGAACGGTAAGTGGTCGTTGAATTCACCTGTATTGTTTTCATTTTGAGCTAACTTATTGTTGTAGCTAGATAGCCACCAGTCGACTGTTGGCTATTGGAAATTGAATGCTGGTGGCATCAGTCGACTGATGAAGGCCATCAGTCGACTGCCATTCAAACTGCCCACCTCGAGGAAAGTCAAGATAAGCTCCACTTATCTTAGGGAGATGAGGTTCTTTAACCCTTAGCTGGAACTGAACGTTGAGGGACTTCCAAGGTTATAAAAGAAGGGGGGTTTCTCCCCTATAGGTCATTAATTCAAGCTTCCGAAATTCACCCGCAATGCCGCTTCTCTACGACAATGCTAGGACACCGAAACACTATCGGAATGCCAATGACACAACCTTAAGCTCAAAGATCCATTCGTCGTCGGTATAAGTTATCAAAATTTCCATTTCTATTCAGTGTATTAAATTTCTTTTAAATTATTGTACTAGAAGTTTTCATTGTAAAACGAGGTGAGGTAGGCTTGTTGCCTCATCCTCGGGCTTTTCGTGTTTTCATGTATCCGTTGTCTCCTACCTCCAACAAGGAGGAGATCTTTTAGTGAATTACCCTCCGTATGCAGTCTAGGATCGCAAGGGTCTTGGATTAGCAACCGTTAGGTTGTAAACCAAGTAAAAATAAATTTGTCATTTACTTTTTCGCTGTGCAATTCTTTACTTTTTTTTAATCGAACGAATCGAATCAAAAAGAATTTACGCGCACTATTCACCCCCCCTCTAGCGCTTTTCGATCCAACATTTCGGTATTCACCTGGGTTCTTTGACTCCATCCGAAGTTCTCCTAGTGTCACCCGACCACTACGGTTTCTTAACTTGAGATTCTTCGAGTGTCGCTAACCTTCATCTCAACTTAAACTCTTCTGCACACTTAATAGTAGCTTATGAGATAAAGATAACACCTTAACTTTGAGCCTTTTCCATGATCAAAACCTAGGTTCGATTATTTGGTGCCCCTGCACTAACAATCTCCCCCTTTTTGATCTATGACAAACCGACACAATGTTAAGGAGAAAATTAAGTATAAAACGAAGTATTATCAACATGAGTAGTAAACATGTAGTAAGGTAGTAGTAACCTTTGAAGCTTGTAGTAAATAAGAAAGTGTGAGAAATAAGTATGGCCAACTTAGTATGAGTATGAAAGAACTTAGTAAGTTAGTATGAGTAAGAGTATAAGCTAACCTCTTTTTCAAATCCTCCCCCTTGAGGTTACCTCCCCCTTGATCTTAGGTGAGTACCTGAAAAAGAAGCTTAGCTCTCCCCCTTAACGTTTTCCACTTAGAAAAAGTTTAAGTAAGTTAAGTTTTCAAAAATAATTTTGATCCCTTAACTTTGGCCTTTCCTCTCCCCCTTTTTCCATAAATCGAAAACGATGGGGGTTTGTAAAAAAAAACTTTTAGAAAACAAGCGATTATTATTTGTAAGTCCACGCATGTTCCTAATAGGTTTTGAAAATAATAGTTTCAATGTACACTCAACTAATAGAATATTCAACTCTTTTTTGACTTAATTTATATGAAATGATCAATAAGTCCGTATTAGAGTTGGTTATTTTACATAATTATACTCCATGATTCATGTCGATGCACTTGAACTACATCTGGAATCAAGAGTAAGGTCCTAATATCTCATATCCATCGCGTGGCTTAGTACACAAATACATTAGACCTATGTGTTGTGAGATGTGTTGGCTCCTTAAATCTATAGGTGCAGGTTTTCTAAGGTAAACCCTAAGATAGTTCCATGTAGCATAAAAAATAGAGTATATAAAAAAGAGTTGAGTCCTACTCTATTACTCACATTCCTAATTTCCGTCTAAGCAGACTAAACTCTGCTTCGGGTAAGGGTTTGGTGAAGATATCCACTAGGTTCAATTTGGATTCAACATATTCGAGTTGTATTGTTCCATTTGCTACGTGTTCTCAAATGAAATGGTGTTTAACCTCTATGTGTTTAGTCCTAGAGTGACAAATTGAGTTTTTAGTTAGGTTAATGGAACTAATGTTGTCGATGAAAATTTTAGTATTACTAAAGTTTAATTGGAAGTCTTGGATAGTATGCTTCATCCAAAGAAGTTGAGCTACATACTCACCCATCGCAATGTACTCAGCTT
Organism: Wurfbainia villosa; assembly: GCA_025175895.1. NCBI lineage: Eukaryota > Viridiplantae > Streptophyta > Magnoliopsida > Zingiberales > Zingiberaceae > Wurfbainia > Wurfbainia villosa. The sequence goes on from CM046002.1 coordinate 57,019,016, forward strand.
CAATGGTAGATAAGGCAACACAATATTGCTTTCTATTACACCAGCTAACTAGACTTGAGCCTAGGAGTTGGCAACAACCACTCATGCTCTTCCTATCGAGTTTACTATCGGCATAATCCGAATCGGAGTATCCGATTAGTTCGAACTCGTTAGACCTAGGGTACCAAATTCCTACGTTTAGTATTCCTTTTGTTAGGGATCCTTGGAAGGCTAGAGGGGGGTGAATAACATCTTTTCGTTTCTACAATTAGATTAGTGGAATCAAAATAACAATGAACAATGAAATTAAGAAACAAAAGAGTACAAATGCTAACACGAAAATTTAATGTGGTTTGGAGATTATGCTCCTACTCCACGTCGATCCTTAAGATGGATCAATCCAAGCAACTCTTCCACTAAGAAAGCTTCTTTTACAAGACACTCCTCTTCTTACAAATGATTGAGATGAAGATTAGATAAGAGGAGGTTAAAAACTCAATAGAAGTCTTAAGAGGACTTGGGGAACTTGAGAGTATTGTTAGCAGTAAGAGCACTAGCCTCCTCAAGCACCCCAAGGTCCCATTTTTTAGAGAAAGGGCTGATTTTCTCATTGAGCCTCTATCAGTCGACTGATGTAGAACATCAGTCGACTGCTGTTGTAGCTGATGCAATCCAACGGCTTTTGACGAGCCAGATCTGCGGTCGTCACTGCCTAATGGGACTCTGATCAATCAACTGATTGAGTCATCAGTCGAGTGCTCCAAGCGATAACTCGACTGTAAAATATTCTGTGTCGATGTCCACTATTAACAGTCAACTACTAGGCATATCAGTCGACTGATGATGGACCAGTCGACTGCCAAACCTTAGCAGTCGACTGATGGGCCCAGAATTCAGCCCTTATCAGTCGAGTGACTGATCAGTCGACTGGGACGGAGCCTCAGTCGACTGTCACACTTCAAGTATGATTGATTCATACTTGAAGTCAACTTCCTAGACCTAGACTTAACATTCTAGCTCTTCCTTCAGCCTTGCACCTCCATGATCCCTTCGAGTCGATGACTTTTTCATCCTTATGCTTGCTTCCAAGAGCTTCCTTCGGTTTCGTCATATCTCAGGTTTCTCTTTGCCAAAGTACCCTTGGACTTTATGCCGCCAAGACTACATGCTTGGACTTATGCTGCCAAGACTTGCCTTTGGACTTCCTTTGCCAAGGTCCGCTTGGACTCTCCGCCGCCAAGACTACATGCTTAGACTTACGCTGCTAAGACCTTTCCTTGGACTTCTCTTGCCAAGATCACACTTGGACTTTCGTTTACCAAGTCTTCATACTTGGATTTTCCTGTCACTTAACATGTTCACGGTTAGATCATAAAACATTGCCTAACTATAAATGATTATGCAAACATCAAAACACATAAATGCTTGGGGCATTATTACACCAACAATCTCCCCCTTTTTGATGTTTGACAATCAGTTAAGTTAGGTCTTGAAATATGCACATAATGAAAACAGCATGTTTCAAATAAGAATTCTAACTTAAATTCTCCTTCTCCCCCTTTGACACACATCAAAAAGAGAAGGATCAATAGAAATTAAGTTTATCATGAATAGAGTTTGTCATGCCTTGAACTAAGGTATAAGATAGAAAATAGGGCTTCCCCTTAATACAAGACATGGAACATGTTGAGCAAAGCATGAAACAATAGACAAGAAATATATCATAACTTTGCACCAACAATAAACATGATATAGATTTAGGGAATAAAAGAATTGCATAATAATAGCTCCCCCTAAATCAATGCATCAATCAGTCTTATACCCTCTTAATTACTTGGATTATCATACCATAGGGTTAGGACACTTAAGATTGAACATAAGACAAAGAAATAAGGCTGATTTGTAGAAAAATCAGCGTATCATTCGATTGAATACTTAATCAGTCAACTAACAAGCCTGAAACGCCAAGTCCAGGATTGCAGTCAAACTTCAAAAATGCGCCGATAATTCAGCAAACATTGAAAAATCACAAAATTTTGTGGACACATTTCTAAAGTCATTCTATATCAAGGAAAAAAAAATTTAAAAAATATATCTTTTCCAGATTCCGAAATTGATACAAGTTTAGAAAACTAGCAAAAGCTTTAAGGTTTTTGCAAACTTTGTATCACTATTACTGTTTTTCAAAATATGATAAACATAGTTTAATATATATTTTATTTGACATTTCCAATCATATTCATAAAGCTATATGCATATCAATTATACACAAGTCTTCCCAATGATTGGTCCAATTAAGGATTAATGTCTTTAGATGACACCTTGGTTCATAGTAATGCATCATAACAAGCATGATGAACCAAGTGCATCTATCTAACATCTCACATGATGTATAAGTGGCTCAATACAAAAATCATAGTTTCTTAGGTGTTTTGTGAGATGCTATAGAGGTATAATCCTAGGGTTTCTATAGGATCATGCAAAACTAAACCTCTATTCTACTAAGCACATTTCAAGTTCTCTTATAAGTGATGAAAAATTCACTTCAGGGAGAGCCTTGGTGAAAATGTCAGCTAGGTTGGACTTGGATTCTATGTAGTTGAGTTCAATGTCCCCCTTTGTCACATGATCTCTAATGAAGTGATGCTTCACTTCAATGTGCTTTATCCTAGAGTGATGTACCAGATTTTTGGTTAAATTTATGGTACTCACATTATCACAATAGACTTTGACATTGGAGTAGTGTAGCTCATAGTCCTCTAGAGAATGTCTCATCCATTGCAATTGAGCTACACAACCACCCATAGCCACATACTCGGCCTCGGTGGTGGATAAAGCAACACAAGGTTGCTTTCTACTACTCCAACTAACTAGGGAGGATCCAAGAAATTAGCATCCACCACTACTACTCTTCCGATCCAACTTACAACCCGCATAGTCGAAATCGGTGTACCCAACCAAATCAAAAGACTTAGTCCTAGGGTACCAAAGTCCTACATTTAGTGTGCCTTTGATATATCTTAAAATTCTCTTAACGACTACTAAATGGGACTCTTTGGCACAAGATTGATATCTTGCACACATACCTATCGCAAATAAGATATCGGGTCTACTAGCGGTTAGGTATAATAGACTACCAATCATACTCTTATAAAGTTTTAGGTCAATTGATTTACCCTCATGGTCATTGTCTATTTTAGTATTAGTTGTCATTGGGGTTGAAACTACCTTAGCATTTTACAAACCAAATTTCTTGATCATTTCTTTGGCATATTTGGTTTGGTATACATGGATTCCTTAATTTGTTTGTTTGACTTGTAACCCTAAGAAGAAATTTAATTCTCCAACTAGACTCATTTCGAACTCATTCTCCATATTTTTTATAAAGTCTTGAAGGAGCTCATCATTTGTTGACCCAAAAATGATGTCATCTACATATACTTGGGCCACAAAGATATTCTTTGACATTGACTTAATGAAGAGAATTTGATCTACTTGACCCCTTCTAAAACCCTTAGAAACTAAGAAAGATGATAATCTTTCATACCAAGCTCGAAGAGCTTGTTTTAACCCGTATAAAGTTTTTCTAAGTTTGTATATATGGTTTGGATAGTCTACACTCTCAAACCCGGGAGGTTGTTCTACATATACTTCTTCCTTAATGAACCCGTTTAGGAATGCCGATTTTACATCCATTTGATGGAGTTTAAAACCCATGTAAGAGGCATATCCTAATAGGATTCTAATCGACTCTAACCTAGCAACCGGGGCATAAGTTTCATCATAGTCAAGTCCTTCAACTTGATTAAAGCCCCTTGCAACTAACCTAGCCCTATTTCTAGTTATGTTACCTTGATCATCTAATTTATTCCTAAAGACCCATCTTATAGTAACAATGGTGCTATCATTGGGTCTAGGGACTTGCTCCCATACTTGACTCCTCTCAAATTGAGCCAATTCTTCTTGCATTACTAAGATCCAATCCAGATCAAGTAATGCATCATTGATTGATTTGGGCTCAAATTGTGAGATGAGAGCTATTTGACTAGTGGGGGTTCTATGAAAAGACCTAGTTCTAACACCTTGAAAGAGTTCTCCTACAACTTGGTCTAAAGGATGATTTTGATGAATTCTTAATGTTCTAGGAGGTGTATCAAGTTGATTTAGATCATTGTTATCCTCCTTTCTCCTTTCATCCTCGGAATCTCCTCTTCCTCCTCCTTGATCTAATCCTCCCCCTTGATTATTACCCAATTAAGGTCAAGTTTTGAAATTTTTGGGTAATATCTTGGTTTTTATCATTGATATGATTATCAATGGGGGATTTTCTAGGGTAAGTGTTAGAGGTCTCATCAAATTGAACATTTGAGGATTCCTCAATCTTTTGAGTCCTTTTGTTATAGACTCTATACCCTCTACTAGTGGATGAGTATCCAACTAGGATTCTCTCATCCACTTTGGACTCAAATTTTTCTAAATTGTCTTTGGTGTTTAAGATGTAAACTTTGCATCCAAAGACTTTGAAGTAATGAATTGTAGGAATTGTACCATTACATAATTCAAAGGGTGTTTTTCCTAAAATCCTATGGATTAATATTCTATTTTGGATATAGCAAGCGGTATTAACCACTTCCACCCATAAGTAGCTAGGAAGTGAATATGCATTAAGCATAGTCCTAGCTGCCTCTTGTAGGACATGATTTTTCCTTTCCACCATTCCATTTTGTTGGGGTGTTCTAGGACAAGAGAATTCATGCTTGTAGCCTTATTCTAAGTAAAATTTTGAGAAATTATAATTCTCAAATTCTCCACCATGATCACTATGGATCCGGTTGATTTTGAGATTTCTTTCATTCTCTACTCTTTTGCTAAAACCTATGATTATTCCTAGGGTTTCATCCTTATGTTTCATGAAATATACCCATGTGTATCTAGAAAAATAATCCACTATAACTAAGCAATATTTACTACCAATCAAAGAAAGAATGTTATGACAATCAAATAATAAATCTAAGTGTAAAAGCTCTAATGGTAAAGAAGTATTAATTGAAGTTTTACCCTTGTGTGATGACTTTGATTGTTTTCCTTCTTGGCATGCATTACACATCTTATCCTTGATGTACTTCACTTTTGGCAACCCCTTGACTAGACCCATCTTTGCTATCTTGGCAATATTCTTCATGTTGGTGTGCCCAAGTCTCTTATGCCATAACCAACTTTCTTCTTCTTTTTCCATAAGACACTTAGGGGAAATGTTAGAAGCATAGGATAAATCAACATAGTAAATATTTGATTTCCTATATCCTACTAACATGCAATCATTTAATTTTTTATGTCTTATAAAGTATTTAGTTGAAGTAAATTCAACACTAAAATCGGCATCACATAATTGGGTAATACTAAGTAAGTTGAATTTCATATTTTTGACTAAAATTACTTTATGAATAGCATGTTTTGGGGATACCTCAATTGTACCTTTTCCTAGAATTTTGAGTTTATCACTATTACCAAATGACACAGTTCCCTTTCTAATGTAGTTGATTGTGGAAAATTTTCTCACATCTCCGGTCATATGTCTTGAGCATCCACTATCAACAATCCACATGCTTGGTCCTTCTACCTAAACAATATGAAAAACACAAGCCTTAGGCACCCAAATTTTTGGACCAGTAGCATCAACTACAAAACTCTTGGGAACCCATGCCTTTTTAACCTTGCTCCTAAGTATTGATTTTCTACTAATGAAAGAGGTAAAGGCTACTTCCTTTTCCTTAGGTCTATATCCTATTCTGGCCTTGTTGTAAATAGCCCTTTGGTCCCTAAGTATCATGTCTAGGTATTTTGAGCGATTTGTGAATTTTCCTAAACATGCTCTTAATTCACCTATTTCCTTTTTAAGTTCATCATTTTCATCCTTAAGTGACCATGCATCAATACAAGAAGGTGTTAGGGCAATCTCTTGCCATGATAAGGTTTTGATGTGTGTGGCAAAGGGTTTAAGTTAGGTTGTGATTATGATTTGATATGTGCGTTGGAGTCTTGCAGGGCTTAGAAATTCCCACATGGAGCCTTGGCAGGTTCACCACTCAGAACCTCATGCTTGAGTCGGAGAAGGAGCATTGTAGAGCCGTGTGCTTGATGCTGCCGAGGGACCGCCGGACAAGATAACTTGAAGCGAATCCAAGGAAGAAGACTTCGGAGGCAAGAGACGCGAAGGAGCATTACAGAGTCGTGCGCCTGATGCTGCCGAGGGATGTGGCCGCGAACGAAGAGAGCTTCGGCGAGGGACTTCGAGTGAGATGAGAGAGTGAATTGTAAGTAGCTCATTAGGTGAACTTGGCCGAATGGCTAAGTGTCGGATGAGTTTTCTCGACATCAGTCGACTGCCATGGAATGACAATCGACTGCTCTGAGTCAAATAGGTTCGACTGGTATCCGACTGAGTCAAGAGTGGATTTTGGCCCAGCAGTCGATTGCTATACGGTGGCAGTCGACTGCCAAGACCATCAGTCGACTGTTGAAGGCAGCAGTCGACTGATCAAGAGGGTTTGGGCCACATAACCACTCGTAGACGACTGGGCAGTCGACTACGGAGGCAGCAGTCGACTGATGAGATCTATCAGTCGATTGCCAAGTGTTCCGTTGGACTACAACGGTCGGGATCCGACGTGGTCGGAGGTCGTTGAAGTGGCGACAGTCGACTGCCAAGGGCAGCAGTTGACTGGTGGCGGCCAATAGGAAGAAATCAGCCCTCTCTATAAAAAGAGAGGGTGTGGACTTTTGGATGACTAATGCTTATTCTCTAAGTGATCATCCAAGTGCTCTACTAGATTCAAACTCCTTCTCTTAGATTTATTTCACATCTTTGTAAAAGAAGGAGTGTCTTTAAGTTGTAAGGGTTACCTCCATCTAGCTTAGTGCAAAGGAGAGACCGATAGTGATTTGGTTGCAGAGTGATTCACTGAGGACGAATCGGGGACCGTGGATTAGCGGAGTAGCCGTGAACCACGTTATATTTCGTGTTAGCATTGTTTGTATTCTTCTTTGTTTATTTTCTTGTGTTTATTTGTATTCCTCTTGCACTAACAATTTTCTAGACGAGCAAATTCCACCATCCAACGACAAAGGGCTAATCACCCCCCTCTAGCCTGCCGATCGATCCCCTACAAGTGGTATCAGAGCAAAGGAAAGCTTGTCGAGGACTAACCGCCACAACAAGCACATTCAAGAATGGCCGGCTCAAATATTCATCCGCCAATGTTCGAGGGGGAATTCTCTTGGTGGAAAAAGAGAATGGAGGTATTTTTTGAGACCGATTTTGAAATTCTTTTGATTATGGAAAACGGTTTCGAATTGTCTAGGAATGAAGATGGGGAGTCATTGGAGAAAGCAAGGTGGAGCAAGAGGCAAAGGGAAGAATACTTGGCAAATTCAAAGGCCAAGCACCACCTCTACAATGTACTCCCCCAACATGAGGTGAATAGGATAGGGGAATGCTCTAGTGCAAAGGAGATGTGGGAGAAGCTAGTAGAGCTTCATGAAGGTACCTCGGAGGCCAAACTTGCAAGAAGAGACCTCCTCCCCTCCCAACTATACAACATAAAATTAGAAAAGGGAGAAAAGGTAACCTCATTGCATTCTAGGTTTAAAGAAATTTTGATTGGACTAACAAGTGTAGGAGAAAAACTTTCGAACCGGGATATGCTTATGAAAGCAATCGACGCTTTTCCCTGGTCATCGAAATGGAGTTCAATGGTGGACTCCTTCTACATGTCCAAGAATTTAGAAGTGAGCACATTGGAGGAGTTCTTCTCAACAATGGAGCTCCATGAAACGAGGCTTGAAGGAATACAAGAAGAGCCAAAGTTTCAACCTTCAAGAGGAGTTGCCTTTATGGCACACAAGGGGAAGAAGAAGATAGAGATCCCCTCCTCCTCCGATGAAGCATCCTCATCCTCCTCCATCGATAGCACAGAAGAAGCCTATATGGTAAGGAGGGTAAGTTGTGCATTAAAAGGTTTTCATTTTCCGGCACCGCGGCGAGTGTGTGTTCGAACATGTTTCGCAAACATGTGCACTGCGGAAGGAATAAATTAATAAATCTAATTTATTACAATACATACATCACACACATGCATAGTACAACATGTGTAGACATAACCATAAATTTAAATTTTGCAATAAAAGGAAATTTAACTACGTATACCTTACGTATCACGTGTAGCGGGAAAGACATCAACCGGAATGATCCTCGCTAGAATCGTCTCTATCCGTATCCACGCCGAGTATCTTCGGGATGACCTCACCAAGTCACGAGCCTCGTCTTCGTACGGGTTACTAGCCTCGTGTTGAAGACGATGTGATCGAGAGAAGATCACGATCCGAATCCAAATTCGGATCCAAAAATGAGTCCTCAAAAACTCGCTTCTCCGGAGAGGAATTTGCCAACCGTTTGACAAATCCTTCGTCCTCCACCTATGAGGATTGCTGGAGATCGAATCCCCAGTAAGGGAGGTGTTGTCGGAGCTCCAAACGTCATCCAAACGACGCTCTGACAAGAAGGAAACAAGCTGTCCAGAAAACTGGATAGCTTTGGTGGAGACCTTGCGCCGGCCAAATAAGGAAAGCAATGTGCTCACCTTGTCGCCGGAGCCAAGGATGATCTCCGGAGCTCCTCCGGCAGCAGCTCGACGCCGGCAAGTGGAGGAGACGGTAGCAGCGGGTCGCCGGTTGGAGGAGATGGGCGGCGACACTAGAGTTGGCGCCGACTTCTACAAGGGGAGGAGGTGGGCGACAACTCTAGGTTAAGGGAATTGGATTAGGGCTTAACAAACCCTTAAGCCCTCTTTTATAGAGAACTAATTCTCTTAATGGTTATTGGATCATAACCATAAGGCCCATTAACCCGCTCCATTAATTTAAGTTAAAATAAACCAAACCATAATGGTTTATTTTAAGTTAAAACGAACTAACCAACTTTGGTTCATTCGTTTAAAATAATCCAAACCCTTTGGTTTATTCTCCTCCATTGGATTAGAACCAAACCATTTTAGTTCATCCATTATGTCTTCTTAAGACACGGCCCATCCACGCTTCCATTGCGACTGAAATGATTTCATGCTCGCTCCATGTTTGGTCCAACCAAACCCAGTTTCTCTCGGTCTGAGAATCTCATTCTCAAGCTTATTTTAAAATCCTTCGGATTACGCTCATTGTGCGTGTGACCAAATAGGTTCTCAATTTATGTTGGCCGTCTATAATTAACCATTAATTATAGAACGATCATGAGTGGCACCTAGTAGTACATCATGATCCCCAATTAACCGAAAAGATCAACGGTTGATCCAGAACTATTTCAGAAACCCTTCAGCAGCTCGAATGAATCGTGCCCCATTCCCTTCACTCATTTTATACCCACTTGGTTCAGGACATGGTCTATAGTATCAGTCCCCACTAGGCTGACTACGTCACACCTATCCCAAGTATCATTTCCTCATCCTACGGATTCTAGTTACTGCACATGTTTCGAAGAGTACCATACTCTAAACATGTAATGCTTTGGCCAAAGACTTTAGTAACAATCCGACGAGATGCCATGGGTATACATCTCCTCGCAAGGAGTGGTGAATCCTTTATAGGCTATTCAAACACCTTCGATCACTTCGACTTATACCCAATCATCCCGGGTCCACATCTCCTCAGAGATGCTTGCTTAAGATGTCAAAGCATAAGTCTTTATGATCAAGATGACTTGAATACCGCAAGTCAAAGGAACATCGCACTTAAGCTACAATAAGAACTTCATTGACATATCTATATATGCAGAAAAACATATGAAGTCTTACGGCTGGTCACTCCAATGAACTATCCACGATTAACTCCAGACATCACAATGTCTCCAGCCAGTGAGAATCAGCTGCTTGGATATACCAAGGAGTATACCTCGTGCTAGTCTCGATAGAATTGATGGTGTCCAAATCCATCAATTCATCGACTTGGGATAATTTCGATACATCACAATTACACATGTAGAGATACTCACTAGTTGTGATCCAATCACAAAATCTCTCATGCTGTGAATCGTATCGTGGACATTCAGTAAATGAGTTTAAGATCCAATCAAATACATGAAAACATGTATACTCAAATAGTAAATCTTCATTTATCATATAAATGGTTCATACATAAGGCGATTGCCTTAGGACATTTCTCATATATTACTAACAAGTCGTGCATTAAAAGATTTTCATTTTAATAAATCTAATGATAGGAGGAGAAGACCAAGGGGAAAGGTAATTTGTTACAATTTCCAAGGAGAGGGACACATAAGGGACAATTGTCCTCTCCTAAACAAGAGCAAACAAGAGAGGAAGAAGAATGAAGAAAAGAAGAAGAAAAAGGGGAGCAAAAAGAATGAAGAAGAGAAGAAGGCCAAAGAAAAGGGGAAGACCAAAGCTCTAAAGGCAAGGACTTGGGACGACCCCTCCTCATCATCTTCATCATCACCGGAAGAGGAGAATGCCTTTGTCACCAACATAGCCCAAATGGCCTTTGATGACTTGGATTGCTCCTCTTCCGAAAATGAAGGATCAAGTTCAAGTGGAGAGAGCTCAAGTGAAGGGGGAGCCTCCTCTACCTCCTCATCCGAAGAAGAGGACATGGAAACTATGGTAACTAACCTTTCACCTAGTAAAATAGTTTCCATGATTTCTAGCCTCACTAAGGATTTATTTAGGGCAAAGAAAAGAAATAAATTCATGCTTGAGCAAATTAAGGATTTAGAACAAAAAATAGAAAAAGCATGTTTTAATGATGATAATGATGATGCATGCTCACATGATAACTATATGCATTTGGATGTTAATGATGCATGCATAGAAGAAAATAGGCCTTTAAGGGAAAAGGTAGACTATTTGACCAAAGCCCTAGAAAAGTTTACATTATGCTCCAACACCTTGAACATGATAATTGGGAGCCAAAGGGCAAGTTTCAACAAGAAAGGCCTAGGTTATAAGGAAAAGAAAAATGAAAAGGTCTATAAATGTCTAATAGCTAGGGGTCAAGATAAAAAGAAAGTAATTGCTAGGAAATGGATCCCTAAAGAATTTTAGTGAACCCCATAGGAAAGAACTTATTTTGGGTTCCAAAATCCATCCTTAAGGGTTAGTAAAACCCTAGTATAGTCAACAATATGGAATTCACCTATATCATATTTTTGGTTGATCTAGGATGGCGGGACAATATTTTTGAAATAGTGTTAGGTGATGATAATGCACCTATAAGTAGATAAATCATGCTTTAGGTGATATTTGCTTTATTATCATGATATAATACCTAATGCATAATCACAATTTGATGAATATATTTGTTTCATGATCATAATGTAAAATTAATTCATATACATCTTTATGATCATGTGGAATGACAGGATGATACTTAACCTTGATAGAATTGCATGAAAATAATGGTTAAGTACATACAAATACCTTTAGGATACATCTCACACTCACTATAGGCTACTTTGATTGAAAACTTATCATGAGTGAGATGATAGGATGATAAAATGTCCACGAATGCTTATGGCATTTAGATGGTCATTTAAGGTATCAAAATAGCAATAATAGACCAATCATGGGGAAGGCTTATGTTTAATTCATAGACATATTGCCCAAAGATCATGGTTGGATATTTCATATGTTTTCAAAACAATTTCTTACTTTAAAATCTGTGTATTCATGTTTTGAAACAATTCAAAGCAAGACTAGGTGTTAAAATGGATACTAACATGATCAAAAACCTAGTGGTTTTTAAAGCTTTTGGATTTTTGGCAAATACATGAAAATACAATGATTTTTCATGGAAAACTATTTTTCATTGATAAATATACTTACAAGAAATGTGTTCCCCAAATTTCACTATTTTTAGAATTTTTTAGAATTTATAGTGCATTTCTGAAATTCGTCCAGAAAATCAGAATTTCGGAATTTATTGTGCCAGTCGACTGCCATACTGATAGCAGTCGACTGCTCGCCTGATAACATGCCCAGTAATCTCGTTTATCCACTTTTAAGGCATGCTTTAGTTTTTTGGTTCTTTCTAGACTTGATGCCATGATATATAAACATTGTTAATTATTTTTGATGGTGTCAAAGGGGGAGAAATATATATGTTTAAGTAAGGGGGAATATATCTAGGGGAAGTTTCATGTATTAAGGGGGAGAGTTGCTAATCATATTTACTTACATGCTTTCCTTTCTTAATATTTTATCAAATATTTTTACCTAACTTAAACGGATTGACACACATCAAAAAGGGGGAGATTGTTAGGGAAATCTCTTGCCATGATAAGGTTTTGATGTGTGTGGCAAAGGGTTTAAGTTAGGTTGTGATTATGATTTGATATGTGCGTTGGAGTCTTGAAGCGCTTAGTAATTCATACATGGAGCCTTGGCGGGTTCACCACTCAAAACCTCGTGCTTGAGTCGGAGAAGGAGCATTGCAGAGCCGTGCGCTTGATGCTGCCGAGGGACCGCCGGACGAGATGACTTGAAGCAAAGCCAAGGAAGCAGACTTCGGAGGCAAGAGATGCGAAGGAGCATTGTAGAGCCGTGTGCCTGATGCTGCCGAGGGACGGGGCCGCGAACGAAGAGAGCTTCGGCGAGGGACTTCGAGTGAGATGAGAAAATGAGTGAATTGTAAGTAGCTCATTAGGTGAACTTGGTCGAATGACTAAGTGTCGGATGAGTTTTCCCGACATCAGTCGACTGCTCTGAGTCGAATAGGTTCGACTGGTATCCGACTGAGTCAAGAGTGGATTTTGGCCCAGCAGTCGACTGCCATATGGCGGCAGTCGACTGCCAAGACCATCAGTCGACTGCTGAAGGCAGCAGTCGACTGATCAAGAGGGTTTGGGCCACAGAACCACTCGTAGCTGACTGGGCAGTCGACTACGGAGGCAGCAGTCGACTGATGGGATCCATCAATCGACTGTAAAGTTACTACAATGGTCGGGATCCAACGTGGTCGGAGGCCGTTGAAGTGGCGGCAGTCGACTGCCAAGGGCAGCAGTCGACTGGTGGCGACCAACGGAAAGAAATCAGCCCTCTCTATAAAAAGAGAGGGTGTGGGCTTTTGGATGGCTAATGCTTATGCTCTAAGTGATCATCCAAGTGCTCTACAAGATTCAAGCTCCTTCTCTTAGCTTTCTTTCACATCTTTGTAAAAGGAGTGTCTTTAAGTTGTAAGGGTTACCTCCACCTAGCTTAGTGCAAAGGAGAGATCGATAGTGATTTGGTTGCGGAGTGATTCACCGAGGACGAATGGGGGACCGTGGATTAGCGGCGTAGCCGTGAACCACGTTATATTTCGTGTTAGCAATGTTTGTATTCTTCTTTGTTTATTTGCCTGTCTTTATTAGTATTCCGCTTGCGCTAACAATTGTCTAGACGAGCAAATTCCACCATCCAACGACAAAGGGCTATTCACCCCCCTCTAGCCGGCCGATCGATCCCCTACAGAAGGTTTTACATTTCTAATTGCCTTAATTTCTACTTTTAAATCTTTAATCTTAGATTTAGGTTTATCTAAAGTATTCTTAAGATATGCAATAGTCTTGTAAAGTAATTCTACCCTAGGGGAGTATCTTACCTCATCGTCATTAGAAAATGATTCGTCACTTGATGATGATGATGACTCCTCACTTGAGCTATCTTCCAAGTCCATTAGTGCCACATGTCTTGTGATGTGGTAAATCTCCTTGTCATCGGATGAATCTTCTAGGCTTTGTGTATCTCATGTTTGTACTACCATGGCCTCCTTCTTCTTCTTTTCTTTCTTATCCTTCTTCTTCTTTTCCTTCTCCTCCTATTTTAGGTCCGGGCAATTCGACTTGATGTGACCTTTCTTATTACATCCATAACAAGTCACGTTGGTGTTAGAAATAGAACTACTAGAGGATTTACCTTTTGAGGATTGGAACATCCTCCTCACATCCTTCTTGGTGAGCCTCTTTGATCTCCCACCAAACTTCTTCACATAATGAGCCACCTCACTTGTCGACAATTCATCACCGCTACTAGAGGACTCCTCCTCCGATTCGGATGATGAAGAAACTTCCTTCTTTTCTTTCTTCTTCTTTCCCTTTTTACCTACAAAAAGAGCTACACCTTTCTCCTTGGACGAAGTGTTAGCTTGCTCATGCAACTCAAATTCACAAAATAGTTCATCTAACTTAACTAAGGAAAGGTCCTTGGAAACCTTATAAGCATCTACCATTGATGCCCATAAAGTTGTTCTAGGGAAGGCTTGAAGGACATAACTTACTAGGTCGCAATTTTCTACCTTCTCACCTATTACATGTAGTCCGTTGACTACCTCCTTGAATCGACCGTGCATTTGGCTCATGGTCTCGTTGGTCTTCATGTTGAAACTTTGGAGTTGACCTATCAATGTTGGGTTTCCGGCACTGCGGCGTGTGTGTGTTCGATCATGTTTCGTAAACATGAACACAGCGGAAGCAATAAAAATAATAAATCTACATTTATTACAACACACACAACACACGCATGCATATTACAACAAGTGTAGACATAATCGTAAATTAAAATTTGCAATAAAAGAAAATTATCTACGTTATACCTTTCGTATGACGTGTAGCGGGAACGACATCAACCGGAACGATCCTCGTAAGAATCGTCTCTATCCGTATCCACGTCGAGCTCCTCGGGATGACTTCGCTAAGCCACGAGCTTCGTCTTCGTATGGGTTACTAGCCTCGTGTTGAAGACAACGTGATCGAGAGATGATCACGATCCGAATCCAAATTCGGATCCAAAACCGAGTCCTCAAAACTCGATTCTCCGGAGAGGTATTCGTCAACCGTTTGACGAATCCTTCGTCCCCCACCTTAGAGGATTACCGGAGATCAAATCCCCGGTAAGTTAGCCGCTGTCGGAGCACTAACCGTCGTCCAAACGACACTCCGACAACAAAGAAACAAGCTGTCCAGAAAAACTGGACAGCTTTTGGTGGAGGAATAGAGGCCGGCTAAGGAAAGATGGAAGCTCACCTTATCACCGAACCCAAAGGAGATCGCCGGAGGGTCGCCGGAGGTTCTCCGGCTGAAGCTTGGACGCTGGCAAAGACTTGGACGGCTGCACACAAGCTGGGCGGCGGCAGCTTTAGGGTTGGCGCCAATTAACTCCAAGGTGGAGGTGGGCGGCAACTCAAGGGGGCTAGGGTTTGGATTAGTTAGGGTTTAACAATCCCTTAAGCCCTCTTTTATAGAGAACTAATTCTCTTAATGGTTAATGGATCATATCCATAAAGCCCGTTAACCCGCTCCATTAGGATAAGTTAAAATAAACCAAACCATGATGGTTTATTTTAAGTTAAAACGAACCAAACCAACTTTTGGTTCATTCGTTTAAAATAAACCAAACCCTTTGGTTTATTCTTATCCATTGGATTAGAACCAAACCATTTTGGTCCATCCATTACGTCTTCATAAGACGCAGCCCATCCACGCTTCCATTGCATCAAACAATTTCATGCTCGCTTATGTTTGGTCCAACCAAACATAGTTTCTCTCGGTCTGAGAATCCCATTCTCAAGCTCGTTTTAAATCCTTTGGATTACACTCGTTGTGCGTGTGACCAAATAGGTTCTCGGTTTATGTTGGCCGTCTATAATTAACCATTAATTATAGAACGATCATGAGTGGCATCTAGTAGTACATCATGATCCCCAATTAACCGAAAAGATCAACGGTTGATCCAGAACTATTTCTGAAACCCTTCAGTAGCTCGAATGAATCGTGCCCCATTCCCTTCACTCATCTTATACCCACTTGGTTCAGGACATGGTCTATAGTGTCAGTCCCCACTAGGCTGACTACGTCACACCTAGCCCAAGTATCATTTCCTCGTCCTACGGATTCTAGTTCTTGCACATGTATCGAAGAGTATCCTTTCGCCGCAATCTGGCCTTATAGGTAATCACATTACCATCCATGTCGGTTTTCTTCTTGAAAACCCACTTGCACCCTATAGGCTTTATGCCTTGGTGGGTCGACCAAGTTCGAAACTTGGTTTCATACATGGAATCCATTTCCGACTTCATGGCACCAAGCCACTTATCCCTTCTGAACTTATCGGCCACTTCTTCATAAGCGGTAGGCTCCTCATCATCAATGAGTAACACGTCGTTCGATTCACTTACGAAATCCATATCTCGGGAATATTGCGTGTTCTGCGGATCTACTGAAGATGTGGTGTTACAATAGGTCGGTAGATTGCTCATCACTATGAGTTGTCATTGTTGTGCTTCACCGGGTATCTCATCAATGTCTATTTGAGTCTCTCGAGCCTCCTCAAGCTCAGCGACACTCCCCTTTGTTTTCTTGCAAGAGAAACTCTTTCTCTAGAAACCTGACATGCCTTGAAACAAACACCTTTTGTTCCACGGGATGATAGAATTAGTAACCCCTTGTTTCCTTAGGGTATCAATAAATAGACATTTATCGGACTTAGCATCCAATTTATGCGATCATCAGCTTCACATAAGCGGGACAACCCCATATCTTCAAGTAAGATACATGAGGTTTCTTACTATTCCATATCTCATATGGAGTAGTTGAGACTACCTTGGTAGGCATTACATTTAACAAGTAAAATTTATGCAAAGTGCATAGCCCCAAAAGGACTTGGGAAGAGTTGCATGATTCATCATTGGACGACCATGTCCAACAAGGTCGATTCGCCTCTCGGATACACCATTATCTTTGTGGTGTATATGGCGGAGTCCATTGAGACAATATACCATTGTCTCTTAGATAATCAAGAAACTCTTGACTTAAGTATTCACCACCTCGATCCGATCAGTATTTTAATACTCTTGTCATGTTGTTTCTCTACTTCATTTCTGAATTCTTTGAACCTTTCAAAGGCTTGGACTTGTGTTTCATCAAGAACACATACCCAAACCGTGAGTGATCATCGGTGAAGGTAATGAAGTAGCTATAGCCTCCTAATGCTTGAGTTGACATAGGTCCACATACATCAGTATGTATTAGACCTAGTAACTCTCCCACTCGTTCATCTTTTCCAGTAAAAGGTAACTTAGTCATCTTGCCTTTTAAGCATGATTCTCATGTATCGTATGAATCCAATTCAAACGATTCCAGAATTCCACATCGGTGTAATTCGGACATGCGTTTCTTGCTTATATGGCCAAGACGACAATGCCACATATAGGAGTCTATTTGATTATCCTTTCGAGCACGCGTGTTGCTCCGATATTGAAAATATCCTTTGGATCGTCCAAGCGTATAAACACCATTGCTTAAAGTTCGGTCCATAAAGAACTCCATTCAAAGTTATGTAACAACAATTGTTACTAAAAGTCAAATGGAACCCATTTCTATTTAGACAAGAAATAGAAATGATGTTCTTTATCAACGAAGGAACATAAAAGCAATTGTCCAGTTCTAAGACAAGTCCTGTAGGGAGTCTCAACAAATACGTTCTGATGGCAAGTGCAGCAACCTTTGCTCCATTCCCATCACGTAAATTTGACTCTCCCTTGACGAGTCTTCTTCTATTCCTTAGCCCATGTATGTCATTACATATATGTGAGCCACACCCAGTATCCAATACCCAAGTGTCTAAGGAAATAGAATGACAATCAATAAAGAAGATTTCTGAAGAAGATGGGGCATCCGATGCCTTATCCTTCTTCATGGACTCAAGATAAATCTTGCACTTTCTTCGCAAATGGCTCTCCTTGCCATAATGATGGCAAGTTTCCTTTTGTGCTAGTTCTACATTCTTATCCTTCTCTTCTTTCCCTTACATTTGTTCCTTTGACTTCCTCTTAGAACCTTTCTTGAGGAATCAACTAACAAGCATCCCTGCTCATGCTTCTCGGAAGACTCACAGTCTTGACATATTGGCGGTACCACGGATGAACCTTCTAGCATCTCGAGGTGAAGAGGAGCTTTGAGACTTGAACCTTTGAATCTCACTTGCTCATCAACCAACTCACAAAGATGAAGGACTACGATATGAGCATCCATATGCTCATCTTTGCTTCGTAAGCTTAGGTTCCATCGCGGCTAGCATGATGCAACTCATTTGTTGAATCACTCACATGTTTACGATAGGCCAACAATTGGTCGAGTTGCATTGTCACTAGGATGGCGGGAAGAGGCGCTTGAGGACATATGCAAGCTTTTCCACCTTGAGAACAATTCTCAAGTTTCTAAGCTAGTCCGAAGTTAGGCCCGATCAATTTATTTGAATCCAAAATAGTCGCAAATTGAACATGATCGATATTAACTTAGAAATACAAAGCGAGCATATATGAGAAAGATGATTTTAAAATGCATCAATATACATTTATAAATCCCATTCATTTTTGAATTTCAAAACCCCAAAATCACTTGGGAGATCGTAGGTCCATCTCCGAATGGGCTGATATCCATCATAGTTATGAACAACCTTGGAGAGAGTCCAACAAGCCATTCATAACTACGACGGTAGGTATCAACTATACCGATTGCATATCACGTATATGCAACTATCACAATGTGCTATCAACTAATTGAATATTCACACATACATCGGGTTGTTAACACATTAACAAGTATGCATCATATGCATAGCACCCAACTTCACCTCCCTTTACATCGACCTTGGAGAGAGTCCAACAAGCCGATGCTCCAGGTTAAAGCCAACCCATTAATCGGGACATAGTTTTAATATGGTTAGAGCGCATTCAACCAATTAGCCCAGCTTGGAGAGAGTCCAACAACCAAAGCTAACGATTGACCTCTGACTCTTACCATATTAGTATTAAACTATTCCATGGTTTGAACATGTTCGGGTTCGAGCCGGGCTTGGAGAGAGTCCAACAACCCAAACAAGAAATAGAACTGTTCTAACCATATTAATGGAAGGTGTAGGCTTTAATATTGTTTAAGGGTTTTATGTCTCATCCTCTTTGCATGCAAATAACTATTATCTACATGGCATGGCATACATCTACATGTCACGACATGGCATAATGTTATGCATCTAATGCAATTACATGGCATACAATTATGTCATGTATATATTTCCTATATGTCATAACTATTTATGGAAATAAAATATGTTTAAGATTTGATTCTCCAAATCAAATCATAATTAAATTAGGAAACAAATTTCCAAATCTAATCACATATTTTATTCATGGAATTATTTGATTAAGGAAAATCTATTTAGGAAACCAATTTCCTAAATCATTAAAACTACTTATGGAAATAAAATATTTTAAGATTTGATTTCCCAAATCAAATCATGATTAAATTAGGAAACAAATTTCCAGAATCTAATCAAATATTTTATTTATGGAAAATATTAATTTCCATAAATACTTCCAACTTTCCAAAAGTGGAAGATTTCCATAAATACTTCTAGACTTTCAAAAATTGAAAAATTTCCATAAATACTTCTAAATTTCCAAAATTAGAAAATTTCCAGAAATACATTATGACTATCGCAAAACCATTTTACGATTATGTCGAAACACAAGGGCTCTGATACCACTTTGTTGGGTTTGAGGCATGGCGTGTGTGTTCGATCATGTTTCGTAAACATGAGCACAGCGGAAGCAATTAAAATAATAAATCTATATTTATTACAACACACACAACACACGCATGCTATTACAACAAGTGTAGACATAACCGTAAATTAAAATTTGCAATAAAGAAAATTATCTACGTTATACCTTTCGTATGACGTGTAGCGGGAACGGCATCAACCGGAACGATCCTCGTAAGAATCGTCTCTATCCGTATCCACGCCGAGCTCCTCGGGATGACTTCGCTAAGTCACGAGCTTCATCTTTCGTACGGGTTACTAGCCTCGTGTTGAAGACAGCGTGATCGAGAGATGATCACGATCCGAATCCAAATTCGGATCCTAATACGAGTTCTCAAAACTCGCTTCTCCGGAGAGGTATTCGTCAACCAATTGACGAATCCTTCGTCCTCCACCTCAGAGGATTACGGAGATCAAATCCGGTAAGTTAGCGCTGTCGGAGCTAACCGTCGTCAAGCGATGCTCCGACAACAAAGAAACAAGCTGTCCAGAAAACTGGACAGCTTGGTGGAAGAGATAAGCGCCCGGCCAAAGGAAAGATGGAAGCTCACCTTATCACGAACCCAGGAGATCGCGGAGGTCACTTGGAGGATGACAGCAGCTTGGATGTCGGTGGCAAGGTGCGGCACACAATGGCTAGTGGCAACTCAAGGTTGGGCGGCAACCTTGTTCTCTTTTATAGAGAACTAATTCTCTTAATGGTTAATGGATCATAACCATTAGGCCCGTTAACCCGCTCCATTAAGATAAGTTAAAATAAACC
The DNA here is from genome assembly GCA_025175895.1 of Wurfbainia villosa. Classification (NCBI taxonomy): domain Eukaryota; kingdom Viridiplantae; phylum Streptophyta; class Magnoliopsida; order Zingiberales; family Zingiberaceae; genus Wurfbainia; species Wurfbainia villosa. The sequence goes on from CM046002.1 coordinate 57,039,401, forward strand.
AAACCATGATGGTTTATTTTAAGTTAAAACGAACCGAACCAACTTTTGGTTCATTCGTTTAAAATAAATCAAACCCTTTGGTTTATTCTCATCCATTGGATTAGAACCAAACCATTTTGGTTCATCCATTATGTCTTCATAAGACACGGCCCATCCACGCTTCCCTTGCGACTGAAACAATTTCATGCTCGCTTTATGTTTGGTCCAACCAAACATAGTTTCTCTCGGTCTGAGAATCCCATTCTCAAGCTCGTTTTAAATCCTTTGGATTACACTCGTTGTGCGTGTGACCAAATAGGTTCTCGGTTTATGTTGGCCGTCTATAATTAACCATTAATTATAGAACGAGCATGAGTGGCACCTAGTAGTACATCATGATCCCCATAGCAGAAAAGATCAGCGGTTGATCGAACTATTTACGAAACCCTTGATAATCTGCCCCATTCCCTTCACTCATCTTATACCCACTTGGTTCAGGACATGGTCTATAGTGTCAGTCCCCACTAGGCTGACTACGTCACACCTAGCCCAAGTATCATTTCCTCGTCCTACTGATTCTAGTTACTCCACATGTATCGAAGAGTACCTTACTCTAAACATGTAATGCTTTGGCCAAAGACTTTAGTAACAATCCGATGAGAGGCCATGGGTATACATCTCCTCGCAAGGAGTGGTGAATCCTTTATAGGCTATTCAAACACCTTGATCACTTGACTTATACCCAATCATCCGGGTCCACATCTCCTTGAGATGTTTGCTTAAGATGTCAAAGCATAAGTCTCCATGATCAAGATGACTTGAATACCGCAAGTCGAAGGAACATCGCATAAGCCACGGTAAAACTTCATTGACATATCTATATATGCAGAGAACCATATGAAGTCTTACGGTGGTCACTCCAATGAACTAGTTACCATAACTAGCATCCACGATTAACTCGGACATCACAATGTCTCCAAACCGGTGAGAATCAGCTTGGATACACCAAGGAGTATACCGTGCTAGTCTCGGATGTAACGATGGTGTCCAAATCCATCAATTCATCGACTAGGGATAATTCCGATACATCACAATTACACATGTAGAGATACTCACTAGTTGTGATCCAATCACAAATTCTCTCATGCTGTGAATCGTATCGTGGACATTCACTAAATGAGTTTAAGATCCAATCAAATACATGAAACATGTATACTCAAATAGTGAATCTTCATTTATCATATAAATGGTTCATACATAAGGCGATTGCCTTAGGACATCTCTCATATATTACTAACAATCAAAAGGTCCCACTTTGCTCTTCTTGTCTCCTTTGTCCCTTCATTTAGTTCGATGAGCTTCTCCCAAAACTCTTTTGCGGAGTTGAAGGGGCCGACCTTGGATAGTTGCTCCTTGGATAGACCACATTGAAGTGTGGTCGTTGCTTTTGCATTGGCTTATGCCTTCTTCGCCATTTTCCTTGTCCAATCCTTCATTGGTATTGGCGCTCCGAATTCATCGACCGGCTTCTCGAACCCATCTAAAATACTAAATCAATTATCAATATCATTCATAACGTAGTATTCCATCCTACCTTTCCAATAGCCGAAGTCGTTGTCGTCGAAGAATGGAGGTCGCGCCATGGTATATCCCTCTTGAAATGCCATTGTGCTTCGGTTGATGATTGATCTTTCGACGCGATCCGGGCTCTAATACTACCTGTTGGGGATCCTTGGAAGGCTAGAGGGGGGTGAATAGCCACTTTTCGTTTCTACAATTAGATTACCAGTAGCAAAAGAACAATGAACAATGAAATTAAGAAACAAAAGAGTACAAATGCTAACACGGAAATTTAATGTGGTTTGGAGATTATGCTCCTACTCCACGGCGATCCTTAAGGTGGATCAATCCAAGCAACTCTTCCACTAAGAAAGTTTCTTTTACAAGACACTCTTCTTACAAATAATAGAGATGAAGATTAGAGAAGAAGAGGTTAAAAACTCAATAGAAGGCTTAAGAGGATGTGGGGAGCTTGAGAGTATTGTTAGCAATAAGAGCACTAGCCTCCTCAAGCACCCCCAAGGTCCCTTTTTATATAGAAAGGGATGATTTTCCCATTGAGCCTCTATCAGTCGACTGATGTACAGCATCAGTTGATCAAGGTCAGAGTGATGCAATCCAACGATATCGACGAGCCGGATCTGTGGTTGTCACCGCCCCAATGAGACTCGATCGATCGATTATACAATCGATCATTTGATTGTCATCGATCAAAGTGCTCCAAGTGATCACTCGGAAAAAAACATTCTGCGCCAATGTCCACTATTAATAATGATCGCTAGGGTATATCAATCGACCGATGGTGGACCAATCGATCATTTGACCCAAAATTCATCCCTTATCGAGGATCGATCGATCACCAATCGACGAGAGCCTCGATCATTACACTTCAAGTATGATTGATTCATACTTGAATTCAACTCCCTAGACCTAGACTTAACCTTCTAGCTCTTCTTTCATCCTTGCGCCTCTAGGATCCCTCTGAGTCCGCGACTTGTTCATCCTTGCACTTGCTTCCAAGAGCTTCCTTCGGTTTCGTCATGTCTCGGGTTTCTCTTTGCCAAAGTGCGCTTGGACTTTACGCCGCCAAGACTACATGCTTGGACTTACGCTTCCAATACTTACCTTTGGACTTCCTTTGCCAAGGCCTGCTTGGACTTTCCGCCGCCAAGACTACATGCTTGGACTTACACCGCCAAGACCTTTCCTTGGACTTCTCTTGCCAAGATCACACTTGGACTTTGTTTTACCAAGTCTTCATACTTGGATTTTCCTATCACTTAACATGTTCACGGTTAGATCACAAAACATTGTCTAACTATAAATGATTATCCAAACATCAAAACACATAAATACTTGGCGCATTGTTTCACCAACACCTTTAAGGTATCGAAAGATACGTTTGACTAGTGTTAGGTGTGACTCCTTAGCGCAAGATTGAAATCTCGCACACATACTCACTGCGAAGAGTATATCAGGTTGACTTACAGTTAAGTATACGAGACTACCTATCGCGCTCCTATAGTATTTTAAATCAATTGGTTTTCCTTCTAAGTCTTCTCCTATATTCACATTAGTTGCCATTGGTGTGTTAATTTTCTTAGCATTTTGCATTCCAAATCTATTAATTAATTCCTTAGCATATTTTCGTTGGTGTAGGTAGATACCTTCTCTATTTTGTTTAATTTGTAAGCCTAAGAAAAGGGTTAGTTCTCCTACTAAGTTCATTTCGAACTCACTTTCCATTAGTGAAATGAACTCATTTAATAAACTTATATTGGTAGCGCCAAAAATTATGTCGTCTACGTAAATTTGGGCAATAAATATTTCTTTTCCTATGGATTTTACAAACAAGGTTGGGTCGACTAAGCCTTAACTAAATCCCTTAGACTTAAGATAAATTGAAAGTCTTTCATACAAAGCTCTAGAAGCTTGTTTTAGTCCATATAAGGCTTTTCTAAGTTTAAAGACATGGTCAGGTTTGTTTAGACTCTCAAATTTGGGTGGTTGGCTAACGTAAACCTCTTCCTTGATAAATCCATTCAAGAACGCTAATTTAACATCCATTTGAAATAGTTTAAATCCTGGATATGCAGCGTAGGCTAATAACATCCTAATCGATTCAAGTCTAGCTACGGGTGCATATGTTTCATCATAGTCTAACCCCTCTACTTGACTGAATCCCTTAACGACTAACCTAGGCTTATTTATGTTGGTGCAGTGGCACCAAATAATCGAACATAGGTTTTCATTTTGGTAAAGGACCAAAGTTAAGGTCATATTGTTATTTCATGAGCTGAACCTAATGGACAGAAATGATTATTCACCCCCCCCTCTAGCATGCTCTTTCGATCCTACAATTTCTAACGACTTCTCCTTTATCATCAAGTTTGTTTCGAAATACCCACCTCATTTTAATGATCGTTTTGTTGGTGTTGGGCCACCAGATAATCGAACCTGTATTTTTGTTAGTGAAAGCCCTAGAGCCAATCATGTGATGATTGTTGTACGAACTTTATTGTATCATATTCCAATTTATAAAGGTATGGTTATTATATTTACTTGTATTGGTGCCAAATAACTAAATATAATAATGTCCTTGAGTAGTAGGTTCTTATCTATATCAATCGATTGGTTGAATCGATAATGAGATGATATAGAGAACACTACTCTTAATCATTCCTAGTCGAGTATTAACATTCAGGGACAATGTTAATGCGTAGAGACTAGCATGTAGGTCAACACATTGACTTGATCTCACAAGTCATGGATATGAGATATCAAGTTGACACATGGGTATGCATTGGAGAATGTATACTGAATGACCCGCCATGGGAAAGTATCATGGATCGTTATATGAGTGTCATATACTTTCTCATGTGGCTATTAGTATGACTATTAGTCCATAGACTTGAAGTCACCATGGTTCCCTGCATAAGGAGTTGCATACTTTGGCTTCGTCAAATGTCACCTGTAAATGGGTGGACTATAAAGGCAATTACTGGGTATATAACAAATTATGCAGAGGGATGTGAGTGATGTAGATGAGATCTATCCCTCCTATATGATGGGAGTGACATCGATATTCTTGATAGAGTGAGACCACGAAGTGCATGACCATGCCCAAATGAGTCAATATGAGATATTGAGCTCATTTGATTAGAGTGAGTCTACTTGGAGTTCAAGATATAGATTGTACCAAGGATGACACGGTCTATGCCTCAATTGGTCAATCTAGATGTCAAGGATAGAGGGACATTGTCACATATTGTGAGAGTCACAATTAGTAGTCACAAAGGTGATCTTGGAGCTCAACATTATTGTAACTTGGGTAGCAATGATGTGTTGCTAGATACCGCTCATTGCTTATGTTCCTAAATCGGTTTAGGGACATTGCCAACGTTACAAGAACCTATAGGGTCACACACATAAGGGCAATTAGATTGGGATTAGGTTCATATGATGAACCATGAGGATTAGGTTCATGGGATGAACCAAATTATATTAAGAGTAATCCTAATTAGACTAATTGAGTTGGACTCAATTTGATTCAAGTGTTGAATGAGTCTAATTTAGATTTGATTCATCAAATAAATTTAAATTAATGAATAGAGATTCATTAAATTAAATTGACTTGAATCAAGTGGTTGGATTTGATCAACCATGGGAGATAAGAGGTCAAGTTTGACTTGACTTGAGAGGAAGATGAAAGGTCAAGTTTGACTTGACCAAATGCCATGTAATGATGATGACTTGGCATGGACGCCCAATGATGATGCTCCACATCATCATTGACATAGCATGTGGTGCCACCTCATGAGGGAGACCAAGAGCCATTGGCTCTTGTAGGAGTTACATGCATGCATGTAACCTCCCAAGCCTTGAAGTGGCCGGCCACTCCATTAGATGGGGAATTCATTTTTGTGAGTTACACTACAACTTCATCTCCCTCCTTGGATCATCCTCTCAAGCTCTCTCCCTCTTCTTCCTCATCTTTCCGTGAGCATCTAAGGAGTGCTAGCACACTCAAGATTTCTTTTCTTCACCTATTTCTTGTATGGATACCAATAGAGGAGTGTGCACTTGATGCTCTTGAGTTAAGTGAGCTTTTGATGGAGATTTTCACCTTCTAGATATAAGGTAGATCTAGGTTTTTTAGTAAACACATACATGTTTTAGTTTTAATACATTTTCGCACGAATCCGTGGCCGACATCCAGGGTTTCCGCAACGCAAAAAGCGGTTTTTGCGGCTCGAAAAGTCCAACAGTGGTATCAGAGCCACGTGCGAAGCATGTATGTATTTCATTTTTATAGTTTTTATATTAGATATAAAAATTACAGAATTTTATGTTTCTGTGAATTTCCTATTTTTATATAATTTTTGGGTATTTTTCTCGAAGAGTCGAAGCAATGAGTGTTGGGACACTTGTCGGCTTCAACCACCGAGAAAAACTCTCCGAAATGGCAAGTTCTCGCTTTAGGTTTTTGGGACAGCGACTTATGTCACTGTAAGATCATAGTAGGGACACTCGCAAAGTTTATTTTGTGAGTAGGGGTGCTGCCCCTATCCCCGAAAGGGGCCTTGTCCCGCGATCGCACCCGGAAACCGCTTAGCGGGACCGTTATGGAGAGGTGACTCATAAAATTAAAAAAAAATAGGAAATATTATAAAAAATTTCTGTAAAAATACATAATTTAGAATTATGTATAATTCTGTGATTGTCATGGCCCAATGATCCCAATTTGATTGGATTATGATGTGTTGTAATTCATAATACGACATGCATGTCATTTTTGTGGTTGTGCGTGTTGTATAGTGTATGCGACCTGCGCATCGCACCTCTTCGTTTGAAATTCTAGTTGTAAATAGTTTTAGACTCAAATGTAACTCGACTTTCATATTTGTAATGTACAAAATGGAGCGGTGGAAAGTCCACTTGTAGACGAAGTTACGAGAAGGGTGCCGACGACACATGGCGGTCAAAGGAAGCGCTTGGAGAAACCGCTTGCCCTAGGTTGACCGTTCGATCTTCTCATTGGCTTGAGAAAATCGTAGTAGGGCCATGACCACATCACAGTTGATTATATATATATATATATATATATATATATATATATATGATTTTGCTTGTATATATGAGATGCATGCTAGTAGAATAATGCTTGTATGTATATGATGCATGCTAAGATAATTTTCTTGTATGTATATAATGCATGCTAGAATAATGTATGTATGTATGTGATGCATGCTAATATAGGATAATAAAGACCTTAATGTGTATATGATACACATTATGATTAGATTAGATCTTAATCGAATCAACTCGTAAATGCCTAGTAGGTCCTTGATACCCATCACTACCTCGATTATTTGTAGTTGTTGAATCTGCCAATGCAGAGCAACGCATATTATCTTGGTAGGGTGCGGAGGGACAATCTTGGTCTCGCCTGTCACGGCTTGGGTTAGAGTAAGCTCAATTAGATTGAGTAAAACTAGTTAACTCAATTGAATCGAGTAGAACTATAGGAATATTCCAATCATTGGAAAGATAGGATAAGATCGCATTTAAACTAAATCTTGGGCGATTTAGCCAAAGCTAACTCAAGGTCTTTTATAAATGTTGGTCTTGATCCTATAATTGAGAGTTGCATAGAGATGTAATCAGTAATGTGTTACCCACCGATCGTACTAAGTCTTGGGCGATTTAGCCAAAGCTAACTCAAGGCTTTGTATGATGTGGATCTTGTCCCGCAAGAATTATAGATAGTTTGTATGAATCTAGTAATGTGATTTGACCACATCCATAACTTGATTCTACAAAATTCCTATAATTCAGTGGGAGCATCATTTGATTAAAGGCCTAATTAAATGATAAAAGGAATATGATATTAATTCTCTGCATTGTATTTTGTAGATTACTATGTCGACAAACACGAACACTCTCTCTCTCTGCATTCTGTCCTTGAGAAGGACAAGCTCAATGGAGCAAATTTTCTGGACTGATACAGGAACCTGAGAATTGTTCTCAACCAAGAAAGGAAGTTGTACGTCCTGGAGCAACCCATTCCGGAGGCACCTCCTGCCACTGCCTCGCGAGCTGACAAAGATGGTTACAAGAAGCATCAAGATGATGCATTAGATGTGTCATGTCTAATGCTCGCGACCATGAACTCTGAGCTTCAGAAGCAACACGAGTTCATGAATGCTTATGATATGGTTGAACATCTTCGTCAACTATATCAAGGACAAGTAAGGCACGAGAGATATGAAGTCTCTAAGGCATTGTTTGGTTCCAAAATGCATGATGGGACTCCCGTAGGTCCATATGTACTCAAGATGATTGGGTATGTAGAAAACCTACAGAGATTGGGATTCCCCCTTGGCCAAGAGTTGGCCACTGACTTGATCTTGCAGTCTTTGCTGCAAAGCTATAATCAATTTATCATGAATTACAACATGAATGAAATTGATAAGCCACTGCCTGAGATGCTCATCATGTTGAGAACTGCTGAGCTCAACCTTAAGAAGGGAAAATCTGACTCCATTTTGATGGTGCAAAAGAAGAAAGGCAAGGGTAAGCCTAAAGGTAAGGGAAAGTTCCAAGCCAAGGGCAAAGGGAAGGAACTGAAACCCAAGGAAGGGGCTTGCTTCCACTGCAAGGAAGGTGGACACTGGAAGCGTAACTGCATGGCATTCCTGGAAGATCTTAAGAAGAAGAGAAGTGAGACTTCTACTTCAGGTATAAATGTTATAGAAGTCAATCTATCTATTTCTTCATCATAGGTATTAGATACTAGATGTGCATCTCACATTTGTACCAATGTGCAGGCGCTGAGAAATAGCAGGCCATTGACAAAGGGCGAGGTGGACCTATGAGTAGGCAATGGAGCAAGAGTTGCTGCTGTTGCTGTAGGAACTTATGATCTATCTCTGCCCTCTGGGCTTGTACTAGAATTAGATGAATGTTGTTATGTGCCTGCCTTAACTAAGAACATAATTTCGGTTTCTTGTTTGGACAAGAAAGGATTTACATTTATAATAAAGAACAAATGTTGTTCAGTTTATTTAAATGATATGTTCTATTGTAGTGCACCTCTAATGAACGGACTTTACTTTCTAGACTTAGAGAGCCCTATCTATAACATAAGTACCAAAAGGTTCAAGTCAAATGAGTTGAACCAAACCTATCTCTGGCATTGTCGCTTAGGTCACATAAAAGAGAGTGGCTTATCTCAGCTCCATAAGGATGGACTGCTAGACTCATTTGATTTTGAATCATATGAGACATGCGAGTCTTGCCTTTTAGGCAAGATGACCAAGACTCCCTTTAGTGGACACAGTGAAAGAGCAACAGACTTGTTAGGACTTATACATAGTGATGTATGTGGCCCTTCCAATGTTCTTTGCTAGAGGTATTCTGGTACTTCATAACATTTACTGATGACTTCAGTAGATATGGTTATGTGTATCTTATGACACATAAATCAGAATCCTTTGAAAAGTTCAAAGAATTCAAGAATGAAGTACAAAATGAGCTTGGCAAGAGTATTAAGATACTTCGATCAGATCGAGGTGGTGAATACCTTAGCCATGAGTTTTGTGACTATCTAGCTGAGTGTGGGATTCTATCCCAAATCAGTCCTCCTGGAACACCACAGTGGAATGCTGTATCCATAGAGGAATCATACCCTATTAGATATGGTACGATCTATGATGAGTCACACGGATCTTCCTATATCCTTTTGGGGATATGCTCTAGACACAACAACCTTTACCCTTAACCGTGTACCATCCAAGGCTGTGATAAAGACACCATATATGATATGGACAGGGAGAAATCCCAAGATGTCTTTCATGAGGATTTGGGATTGTGAGGCTTACGTTCGACGTCAAGTCTCAGACAAACTGGGACCCAAATCTGATAGGTGCTATTTTATTGGATATCCCAAGGATATAAAGGGATATTACTTCTACATTCCCAGTCAGCACAAAGTGTTTGTAGCAAAGACTGGGGTTTTTCTAGAAAGGGATTTTGTTTCTAGAAAAACTAGTGGGAGTATGTTTGATCTTGAAGAAATTCAAGATAAGGACCATAGCACTGAGGCCTTATGGTGGTTGAACAGGAACCACAAATTGTTGTGGGTGATGAGGTTATTGCACAAAGAGTTGTGGAACAACCACCTGTTCAGGTAGAACTACCTCTTCGCAGGTCTGATAGGGTACGTCGTCAGCCTGAGAGATACTCATTTCTCTTGTCTGACCATGATGACTTTATGCTCATTGAGAATGAGCCTACCTCCTATCAGGAAGCTGTGATGAGCCCAGATTCTGAGAAATGGCTAGAGGCCATGAGATCCGAGATGGAATCCATGTACACCAACCAAGTATGCACTTTGGTTGATCCACCTGAAGGGGTCAAACCCATTGGGTGTAAGTGGGTCTTTAGGAGAAAGACTGACATGGATGGACTTACGCATACCTATAAGGGTCGATTGGTGGCTAAAGATTTCAAACAAATACATGGTATTGACTATGATGAAATCTTTTCTCCAGTGGCGATGTTTAAGTCCATTCGAATCTTGCTTGCTATTGCAGCATATCATGATTATGAGATCTGGCAGATGGATGTCAAAACCGCATTTTTGAATGGAAACTTACTCGAGGATGTATACATGACACAACCAGAGGGTTTTGTAGATCCATAGCATACTGGGAAAGTATGCAAGCTGCAAAGGTCCATTTATGGGCTAAAGCAAGCTTCTCGGAGCTAGAATCTTCGATTCGATGATGCGATCAAATAGTTTGGTTTCATCAAGAATGAAGATTAACCCTGTGTCTACAAAAGGGTTAATGGGAATACAGTTGTCTTCCATATATTGTATGTGGATGACATACTTCTCATTGGGAATGACATCCCTTCGCTACAGTCTGTGAAGACTTGGCTGGGGACGTGCTTCTCAATGAAGGACTTAGGTGAAGCAGCTTGTATTTTAGGCATCAAGATCTATAGAGATAGATCTAAGAGATTGCTTGGCCTAAGTCAGAGTACATACATTGACACGGTATTACTACGGTTTGCCATGCAGAATTTAAAGAAAAGACTTCTACCGATGTCACATGGTGTGAGTCTTTCGAAGACTCAAAGTCCCTCTTCTAGAGAGGAGAGAGACCGCATGGATAAGATCCCTTACGCATCTGCTATAGGATCTATCATGTACGTCATGTTGTGTACTCGTCCTAATGTCTTGTATGCTTTGAGCATGACGAGTAGGTACCAGTTGTAGGGGATCGATTGGCCGGCTAGAGGGGGGGGTGAATAGCCCTCTTACGTAGGATGTCGGATTTTGCTCATCTACAAAACGTTAGCGCAAGAGGAATATGCAAATACAAATAAAACAAAGACAAGCAAACAAAACAAGCAATACAAACACGGAGATGTAACGTGGTTCACGGCTACGCCGCTAATCCACGGTCCGATTCGTCCACGGTGAATCACTCCGCAATCTATCCACTAGATCTCTCCTTTGCACAAACCTAGGTGAAGGTAACCTCTTTTACACAAAGATCACTCTACTACAATGGAATGAAGATTAGAGCAAGTAGAAGAGTGGGAAATTGTTTAGGGCACTTTGGGAGTAGTTGGGCATTCAAGCATTAGCCTCCCAAAGCCCCACCCCCTTCCTTTTTATAGAGGAAGAGGGTTTCTTCCCGTTGATACAGGATCAGTCGCTTGATGCCCTCAATCAGTTGACTGGTCCTGTAGCCGTTGCCCAATAACGATCGCTTTCCACGTTGGATACCATCCAACGGTACTGGCATCAGTCGACTGATCCTACCATCAGTCGACTGATGCTCGATCAGTCGAGTGCTCAACTGAGTCGACTCCATTATGTGCTCGCATTGCAGTGCCATCGATCGCCATTCCTGGCGGCCGATCGGCGATCATTAGTCGATCCCAGCATAATGCGATCGCCAAGCACTAAATCGTCTTATACCGGTCGATCGAACCATCGACTCGGATCGATCGCCATTCCTTGGCGATCGGCGGTGTCGGGAAAACCCATCCGACACTTGGCCAAATGGCCAAGTTTCACCTAAGAGCTACCCCTTCCCGGGTTACATTTGCTCACTCTCATCTCTCGGAGTCCCTCGCCTTCGAAGTCCTCTTCGTTCTCGACCACGTCCCTCGGCAGCATCAGGCGCACGGCTCTGCAATGCTCCTTCGCATCTCTTGCCTTGAAGTCTACTTCCTCCGGCTTCACTCCAAGCTTCTCGTCCGGCGGTCCCTCGGATGCTCCAAGCGCACGACTTCCGCAAAGTTATCCTTCACCGACTCAAGGCACGAGTCATGAGATGTGAAACTCGCCACGGCTCCATGTGCAAATTACTAAGTCCTGCATGACTTCAACGCACATATCAAATTAACATAACACACTAACTTAAACCCTTTGCCACACACATCAAAACCTTATCATGGCAAGAGATTGCCTTAACAATCTCCCCCTTTTTGATGTGTGGCAATCCGTTTAAGTTAGGTAAAAATATTTGATATAAATTTTAAGGTAAGAAAGCATGTAAACATAAACATAATATAACAACATGCAACTCCCCCTTAATCCATGAAACTCTCTATACAAATTTTCTCCCCCTAAAATAATTAACTTAAACATAATTATTTCTCTCCCTTTGACACCATCAAAAAGATTAACACTAAGTTAAAAGCACATGGCATCATGTCTAATAGAAAAAAATACTACAAGTTGATTTAAAATCGGAATTCAGCCTTTAATGGTCTGATATCGATCATTGATCGGATCGATCGGTAGCATCATGATTTCTAATTTCTGGGGTGAATTTAAAAAATGCGTTAAAAATTCTATAAAATTTGAAAAATCATGAAATTTGGGGAACATATTTCTTTTAAGTATATCTATCAGTGAAAAATAGGTTTTCATGAAAAATCATTATATTTCCATGTATTTGCCAAAAATCCATAAGCTTTAAAAACTACTAGGTTTTTGATCATAAGAGTATCCATTTTAACACCTAGTTTTGCTTAGGATTGTTTCAAAACATGAATACATGGATTTTAAAGTAAAAAATTGTTTTGAAAACATGTGAAATATCCAACCATGATCTTTGGGCAATATGTCTATGAATTAAACATAAGCCTTCCCCATCATTAGTCTATTATTGCTATTTTGATACTTTAAATGACCATTTAAATGCTATAGGCACTAGTGGACATTTGTATCATCCTAACATCTCACCCATGCTAAGTTTGCAATCAAGTTAGCCTATAGTGAGTGTGAGATGCATCCTAGGGGGTATTTGTATATACTTAACCCTTGTATTCATGCAATTCTATCATGGTTAAGTATCATCCTAACACTCTACATGATCACAAAGACATATATGAATTAATTTTACATTATGATCATGAAATACATGTATTCATTAAATAAAAATCATGCATTAGGTATTATATAATGATAATAAACAAATTATCACCTAAAGCATGATTTAAACCTATTTCTTATGATAATGTGCCAAATTTCAAAATCATAAATCATGATTGTAACCATACATAGGAATTACATTAATCATCATGATTTAAGCATTATTATCTATTTATGGGCACATTATCATCACCCAACACTATTCTAAAAATGTTGTCCCACCATCCTAAGTCAACCAAAATATGATATAGGTCAATTCCATATGGTTGACTACCCTAGGGTTTTCCTAACCCTTAAGGATGGATTTTGGAACCCAAAATAAGTTCTTTCCTATTGGGTTCACTAAGTATTCCTTGGGGATCCATTTCCTAGCTATTACTTTCTTCTTATCTTGTCCCCTAGCAATTAGGCATTTGTAGGCCTTTTCATTTTTCTTTTCCTTATAACCTAGGCCTTTTTTATTGAAGCTAGCTCTTTGGCTCCCTATAATCATGTTCAATGTGTTGGAGCCAATTGTAAATTTTTCTAGGGCTTTTGTTAAATAATCTACCTTTTCCCTTAATGCCCTATTTTCATCCATGCATGCATCACTAACATTAAATGGAATATAGTTATCATGTGAGCATGCTTTATCATGGCAAGAAGAATTATTTTCATTTAAGCATGCATTTTCTAGCTTATGCTCTAAATCCTTAATTTGATCAAGCATGCTTTTATTTTTCTTTTTCATTCCAAATAAGTCCTTAGTTAAACTAGAAATTATGGAAACTATTTTCTTAGGAGAGGCATTCGTTACCATAGTTTCCATGTCCTCTTCTTCTTCGGATGAGGAGGATGTAGAAGCTCCCCCTTCATTTGAGCTCTCTCCACTTGAACTTGATTCTTCATTTTCTGTGGAGGAGGAGGAGCAATCCGAGTCATGAAGAGCCATTAGTGCTAGGTTGGAGTAGACATGCTCTTCTTCATCGGATGAGGAAGAGGAGGCAAGGTCATCCCATGTCTTCGCTTTGAGAGCCATGGCCTTCCCTTTTCCTTTTGCCTTCTTTTCTTCTTCCTTTCTCTTGCTCCCCTTCTTCTTCCTCTTTTCTTCTTTCTTTTTCTTCTCTTCCTTGCTCTTGTTTAGGAGGAGACAATTGTCCCTTATGTGTCCCTCCCCTTGACAATTGTAACAAATGATCTTCCCCCTTGGTCTTTTATTCCTATCATGAGATTTATCAAATCTAAAATTCTTAAATGCACGCCTTACCTTCCTTACCATGTAGGCTTCTTCCGTGCTATCCATGGAAGAGGTAGAGGCTTCATCATCGGAGGAAGAGGGGATCTCTATCTTCTTCTTCCCCTTATTTGCCATCAAGGCTACTCCTCTTGAGGGTTGAATTCTAGGCTCTTCTTGTATTCCTTCAAGCTTAGTTTCGTGGAGCTCCATTGTTGAGAAAAATTCCTCCAAGGTACTTACTTCCAAGTTCTTGGAGATGTAAAACGAATCCACCATGGAGCTCCATCTTGAGGACCGGGGAAAGGCATCTATGGCCTTCATTACCATATCCCGGTTGGAGAGCCTTTCACCTACACTTGTTAGCCCAATCAAAATTTCTTTAAACCTAGAATGCAATGAAGTTACCTTTTCTCCTTTTTCTAATTTGATGTTTGATAGTTGGGAGCGGAGGAGGTCTCTTCTTGCTAGCTTAGCCTCCGAGGTACCTTCATGAAGCTCTACTAGCTTCTCCCACATCTCCTTAGCACTAGAACATTCCCCTATCCTATTGACTTCTTGTTGGGGGAGGACATTGTATAGGTGGTGCTTGGCCTTTGAATTTGCCAAGTATTCTTCTCTTTGTCTCTTGCTCCACCTTGATTTCTCCAATGGCTCCCCATTTTCATTCCTAGGCAACTCGAAACCATTTTCCATTATTAAGAGGATTTCAAAGTCAGTTTCGAAGAATACCTCCATTCTCTTTTTCCACCAAGAGAATTCGCCGTCGAACTTCAGTGGATGGATGTTTGAGCCGGCCATTTTTGATGTAGAGCTTGTTGCGGCGGTTAGTCCGGTGACAAGCAACCTTGGCTCTGATACCACTTGTAGGGGATCGATTGGCCAGCTAGAGGGGGGGTCAATAGCCCTCTTACGTAGGATGTCGGATTTTGCTCGTCTACAAAACGTTAGCGCAAGAGGAATATGCAAATAAAAATAAAACAAAGACAAGCAAACAAAACAAGCAATACAAACACGGAGATGTAACGTGGTTCACAGCTACGCCGCTAATCCACAGTCCGATTCGTCCACGGTGAATCACTCCGCAATCTATCCACTAGATCTCTCCTTTGCACAAAGCAAGGTGGAGGTAACCTCTTTTACACAAAGATCACTCTTCTACAATGGAATGAAGATTAGAGCAAGTAGAAGAGTGGGAAATCGTTTAGGGCACTTTGGGAGTAGTTGGGCATTCAAGCATTAGCCTCCCAAAGCCCCACCCCCTTCCTTTTTATAGAGGAAGAGGGTTTCTTCCCGTTGATACAGGATCAGTCGACTGATGCCCTCGATCAGTTGACTGGTCCTGTAGTCGTTGCCCAATAACGACCACTTTCCACGTTGGATACCATCTAACGGTACTGCCATCAGTCGACTGATCCTACCATCAGTCAACTAATGCTCGATCAGTCGAGTGCTCAACTGAGTTGACTCCATTCTGTGCCCGTGCACAGTGCCATCAGTCGACTGCCATTCCCTGGCAGTCGACTGTTGTCGACATTAGTCGACCGCCCATAGCGCTGATCGCCAAGCACTAAATCGGTCTTATACCTCGATCGAACCATCGACTGGATCGATCGATCGCCATTCCTTGGCAGTCGACTGGTGTCGGGAAAACCCATCCGACACTTGGCCAAATGGCCAAGTTTCACCTAAGAGCTACCCCTTCCCGGGTTACATTCGCTCACTCTCATCTCTCGGAGTCCCTCGCTTTCGAAGTTCTCTTCGTTCTCGGCCACGTCCCTCGGCAGCATCAGGCGCACGACTCTGCAATGCTCCTTCGCGTCTCTTGCCTCGAAGTCTACTTCCTCCGACTTCACTTCAAGCTTCTCGTCCGGCGGTCCCTCGGATGAACCAAGCATACGACTTCTGCAAAGCTATCCTTCACCGACTCAAGGCACGAGTCATGAGATGTGAAACTCGCCACGGCTCCATGTGTGAATTACTAAGTCCTGCACGACTTCAACGCACATATCAAATCAATATAACACACTAACTTAAACCCTTTGCCACAGACATCAAAACCTTATCATGGCAAGAGATTGCCTTAACACCAGTCAGATCCAGGTGAGCGTCACTGGATAGAAGTCAAGAATATTCTTAAGTACTTGAGAAGGACTAAAGAATATTTCTTGATATTTGGAGGCAATGAGGAGCTAGCTGTAAAGGGTTACAGCGATGCCAACTTCCAAACTGACCAGGATGAGTATAGATCGTAGTCAGGGTTCGTGTTTTTCTTGAATGATGGCGCTGTGAGCCGGAAGAGTTCGAAGCAGGACACAGTTGCTGATTCTATAACAGAAGCCGAGTATATCGCTGCATCTGAGGCAATAAAGGAGGTAGTTTGGATCTGCAAGTTCATTACTGAGCTTGGGGTGGTTCCTAGCATTGCATATCCTATAGAGCTCTATTGTGACAATAATGGAGCGATTGCACAGGCTAAGGAACCTCGCTCACACCAGCGGACCAAACACATACTACAACGCTTCCATCTCATTTGAGAGATTATCAATAGAGGAGATATGAAGATTTGCAGAGTACCCACAGAGGCTAACATCGCAGATCCCTTGACAAAGGCTTTGGCACAGAAAAAGCATGATGGTCACACTAGGTCATTGGGTATTAGATACTACGGTGATTGGCACTAGTGCTAGTGGGAGATTGTTAGTGAAAGCCCTAGAGCCAATCATGTGATGATTGTTGTATGGACTTTATTGTATCATATTCCTATTTATAAAGGCATGGTTATTATATTTACTTGTATTGGTGCCAAATAACTAAATATAATAATGTCCTTGAGTAGTAGGTTCTTATCTATATCAATCGATTGGTTGAATCGATAATGAAATGATATAGAGAACACTACTATTAATCATTCTTAGTCGAGTATTAACATTTAGGGACAATGTTAATGCGTAGAGACTAGCATGTAGGTCAACACGATGACTTGATCTCACAAGTCATGGATATGAGATATCAAGTTGACACATGGGTATGCATTGGAGAATGTATACTGAATGACCCGCCATGAGAAAGTATCATGGAACGTTATATGAGTGTTATATACTTTCTCATGTGGCTATTAATATGACTATTAGTCCTTAGACCTGAAGTCACCATGGTTCCCTACATAAGGAGTTGCATACTTTGGCTTCGTCAAACGTCACCCGTAAATGGGTGGACTATAAAGGCGATTACTGGGTGTGTAACAAATTATGCGGAGAGATGCGAGTGATGTAGATGGGATATATCCCTCCTATATGACGGGGGTGACATCGATATTCTTGATAGAGTGAGACCACGAAGTGCATGGCCATGCCCAAATGAGTCAATATGAGATATTGAGCTCATTTGATTAGAGTGAGTCTACTTGGAGTTCATGATATAGATTCTACCGAGGATGACACGGTCTATGCCTCAATTGGTCAATCTAGATGTCAAGGATAGAGGGACATTGTCACATATTGTGAGAGTCACAATTAGTAGTCACAAAGGTGATGTTGGAGCTCAACATTCTTTTAACTTGGGTAACAATGATGTGTTGCTAGATATTGCTCATTGCTTATGTTCCTAAATCGGTTTAGGGACATTGCCAACGTTACAAGAACCTATAGGGTCACACACATAAGGGAAATTAGATGGAGATTAGGTTCATATGATGAACCATGAGGATTAGGTCATGGGATGAACCAAATTGGATTAAGAGTAATCCTAATTAGACTAATTGAGTTGGACTCAATTTGATTCAAGTGTTGAATGAGTCTAATTTAGATTTGATTCATCAAATAAATTTAAATTAATGAATAGAGATTCATTAAATTAAATTGACTTGAATCAAGTGGTTGGATTTGATCAACCATGGGAGATAAGAGGTCAAGTTTGACTTGACTTGAGAGGAAGATGAAAGGTCAAGTTTGACTTGACCAATTGCCATGTAATGATGATGACTTTGCATGGCCGGCCAATGATGATGCTCCACATCATCATTGACATAGCATGTGGTGCCACCTCATGAGGGAGACCAAGAGCCATTGGCTCTTGGAGGAGTTATATGCATGCATGTAATCTCCCAAGCCTTGAAGTGGTCGGCCACTCCATTAGATGGGGAATTCATTTTTGTGAGTTACACTACAACTTCATCTTCCTCCTTGGATCATCCTCTAAAGCTCTCTCCCTCTTCTTCCTCATCTTGCCGTGAGCATCTAAGGAGTGCTAGCACACTCAAGATTGCTTTTCTCCACCTATTGCTTGTGTGGATACCAATAGAGTCTGCACTTGACGCTCTTGAGTTCCGACGAAGCTTTTGGACGAGCGGGATTTGCGAAGGGCGTCGCATCGAGGGTAATGATCTCACCTTCTGTTGGTGCAGTGAGGCACCGAAATCGAACCTGTGTTTTGATTATAGCAAAGACACGAAAGTTAAGTCTATTTTGTTTTCTCACGAGCTGAATCGAGTGTGCAGAAGATTAATATAGCTGGAGCTGAAGGCTAGCGACACCCGGAGGAAGCCGCGGTGGTCGGGCGATACTCGAGTTACTTCGGAGGGAGCCGAAGGAATCGAGTGGAAGGCCGGAAGCAAAAGTGACACGTAAGTATCGAGGTAAGCTCGTGTGTGCGAGAGTAAGTAAGGTCGTATCTGTTGGGGGGATCGGTTGGCCGGCTAGAGGGGGGGTGAATAGCCCTCGTTCGATGATCGTCGTATTTTGTTCGTCTACAAAATGTTAGCGCAAGCGGAATATACAAATACAAACAAAGACAAACAAAATATAAGCAAGCAATACAAACACCGAGATGTAACGTGGTTCACGGCTGCGCCGCTAATCCACGGTCCGATTCGTCCACGGTGAATCACTCCGAAACCCAATCACTATTGGTCTCTCCTTTGCACCAAGCTAGGTGGAGGTAACCTTTACAAACACTCCTCTTACAAATAGAATGGAAATAAGCTTGAGTAAGAGGATGGAAAGCTTTAGGGATATTTGGGAGAGTATTAGAGCATAAGCATTAGGCTCCCAAACCCTTACCCCCTTCCTTTTTATAGAGGAAGAGGGTTTCTTCCCGTTGACACAGGATCAGTCGACTGATGCCCTCGATCAGTCGACTGATCTCGTAGCCGTTGCCCAATAACGGCTGCTTTCCACGTTGGATTCCATCCAACGGTATTGGCATCGGATCGATGATCGACCATCGATCGGTGATCGACCATCGATCGGGATGCTCGATCGATCGAGTGCTCGATCAGTCGACTCCATTCGTGCGTCTGCAGTTCCATCGATCGCTTCCGCGATCATTGCTGCGTCGGCTATCGATCGGCCAGTTCCATGGCGATCGGCCCGCCGCTCTAAACCGGTCTTATACGGTCGATCAACCCATCGACTCGGAGCGATCGGCCGCCATGACATGGCGATCGGCGTGTCGGAAAAAAACATCCGACACTTGGCCAAATGGCCAAGTTTCACCTAAGAGCTACCCCTTCCCGGGTTACAATCGCTCACTCTCATTTCTCGGAGTCCCTCGCCTTTGAAGTTCTCTTCGTTCTCGGCCACGTCCCTCGGCAGCATCAGGCGCACGGCTCTGCAATGCTCCTTCGCGTCTCTTGCCTCGAAGTCTACTTCCTCCGGCTTCACTCCAAGCTTCTCGTCCGGCGGTCCCTCGGATGCTCCAAGCGCACGGCTTCCGCAAAGCTATCCTTCACCGACTCAAGGCACGAGTCATGAGATGTGAAACTTGCCACGGCTCCATGTGCGAATTACTAAGTCCTGCACGACTTCAACGCACATATCACATCAACAATACCAACCTAACTTCAACCCTTTGCCACACCATCAAAACCATATCACGGCAAGAGATTGCCCTAACAATCTCCCCCTTTTTGATGTGTGGCAATCCGTTTAAGTTAGGTAAAACATTTGATATAAATTTTTAAGGAAAGAAAGCATGTCAACATAAACATTTGATAGCAACATGCAACTCCCCCTTAATCCATGAAACTTCCCCTAATCTCTCCCCCTATCATAAATAACTTAAACATATTCATTTCTCCCCCTTTGACACCATCAAAAATATGAATACTAAGTTATAAACATATGACATTAAGTCTAAAGGAAAGAAAATACCACAAGTTGATAAAAAATTGGAATTCAGCACATCGTCCAAATGCAGCCATCACGATCGTTCGGATACCGATCGGGCACATGATTTTCGGATTTCGATTTTTCCGGCCAATTTTAAATGCGTTAAAAATTCCAAAAAATTCGAAAAATCATAAAATTTGGGGAACATATTTCTATTAAGTATATCTATCAAGGAAAAATAGTTTTTCTTGAAAACTCATTATATTTTCTTGTTTTTGCCAAAAATCCAAAAGTTCTAAAAACTACTAGGTTTTTGATTATTCTAGTATCAAGTTAGCTACCTAGTTTTGCATCCAATTGTTTCAAAACATGAATACATGTATTTTAAGGTAAGAAATTGTTTTGAAAACATATGAAATATCCAACCATGATCTTTGGGCAATATGTCTATTTATTAAACATAAGCCTTCCCCATGATTGGTCTATTATTGCTATTTTGATACTTTAAATGACCATCTAAATGCCATAGGCATTAGTGGACATTTGTTGTTGGGAGTATGGGGAATACAATCAAAGTCCCACATTGGTAAGACATGGAAAAGATCATGTGCTTATAAGAAAAAAGATATCTCCATTGGTATGAGGCCTTTTGGGTAAAGCCCAAAAATAAAACCATGAGGGCTTAGACCCAAAGTGGACAATATCATGTCATTGTGGAGATATGTGGAGCTTATAAGCACTAACAATTGGTATCAGAGCCATGGTCCATGTCAAGCCATGAACCTCGAACGAAGGAAGTTGAGCTCCCACGTCCGGATCAAGAGAACCAGACATCAGGAAGGAAGTCTAGTTGGGTCTGGGACCGAACAACCGCGGAAGTCCGTGGGTTGAAGATCGGACATCAAGCAGAGAAAATCCTTCGAGGAGGGATAGGCTTGAGGGGGGGCCCAATGTGGTCCTTCGTTTGAGGGGGGGATTGTTGGGAGTATGGGGAATACAATCAAAGTCCCACATTGGTAAGACATGGAAAAGATCATGTGCTTATAAGAAAAAAGATATCTCCATTGGTATGAGGCCTTTTGGGTAAAGCCCAAAAATAAAACCATGAGGGCTTAGACCCAAAGTGGACAATATCATGTCATTGTGGAGATATGTGGAGCTTATAAGCACTAACATTTGTATCATCCTAATATCTCACCCATGCTAAGTTTGCAATCAAGTTAGCCTATAGTGAGTGTGAGATGCATCCTAGGGGGTATTTGTATATACTTAACTAACATATTCATGCAATTCTATCATGGTTAAGTATCAACCTAACATCCTACATGATCATAATGACATATATGAATGAATTCTACATTATGATCATGAAACTTATGTATCCATCAAATAATAGTCATGCATTAGGTATTATATGATGATAATAAGCAAATTATCACCTAAAGCATGATTTAAACCTATTTCTAGTGATAACGTGCCAAATTTCAAAATCGTAAATCATGATTTAAAAACATACATAGGAATTACAACAATCATCATGATTTAAGCATTATTACCTATTTATGGGTACGTTATCATCACCCAACACTATCTAAAAATGTTGTCCCGTCATCCTAGGTCAACCAAAATATGATATAGGTCAAGTTCATATGGTTGACTACCCTAGGGTTTTTCTAACCCTTAAGGATGGATTTTGGAACCCAAAATAGATTTTTGCCTATGGGATTCACTAGAAATTCCTTGGGGATCCATTTCTTAGCTATTACTTTGTTTTTGTCTTGTCCCCTAGCAATTAGGCATTTATAGGCCTTCTCATTTTTCTTCTCTTTATATCCTAGGCCCTTCTTGTTAAAACTTGCCCTTTGGCTCCCAATTATCATGTTAAGGGTATTGGAGCCTATTGTGAATTTCTCTAGGGCTTTGGTCAAATAATCTACCTTTTCCTTAAAGCCCTATTTTCATTTATACATGCATCACTAACATCTAATGGCATATATTCATCATGTGAGCATGCATCATCATGGCAAGAAGAAATATTTTCACTTAAGCATGCTTTTTCTAATTTTTGCTCTAATTCCTTAATTTGATTAAGCATGCTTTTATTTTTCTTTTTCATTCCAAATAAGTCCTTAGTTAAACTAGAAATTATGGAAACTATTTTCTTAGGAGAGGCTTTCGTTACCATAGTTTCCATATCCTCTTCTTCTTCTTCGGATGAGGAGGTAGATGAGACTCCCCTTCATTTGAGCTCTCCTCGCCTGTGCTTGATTCTTCATTTGAGGAGGAGGAGGAGCTATCCGAGTCATGAAGAGCCATTAGTGCTAGGTTGGAGTAAACATGCTCTTCTTCATCGGATGAGGAGGAGGAGGCAAGGTCATCCCATGTCTTGGCTTTGAGAGCCATGGACTTTCCTTTTTCCTTGGCCTTCTTCTCCTCTTTCTTCTTGCTCCCTTCTTCTTCTTCTTTTCTTCCTTCTTTTTCTTCTCTTCCTTGCTCTTGTTTAGAGGGACAATTGTCCCTTATGTGCCCCTCTCCTTGGCAATTGTAGCATATGACCTTCCCCTTGGTCTCCTTCCCTATCATTAGATTTATGAAATCTAAAATTCTTAAATGCACGCCTTACCCTCCTTACCATATAGGCCTCTTGGTGCTATCCATGGAGGAGGATGAGGCTCGTCATCGGAGGAGAAGGAATTTCCATCTTCTTCTTTCCCTTATTTGCTATCAAGGCTACTCCTTGAAGTTTGGACTCTAGGCTCTTCTTGTATACCTTCAAGCCTTGTCTCATGAAGCTCCATGGTTGAAAAGAATTCTCCAAGGTGCTTACTTCTAGGTTCTTGGAGATGTAAAATGAGTCCACCATGGAGCTCCATCTTGAGGACTGGGAAAGGCGTCTATGGCCTTCATTTACCATATCCCGGTTGGATAACTTCTCTCCTACACTTGTTAGTCCAAGCAAAATCTCTTTAAACCTAGAATGCAATGAAGTTACCTTTTCTCCCTTTTCTAATTTGATGTTTGATAGTTGGGAGCGGAGGAGGTCTCTTCTTGCTAGCTTTGCCTCCGAGGTACCTTCATGAAGCTCTACTAGCTTCTCCCACATCTCCTTGGCACTAGAGCACTCCCCAATTCGGTTTATCTCTTGTTGGGGAAGTACGTTGAGGAGATGATGCTTAGCCCTTGAATTTGCAATGTGTTCCTCTCTTTGCTTCTTAGTCCACCTTGTCTTCTCTATTGGTTCACCCCTTTCATCCCTAGGCAACTCAAACCATTTTCCATTATAAGCATAACATCAAAATCGGTCTCAAGAATACCTCCATTCGCTTCTTCCACTGCGATTGCCGAACTTTGGCGTAGATGTTGGAGCCGACCATCTTTTAATGAAGTGTTTGTCGTGGCGGTTAGTCCTCGACAAACGACTTGGCTCGATACCACTTGTTGGGGGATCGGTTGGCAAGAGGGGTGAATAGCCCTCGTTCGATGATCGTCGTATTTTGTTCGTCTACAAAATGTTAGCGCAAGCGGAATATACAAATACAAACAAAGACAAACAAAATATAAGCAAGCAATACAAACACCGAGATGTAACGTGGTTCACGGCTGCGCCGCTAATCCACGGTCCGATTCGTCCACGGTGAATCACTCCGAAACCCAATCACTATTGGTCTCTCCTTTGCACCAAGCTAGGTGGAGGTAACCTTTACAAACACTCCTCTTACAAATAGAATGGAAATAAGCTTGAGTAAGAGGATGGAAAGCTTTAGGGATATTTGGGAGAGTATTAGAGCATAAGCATTAGGCTTCCAAACCCTTACCCCCTTCCTTTTTATAGAGGAAGAGGGTTTCTTCCGCTGACACAGATCGGGCCGATCGATGCCCTCGATCACCGATCGATCTCGTAGCCGCTGCCCAATAACGGTCGCTTCCACGCTGATTCCATCCAATCCAGATTGCATCACCGACCGATGCGACCATCACCGACCGATGCTCGATCAATGAGTGCTCGGCCGAAGTCGACTCCATTCTCGTGCAGTTCGCATTGCCATCAGCCGATCGCCCGGCAATGATCACATGCCGACATCGATCGCTAGTTCCATGGCGGTCAACGCCAAGCCCTAAACCGGTCTTATACTACCGATCAACCCATCGATTAGAGCACGATCGCCATGACATGGCAATGATCGGTGTCGAAACTCCATCCGGACACTTGGCCAAATGGCCAAGTTTCACCTAAGAGCTACCCCTTCCCGGGTTACAATCGCCACTCATTTCTGAGTCCCTCACCTTGAAGTTCTCTTCGTTCTCGCCACGCCCTCGACAAGATCAAAGCGCACGGCTCGCAATGCTCCTTCGCGCCTCTTGCCTCAAGTCTACTTCCGGCCACTCCAAGCTTCTCGTCCGCGATCCTCGGATGCTCCAAGCGCACGGTTTCCGCAAAGCTATCCTTCACCGACTCAAGGCACGAGTCATGAGATGTGAAACTCGCCACGGCTCCATGTGCGAATTACTAAGTCCTGCACGACTTCAACGCACATATCACATCAACAATACCAACCTAACTTCAACCCTTTGCCACACCATCAAAACCATATCACGGCAAGAGATTGCCCTAACAGTATCCTCTTTACGGGGATGATCTTAAGCGTAGATCCGACCAAAGACATCTTATAGATGGTCTAGGTCGAGATCAGATGGTCGACGACCATCGAAATTATGTTTTTATTGAGCTAACTTTGACTTGCAGCAAGCATCGGTCGTTGCCCGGCGGAGGACTCATTGCCGTGTATCGATCATTGAGAAGGTTATCAATCGGCCCGATCGCGTCGATCGATGATGGCCATCGATCGATGGTCAATGATCAGATTCGAGGAGTCAAGGCTTATCACTCCACCTCAAAGCGGTTTGGTGTCCATTTGTGATTGGTTGAAGACCCACTCGAAAAGGGGCTCAAAGGCTATAAAAGGAGGGCCAAACCTAGGGTTTTAACAACAATTCTAAGTGCTCAAAAGCCTCCGTTACGCTGCAACTCTACGACAACGAAGTCCTTCCATTCCGACGTCTAGGTTTAACTTTCTTTATTATTGTACATCGGTCTTAGTTTTTGTTATCAGTTTGTCATTTATATTTCCGGAGCTTTTATCGTATACGAGAGAGTGTCCTCTACCTCAAGTTTTTGTGGTTTCTTCTTGTATCGATTAACTCCTACCTCTAACGAGGAGGAGTTCCTTTAGTGCTTTTGCCCTCCGTACGTGGTCAAGGACCACTAGGGCCTTGGAGTAGTAGCCTTCGGCTACGAACCAAGTAAATCTCTTGTGTCTATTGTCTCCTTTACTTTTTGTTTTGCTTATCTTTCTGCTGCATATAAGTTTTCTTTTAAAACGAGTTCAGATTTAGAAAATTTTCTTTCGCTATTCACCCCCCTCTAGCGAACCGCATTGATCCAACAATTGGTATCAGAGCCGGGGGCGCTTAGATTTGGTGAAACCACCAATCTAACATTTTTTTTACAGATTTGTTTTTCGTTCGTTTAAATTTTTCTCCCGCACTACTAATCCAAGACGAAGTCTTGGTACTCTTCGTTTGATTTTGTTTTGCAAGTATTCTCTTTTGGAGTAGCCGACGGTCAAACGGGCATAACTTTTCGTACAAGTTGACCCACGACTCGGTCTTCCTACCAAATCGAATCCCTCGCAGAGATCTACACTTCTTACAGGGGTTTACCCCTGTAACAAGCTGCTTTCATCCTCAAAAAATGACGTTTAGCAGCCTTTCGGGGACATCGAAGGTTGTGAGTACTTACTTTTTATTTAGTTTCTTATTTCTTTGCTTAACTTTCTATTTTTCGTTTATTTCTTTTTATTTCCCGCACTACTAATCCAAGACGCAAGTCTTGGTACTTTCGTGTGTTTTTGTTGTTGCTAGGTTTTCATTTTAGTAGCCTTGTCTTTTTGTTCTAATGGCCCATCTCGAGGGTTTTAGCACCGTCCGACCTCCGTTTTACAACGGAGATGATTTCCGTTACTGGAAAGGTCGGATGGAATGATTTCTCAAAACCCAAATTGAGATGTGGATCATAATTCAAACGGGTTTCACACTTCCGACCAATGAAGTGGGTGACTCCTTGGATTATGATCAATGGACCGTTGCAACAAAACGACAAGTCGGGCAACGCCAAGGCGACACAAATCCTCCAATGTGGCCTATCCAAGGAGGAGCTAAATCGCGTCGGCCCCTTCATAAGCGCAAAGGATCTTTGGACAAAACTAATCGAGTTACACGAAGGATCGGATCAAGCTAAGGTTTGCAAACGTGATTTGTTATTCAATAAATTGTACACACTAAAAATGCAGGAACACGAGTCCGCGACGCAACTCCACGCCCGTGTCCAAGACATAGTCAACAACCTACACGCACTCGGGCAAAAGGTCGAAAACCGCGACCTTATAAGGTATGTCCTAAACTCTTTTCCGAGGACTACCTTATGGGCATCCATGGTTGATGCCTATAAGGTCTCCAAGGATCTTTCTAAAATTAGGTTAGATGAACTCTTTTCCGATTTCGAATTACATGAACAATCCAACTCGGAACCCGAGAGGGGTATAGCCTTGTTTGCAGGTTCAAAGAAGAAGAAAATCGCAAGCAAGCCACCACCAACCGAGGAGGAAGACGAGTCCGAAGAAGAAGTTGACCCGGAGTTGACTGCCGAACTAATGAACCTAGCTCGAAGGATAGCCAAGGGACGAAAGCGAACCACGACTCGACCCAACCAAGGTAAGTCTAAAAGTTCTAACATTAGGTGTTATGAGTGCAACAGGTTTGGACATATCAAGTCCGAGTGCCCCAAGCTCAACCACAAAGCACCTAAGCATAAGAAGGCACTCAACGCGACATGGGAAGAAGCGTCATCCGAAGAAGACGAAGACCACGTCTTCATGGCGAAGTCGATTGAGTCAGACACGGAGACCGAACTTGAGTCAGAACCTGAGGATGACTCGGACTACGAAGCTACCTTCAAGTCAAGCCATGGATACGCATCCGGTTCAAAAGATACCCTTAAGGTGAGTCGAGCTTTATTTAATACTTTACATAATACGGTTAGGTTTTTATCTAGGAAGTTAGCTAAGTCCGAGTCCAAGGTCGAGACCCTTGTTGAGGAGGTTAAACTCCTCAAACATGAGGTCTCCCTAACCTCTTCGACTAGTCGAGTTCAAGAGAAGGACTCAACTCGAGTTGAAAAGCTCGAAGTTGAGAACTCTCTCTTGAAAAGTCAAGTCGAAGATCTTAGGAACACGTTGGAAAGGTTCACTTCGGGATCAAAAGGACTTGACCTCCTACTTGGATCTCAAAGGGCTGTGTACAACAAGGCTGGACTCGGGTTTAACTCAAACACGACTAATAGGTCTTATATGTCGATTGTAAGTCGACATAAGAAACATGTCCAAGCATGGGTCCCTAAGAACTTTTTGATTTCAACTCTAGGATCCAACCCGTACTGGGTTCCCAAGGACCAAATCCACTATGTGGATAGACCGAACCGATTCAACGGTCTAGGGGGAGCCAGTACAAAACATGTTTTTGCTTTAACTTAGAAATTGCATGTTTTAACTTAGAATGTTTATGCTTTAACTTAGAAATTGCATGCTTTAACTTAGAAAGTTTGTACTTTAAAACTTGTGAACTCACTTAGAACAAAAACATAACCAACTAAAATTTTTCGAAAAGATTGAGCCTCGGGAGCCTCTTTTCAAAACATAACCAACTAAATTTTTTTGAAAGATTGAGCCTCGGGGAGCCTCTTTTCAAAAATAACTAGTTAGACGAGGAAATAATTTTAGGTAAGTCAAGTCATCATTTTCTTGAAAATGGCTTTGTCTAAGGAAGTGGTCGATGATCCGATAAAAGAAGGCCCCTGTGCCTCGCCACGACCTGGAAGCCATGATCTTGAAAAGGTAAACTTGACAAGCCTAGGGTTAAATCCAAATCTAACATAAAATTACTTGAACCTAAATCCACTTAATCAACTTAATTAGAAGTCATCTCAAAATAAACACATAAGTATAACATGCTTGATCATATAGACTCCGATGAGATGACCTAGGGTTAACAACTTACAACCAATTTTCTTAACAAAAAATCTAACATCCAATCCAACCACCTTGTGTGTAGGATCAATGGATGTTGGACAGCGGTTGCTCCCGACACATGACCGGGGATCAACTCAAATTCGCAAAGCTTCGATTCAAACGACAAGGATCGGTAGCCTTTGGGAATAACGGCAAGCTCAAAATCATCGGATCAGGTGATATCGAGCTTAACACGAATTTTGTTATTAAAAATGTATTACTTGTAGAGAATTTTGAATATAACTTACTTAGTGTAAGCCAATTGTGTGATAATAACTATAAGGTTATATTTCTAGAAAATGAATGCATAATTAATACCAACGAAACCTCTAAAATAATTCTTAAAGGAACTAGAAATAACAACATTTATACGATCAATTTAACCAACTCCTCAACTAAGTGTCTTATGACACGGCAAGAGGAATCATGGTTGTGGCACCGACGACTCGGTCACTCACACCCAAGACTCATCCACAAGATGAGTCAGAGTGGCTTAGTCAGAGGCTTACCCAACCTCAACAACTTGGTTAATAAAATCTGTAATGCTTGTCAACAAGGAAAACAACCTAGGACACAACACAAGTTAACTAACCAAGGACGAACCTCAAGTGTACTTGAGCTCCTGCATATGGATCTATTCGATTCACATGGAGCCAAGTCTCTCAATAGAAGTCAATATTGCTTAGTCATAATTGACGACTACTCCAGGTTTACCTGGGTTAGGTTCATCAAACATAAAAATGATACCCTAGATCAATTAATTAATCTATTCAAATTAATTGAGAATCAAAAAGACCTTAAGGTTAAAAGACTTAGAAGCGATCATGGTGGTGAATTCGAAAATCAAAGGTTCACCGACTTCTGTACCCTAAACGGATACCACCATGAATTCTCCTGCCCTAGGACCCCTCAACAAAATGGCCTAGTGGAGCGGAAAAACCGAACTCTACAAGAAGCCGCTAGGACCATGTTGAACGAATACGACCTACCCGATAGGTTTTGGGCAGAAGCCGTTAGCACGGCTTGCTATGTCCAAAATAGGATCCTTATGGTAAAGAGGCACCTTAAGACCTCGTACGAGATTTATCACGATAAAATACCTAACATCAAGTACTTTAGGGTATTTGGGTGTAAGGTACATATCCTAAACACTAAGGATTACCTAGGGAAATTTACTTCCAAAACCACGACCGGAATCTTTCTAGGATACTCGACTACAAGTAGAGCTTATAGAGTATATAACCACGACACCCTTAGAGTCGAGGATACTATCAATGTAGTATTTGATGAAGGACATGAACCTACAAAACCCCCAGCAACCCCAATTAGCGAGCCGATTCATACTAGACCTAACTCGATCCGAGATCGTCTAGTGTTAATCCTAACCTAAGTCAACCTAGTCACTCTATTGATCAAGTGATAGATGACTCCAAACTAGTGTTCAACCAAGTCACCCCATTGATCAAGCATTAGGTGACACAAACCCAATCTAGGACTCAGACTAACCACCCTATCGATCAAGTGATAGGAGATCCTAATCTAGGAGTTCGAACTAGAGCATCCTATAGGAACCTTAGTCAAATTTCCTTAATTTCAAAGATAGAACCCAAATCAATTGAACAAGCTCTTCTTGATCCCGATTGGATTATTGCAATGCAAGAAGAGCTAGCTCAATTTACTAGGAATGAGGTGTGGGAATTAGTACCACCACCTAAAGACAAAACGATAATTGGAACAAGGTGGGTGTTTCGAAACAAGCTTGATGATAAAGGTGAAGTAGTTAGAAACAAGGCTAGGTTAGTCGCCAAAGGATTTAGCCAAGTCGAAGGCTTAGATTACGACGAAACCTATGCCCCAGTAGCTAGACTCGAATCCATTCGAATGTTGCTAGCTTATGCCGCACATCGAGGATTTAAGCTGTTTCAAATGGATGTTAAGTCGGCATTCCTAAATGGATACATTAAAGAAGAAGTTTATGTTAGCCAACCCCCCGGATTCAAAAATCTAGATAAACCCGACCATGTTCTAAAACTTAAGAAAGCTCTCTATGGACTTAAACAAGCTCCTCGAGCTTGGTACGAGAGACTTTCAATCCATCTTAAGTCAAAAGGGTTTAACCAAGGCTTAGTTGACCCAACTCTCTTTGTAAAAACCTTAGGTAAAGAAATATTCATAGCTCAAATTTACGTGACGATATAATTTTTGGAACCTCCAACTCATTTACTAAAGCGAGTTCGTTTTGCTCATGGAAAGTGAGTTGAAATGAACTTGGTAGCGAGTTAAGTTTCTTTTAGGTCTACAAATTAAACAAACTAAGGATGGTATATACCTATATCAACAAAAATACACTAAGGAGTTAATTAAAGATTTGGAATGCAAGATGCTAAGGTAATAAACACCCCAATGGCGATAAATGTTAACATAGGAGAAGACCTAGAAAGTAAGTCCATTGACTTAAAGTACTATAGGAGCGCAATAGGAAGTCTCCTGTACTTAACTGCAAGCCGACCTGATATCTTATTTGCAGTAAGTATGTGCGCCAGATTTCAAACCTGTGCCAAGGAGTCTCACCTAACCCTAGTTAAGCGTATCCTTAGATATCTAAAGGGTACACTTAATGTCGGTATTTGGTATCCTAGATCTACTGAGTTCGAACTAATCGGCTACTCCGATTCGGATTATGCCGTAGTAAACTCGGAGAAGAGCACGAGTGGTTGTTGTCAACTACTCGGCTCGAGTCTAGTGAGTTGGTGCAGTAGGAAGCAACATTGTGTTGCCTTGTCTACCACCGAAGCCGAATACGTTGCGATGGGTGAGTGTGTAACTCAGCTTCTTTGGATGAAGCACACTCTCCGAGACTTTAGGTTGGACTTCACCAAAACTAAAATTTTTGTAGACAACATAAGTTCGATAAATCTAACTAAGAACCCTATATGCCATTCAAGGACAAAGCATATAGAGGTAAAACACCATTTCATTCGAGAACATGTAGCCAACGGCTCCATACAACTCGAATATGTTGACTCGAAGTCTAACCTAGCAGACATATTTACTAAACCACTACCCGAAGCCGAATTTAGTCTCTTGAGACGAAAATTAGGCATGTGCGTAATAGAATAGGAACTTGCAAATTATATTTTCTTACTACTATTTCTTACTTTTTCATGGAACTAGCATAGGACATACCTTAGATATCATGATCCTATAGATTTAAGGAGCCAGTACATCTCACAATACATAGGACTAATGTGTCTGTGTACTTAGCCACGTAGATGGGCGTGAGATGTTAGGACCCTACTCCAGGTTCCAAGATGTAGATCAAGTGCGTCAATATGAACCTCGGAGTATAAATATGCAACTAATATTAACCAACTCTAATCAGGACTTGTTGATAATATCATTTCAATCAAGTCAAACTAGAGTTGAACATTTAGATGAATTATTTTCACATACTATTTTTAAAATCATCATGCTTGGACTTAGGGTTTTCTTAAAACCACCCACTTTTCCTTGATTTATGTCAAAGGGGAGAAAAGGCCAAAGTTAAGGTTCAAGAAAAGCCAAAGTTCAATTTCAAATTTTTGAAATTGATAACTTAACTTAAAACTTTGATTCCTAAGTTAAGGGGAGTAAGGTTTAGGTTTCAACTCTTGAATTGAAAACTTTAAAGGCCCAAGTTAAGAAATCAAAAGTTAAACCTTTGAATAATTAACCTTTGACTTAACTTTTGATTACTTAACTTGCACTTATTTTTGACTCTAAGAAGCCTAACTTAACTTTTGTGTTTGGAGAACTAAAAGTCTTTTTCAAGTACTCACCCTCGGTCAAGGGGAGGGTTCCTCTAAGGGAGAACTTGAGAAATATTTTACTACTCCTACTTTTGCTTCTTGTCTTTATTGTTTCATGCACTTAATTTCCTTAACTTTGTGTGTTTTTGCCATATATCAAAAAGGGGGAGATTGTTGGTGCAGTGAGGCACCGAAATCGAACCTGTGTTTTGATTATAGCAAAGACACAAAAGTTAAGTCTATTTTGTTTTCTCACGAGCTGAATCGAGTGTGCAGAAGATTAATATAGCTGGAGCTGAAGGCTAGCGACACCCGGAGGAAGCCGCGGTGGTCGGGTGATACTCGAGTTACTTCGGAGGGAGCCGAAGGAATCGAGTGGAAGGCCGGAAGCAAAAGCGACACGTAAGTATCGAGGTAAGCTCGTGTGTGCGAGAGTAAGTAAGGTCGTATCCTCTTTACGGGGATGATCTTAAGCGTAGATCCGACCAAAGACATCTTATAGATGGTCTAGGTCGAGATCAGATGGTCGACGACCATCGAAATTATGTTTTTATTGAGCTAACTTTGACTTGCAGCAAGCATCAGTCGACTGCCAGCTTGGAGGACTCGACTGCCGTGTATCAGTCGACTGCCGAAGGTTATCAATCGACTGATGCTGCCATCAGTCGACTGATGATGGCCATCAGTCGACTGATGGTCAATGATCAGATTCGAGGAGTCAAGGCTTATCACTCCACCTCAAAGCGGTTTGGTGTCCATTTGTGATTGGTTGAAGACCCACTCGAAAAGGGGCTCAAAGGCTATAAAAGGAGGGCCAAACCTAGGGTTTTAACAACAATTCTAAGTGCTCAAAAGCCTCCGTTACGCTGCAACTCTACGACAACGAAGTCCTTCCATTCCGACGTCTAGGTTTAACTTTCTTTATTATTGTACGTCGGTCTTAGTTTTTGTTATCAGTTTGTCATTTATATTTCCGGAGCTTTTATCGTATACGAGGAGAGGGGGAGTGTCCCTCTACCTCAAGTTTTTGTGGTTTCTTCTTGTATCGATTAACTCCTACCTCTAACGAGGAGGAGTTCCTTTAGTGCTTTTGCCCTCCGTACGTGGTCAAGGACCACTAGGGCCTTGGAGTAGTAGCCTTCGGCTACGAACCAAGTAAATCTCTTGTGTCTATTGTCTCCTTTACTTCTTGTTTTGCTTATCTTTCCGCTGCATATAAGTTTTCTTTTAAAACGAGTTCGTACGAGAAAAATTTTCTTTCGCTATTCACCCCCCCCCTCTAGCGAACCGCATTGATCCAACACCTTCTAGATCTAGGGTTTTTAGTAAACACATACATGTTTTAGTTTTAATACATCTTCGCACAGATCCGTGGCCAGACTTTCGGGGTTTCTACAACGCAAAAAGCGGTTTTTGTGGCTCGGAAGGTCCAACAGTTTTGATTATGGATAAGACACAAAGTTAAGTTTACATCGTTATCTCACGAGCTAAATTGAGTGTGCAGAAAAGTAATAAAGCTAGAGCTGAAGGCTAGCAACACCCGGAGGAAGCCGCGGTGGTCAGGCGACACTCGAGTGACTTCGGAGGGAGCCGAAGGAATCGAGTGGAAGGCCAGAAGCGAAAAAGACACAGTAAGTATCGAGGTAAGCTCTTGTGAGTGAGAGATGGTAAAGTCGTGTCCTCTGTACGGGGACGACCGTAGGTGGAGATCCGACAAAGACCTCCTGTGGAAGGTCTAGGTCGAGATCGGACGGTTAGAAACCATCGCATTTACCATTTTCCATGCTAGCCTCTTACTATAGGGAAGTGGCCAGGCTGGCAGTCGACTGTTGGACATTGGGCAGTCGACTGATGCTCATCAGTCGACTGATGGGAGGCATCAGTCGACTGATGGCGATGAATCAGCCTTTGCGCTAGATCAAAATGGATAATGTTTGACGCGACCACTTCGCGATAAAATTTATACAACTTCGTGATCTGTTCCGAAATATGAGGAGACATATTCAGAGGCCAAACTCTATAAAAGGAGGGGAGGATTCCAACTCCAAAGATCATCAAGATTATTTCTAAGTACTCCTACAACGCTAAAGCTCCAACACCGTCATAACGCTGACGCGACGCCAAGCTTTCATCTTCTTCGTCGGCAACAACAAAAAGTAACATATTTTGTTATTGTATTCTTTGTTTTTATTCGTAACGAGGTGAGGTAGGCTTGTTGCCTCATCCTCGTACTTTCGATTTTGTGATCGTTGTCTCCTACCTCCAACGAAGAAGAGACGTTATAGTGCTTTGCCCTCCTTACGCGGTCTAGGTCCGTTAGGGCCTTGGAGTAACAACCGCTGGGTTGTGAACGAAGTAAAAATAAATGTTTCTTTTTATTTTTCCACTGTGCGTACTCGTATATCGAATGAGCAAACGAAAAGATTTATGCTCGCTATGCACCCCCCCTCTAGCGACGCTTCTCGATCCAACAATTGGTATCAGAGCGGGGGCGCTAAGATTTGGTGAAACAACCAATCTAGCACTTTTTGGTTTTCTTTTCATATTTTTTGAGTCATGTTTTTTTTTCCTCCCGCACTACTAATCCAAGATGAAGTCTTGGTACACTTCTTTTGGTTATGTGTTTGTAAGTATTCTCTTTTGGAGTAGTCCATAACTTTTTGCACAAAAATGATCTACCTACCAAATCGAATCTCTTTGAGAGATCTACATTTCTTACGGGAGTTTACCCTCGTAACAAGCTGTTTCCAGCCCCAAAAACTAACATTTAGTTCCCTTTCAGGGACATCAAAGGTCGTAAGTTGTTAGTTTTTGTTAGGTTTTTATTCTTCTCATTTATTTTTTTTTATTTCCTATTATTTCCTGCACTACTAATCCAAGACAAAGTCTTGGAATTCCTTTTGGTTTTTATTCGTGTTTTGCAAGATACTTAATGACTCACATTGAGGGGTATAGCACCACCCGACCTCCGTTCTTTAACGGAAATGATTTCCGTTATTGGAAAGGTCGGATGGAGTGTTTCTTGAAAACACAAGTCGAGACTTGGATAATAATCCAAACCGGTTTTGCTCTACCCACCAATGATCAAGGGAAGCCCTTGGACTTTAACAAGTGGACAAATGCAACCAAGAGGCAAATCGAAGCCGATGCAAGAGCAACTCAAATATTGCAATGCGACTTCTCCAAGGAGAAACTCATCCGCATCAGACCATTTATTAGCTCCAAGGACCTCTGGAACAAATTGATTGATCTACACGAAGGGACATCTGATGCTAGGGTATGTAAAAGAGATTTACTTTTAAATAAATTGTACAATCTAAAGATGCAAGATTGCGAGACCGCCATGTTGGTGCAACAATGTCCCAAGTATTTATATGTTTTGATGTTTGGACAATTATCTATGTTAGGCAATGCTTTGTGATCTAATTGTGAACATGTTTAAGTGATAGGAAAATCCAAGTATGAAGACTTGGTAAAAGGCAATTCCAAGTGTGATCTTGGCAAAGAGAAGTAAAAGGAAAGGTCTTGGCGGCAAAAGTCCAAGCATGTAGTCTTGGCGGCGTAAAGTCCAAGAAGTCCTTGGCAAAGGAAGACCAAAGGCAAGTCTTGGCCGCATAAGTTCAAGAATTTAGTCTTGGCAACGTAAAGTCCAAGCGTACTTTGGCAAAGAAGAAATCCAAAGCATGACGAAACCGAAGGAAGATTTTGAAGGCAAGCGCATGGATAGAGTCGTGGACTCAGAGAAATCCTGGAGGTGCAAGGCTGATGGAGAAGCTAGAAGGTTAAGTCTAGGCTTAGAGTATGTTTTCAAGTATGAATTAGTCATACTTGGGGTGTACCAGTCGACAGGAACATTGTGCCAGTCGAACTGGCCTTCAAAATGCAGCATTAGAGGTTGGAGAGCTACCGGCAATGATCGGAGTTATCTGAACTTGATAGTCGACTGCACTGCATCGCAAGATACAAGCCGTGATCGCGCCATTATTGGCGATCGACTTCACAAATGTAAATGCCCGAATCGATCGCTAGTTGGCTATGGCAACATCGGAATCGCGCATCTGTTGGCAGTCGACTAATAGTCTTCCCGTTGGTGATGATGACGGAAAATCCTACGAATTCGGCTATTCAGAAACCATAACCACGACGACAGTCGATAGATGTAAGTCATCAGTCGACTGATAGACCTCCAATGGGAAAAAGAGGCTCTTTCCTATAAAAAGACGCCAAGGGGAGCAAGAAGAGCCTAATGCTTATATTCTCATCATTCTCTTAAGCTCCCACAAATTTTCTAAGATTTCTAAGTGTGTTAATTCCCTTCCTCCTCTCAAATCTTCATTGTCATCTTTTGTAAGAAGAGGAGGTTTTGTAAAAGAGAAAGCTTATTAGCGAAGATTGATTTGGGTTGATCCACCTAAGGATCGCCGTGGAGTAGGTGCGTTATCTCCGAACCACATAAGAGCTTCCGCGTTAGCATTGCATTTTTGTTTCTATTATTATTGTATTTGTTGTGTTTCCACTAATTTTTTTGTAGAAAACGAAAAGAGGCTATTCACCCCCCCCTCCCCCCCATCTAACCATCCAAGGATCCTACAATTGGTATCAGAGCCCGGATCGCACCGGAAGATCTAACAATCAACCGGAGCACGATGGCTTTCCAAGAGGGGTATAGCACGACGAGGCATCCATTCTTCGACGGCAACGATTTCAGCTACTGGAAAGGTAGGATGGAATACTACCTTATGAATGATATTGATAACTGGTTTAGCATTGTAGAAGAATTTGAGAAGCCGGTCGACGAACATGGAGCGCCAATACCGACCAAAGATTGGACGAGAGATATGGCCAAGAAGGCGCAAGCGAATGCAAAGGCAGCGACCACCCTCCAATGTGGTCTATCAAAGGAACAATTGTCCAAAGTCGGACCTTTCAACTCCGCGAAAGAGCTTTGGGAGAAGCTCATCGAGTTGAATGAAGGATCAAAGGAGATGAGGAGAGCCAAGAGGGACCTCTTGATTGGCCAACCCCAAAACTTTGCCATGAAGACCAATGTGACCATAAGCCAAATGCACGGTCGCTTCAAGGAAGTAGTCAACGAACTACATGTGATAGGTGAGAAGGTCGACAACCGAGACCTTGTGAGGTATGTACTCCAAGCCTTCCCTAGAACAACCTTATGGGCTTCAATGGTAGATGCCTATAAAGTCACTAGGGATCTCTATTTGGTTAAATTAGATGAGTTATTTTGTGAATTTGAATTGCATGAGTAAGCTAATACTTCGTCCAAAGAGAAAGGTGTAGCCCTTTTTGTAGGAAAGAAGGACAAGAAGAAGAAGGAAAAGAAAGAAGTGTCTTCCTCATCCGAATCCGATGACGATACATCTAGTAGTGAAGATGAGCTATCGACAAGTGAGGTGGCTCATTAAGTCAAGAAGTTTGGTGGGAGGTCAAGGAAACTCACCAAGAAAGATGTGAGGAGGATGTTCCAATCCTCTAAAGGTAAAACCTCAACTAGTTCAATTCCTTCATCTAACGTAACTTGTTATTGTTGCAACAAAAAATGCATATCAAGCCAAATTGCCCCGAACTAAAGAAGAAGGAGGAGAAAGAAAAGAAGCATAAGGAGAAGAAGGAAAAGAAGGAGAAAAAGAAGAAGGAG
The DNA here is from genome assembly GCA_025175895.1 of Wurfbainia villosa. Taxonomy (NCBI): domain Eukaryota; kingdom Viridiplantae; phylum Streptophyta; class Magnoliopsida; order Zingiberales; family Zingiberaceae; genus Wurfbainia; species Wurfbainia villosa. The sequence goes on from CM046002.1 coordinate 57,077,291, forward strand.
GCAATGGTGGCTCAAAAATGGGACACACTAAGCATAGAGGACTCTTCCAATGATGAAGAAGTGTGTCATGCCACCCGGAACCTAGCTCTCATGGCCTTGGAGGAGGAAGCGGGGAGCTCAAGTGAGGAGTCTTCTTCCTCTTCTTCAAGCGACGAATCATCATCTAGTGATGATGAGGTAAGCAATTCGTCTAGGGTAGATTTACTTTATAAAACCATTGCTTATCTTCAAAATGCCCTAAATAGATCAAAAACTAGGATCAAGGACTTAAAAGTAGAAATTAAGTCACTTAAAAGTGTTGAACCACTTTGTGATGATACATGTACTCTTAGAGATGAAAATGATGATTTAAAAAAGAAATAAGTGAACTAAGAGCATGCATAGAAAAATTTACAAATGGATCGAAATACCTTGATATGATAATTAAGGATCAAAGGGCTATTTATAACAAGGTCGGAATACGATATAGGCCTAAGGAAAGGGAGATAGCATTTACATCACTTGTTATTAGAAAATCCACCTTTAGGAGCAAGGTTAGAAAGGCTTGGGTCCCTAAGAAGTTTTTGATTAATGCTAGTGGTCCTAAAATTTGGGTACCTATTGCTTGTATTTTTTATATCGTATAGGTAGAAGAACCAAGATTATGGATCGTTGATAGTGGATGCTCAAAACACATGACCGGTGATGAGAGTAAATTTTCCACTATCAACCACACTAGCAAGGGGAAGGTGTCTTTTGGAAATAGTGGCAAACTTAAGATTCTAGGAAAAGGCACAATTGAGGTATCCTCCAACCATGCCATTCATAAAGACAACACCATCATTACTATAAGATGGGTCTTTAGGAACAAATTAGATGACCAAGAAAATATTACTAGGAAATAGGCAAGTTTAGTTGCAAGGGGCTTTAATCAAGTTGAAGGACTTGACTATGATGAAACATATGCCCCGGTTGCTAGATTAGAGTCTATTAGGATCGTATTAGGGTATGCCTCTATTGGGATGTACACTGAAAGTCCATCTTTTGTATAAACATCTTTATTTTGAAATAAGAATCACATGATCATTGTTTGCATATTTTTATGGTTATGCATATTGTCTAATACATTACATTGTAGATAACATGGTGTGTGGTGTCACACGGGAGATCATGTTATCGGCTCCTTGTAAAGTATAAGTGTAGGCTCACAATGAAGATGGCTTTGGAAAAATCTTTGGTATGGTTGTAGTGTGATTTTGTATTGGTTTGTCTTGACCATAGAATCACACTAGTACACTTTGTGTGTATTGAGCAGGACCGACTTAGAGGTGATTCGATTTATTGCTGACTACATAATCGAATTGGACCTCAGATATTATATTGTACATACTTTTAACTCCGATATAATAACGGGCACATATACTTAGTACTCCAAGCCTTCCCTAGAACAACCTTATGGGCTTCAATGGTAGATGCCTATAAGGTCACTAGGGATTTCTCTTTGGTTAAATTAGATGAGTTATTTTGTGAATTTGAATTGCATGAGCAAGCTAATACTTCGTCCAAAGAGAAATGTATATCCCTTTTTGTAGGAAAGAAGGACAAGAAGAAGAAGGAAAAGAAAGAAGTGTCTTCCTCATCCAAATCCAATGAAGATACATCTAGTAGTGAAGATGAGCTATCGACAAGCGAGGTGGCTCATTATGTCAAAAAGTTTGGTGGGAGGTCAAGGAAACTCACCAAGAAAGATGTGAGGAGGATGTTCCAATCCTCCAAAGGTAAAACCTCAACTAGTTCAATTCCTTCATCTAACGTAACTTGTTATGGTTGCAACAAGAAAATGCATATCAAGCCAAATTGCCCCGAACTAAAGAAGAAGGAGGAGAAAGAAAAGAAGCATAAGGAGAAGAAGGAAAAGAAGCAGGAGGCAATGGTGGCTCAAACATGGGACACACTAAGCATAGAGGACTCTTCCGATGATGAAGAAGTGTGTCATGCCACTCGGAACCTAGATCTCATGGCCTTGGAGGAGGAAGCGGGGAGCTCAAGTGAGGAGTCTTCATCCTCTTCTTCAAGCGACGAATCATCATCCAGTGATGGTGAGGTAAGCAACTCTCCAAGGGTAGATTTACTTTATAAAACCATTGCTTGTCTTCAAAATGCCCTAAATAGATCAAAAACTAGGATTAAGGACTTAAAAGTAGAAATTAAGTCACTTAAAAGTGTAGAACCACTTTGTGATGATACGTGTACTCTTAGAGTTGAAAATGATGATTTAAGAAAAGAAATAAGTGAACTAAGAGCATGCTTAGAAAAATTTACAAATGGCTCGAAATACCTTGATATGATAATTAAGGATCAAAGGGCTATTTATAACAAGGTCGGAATACGATATAGGCCTAAGGAAAGGGAGATAGCATTTACATCTCTTGTTAGTAGAAAATCCACCTTTAGGAGCAAGGTTAGAAAGGCTTGGGACCCTAAGAAGTTTTTGATTGATGCTAGTGGTCCTAAAATTTGGGTACCTAAGTCTTGTATTTTTTATGTTGTATAGGTAGAAGAACCAAGCTTATGGATTGTTGATAGTGGATGCTCAAAACACATGATCGGTGATGAGAGTAAATTTTCCACTATCAACCACACTAGCAAGGGGAAGGTGTCTTTTGGAAATAGTGGCAAACTTAAGATTCTAGGAAAAGGCACAATTGAGGTATCTCCCAACCTTGCCATTAATAAAGTGTTATTAGTTAAAAATATGAAATTTAATTGACTTAGTGTAAGCCAACTATGTGATGCAAATTTTGATGTTCAATTTGACTCTTCAAAATGTATTATAAGATACAAAACTCTAAATGATTGCATGCTAGTAGGTTTTATGAAATCAAATATATATTATATTGATTTATCCTATGCTACTAAGTGTCTTATTGCAAAAGAGGAAGAGAGTTGGCTTTGGCTTAGGAGGCTAGGGCACATAAATATGAAGAATATTGCCAAAATAGCCAAAATGAAGTTAGTCAAGAGGTTGCAAAAAGTCAAGTATCTCAAGGACAAAATGTGTGATGCATGCCAAGAAGGGAAGGATCAAGAACATCACACAAAGGTAAAATTTTACTTAGTACCGCTTTACCTTTAGAACTATTGCATATGGACTTATTTGATTGTCATAGTACCCCTTCCATGATTGGTAGTAAATATTGCTTAGTGATAGTAGATGATTTTTCTAGATTTACTTTGGTATTTTTCATGAAAAATAAGGATGAAACCCTAGGAATAATCATAGAATTTAGCAAGAGAGTAGAAAATGAAAGAAAACTCAAAATCAATCGGATCCGTAGTGATCATGGTGGAGAATTTGAGAATTCTAATTTCTCAAACTTTTGTTTAGAACAAGGGTACAAGCATGAATTTTCTTATCCTAGAACACCCCAACAAAATGGGATTGTGGAAAGAAAAAATCGTGCCCTACAAGAAGCGGCTAAGACTATGCTTAATGTATATTCTTTACCTAGCTACTTGTGGGCGGAAGCGGTTAACACCACTTGTTATATCCAAAATAGGGTTTTAATTCATAGGTTTTAGGCAAAACCACTTTTGAATTATGGAATGGTACAATTCCTACAATCCATTATTTTAAGGTCTTTGGATGCAAAGTTTACATTTTAAACACCAAAGAAAACCTAGGTAAATTTGAGTCCAAAGCGGATGAGGGAATCCTAGTTGGTTACTCATCCACTAGTGTAGGGTATAGAATTTACAATAAAAGAACTCAAAAGATTGAGGAATCTTCAAATGTCCAATTTGATGAAACCTCTAATACATACCCTAGAAAATCCCCCATTGATGATGATATCAATGATAAGAATCAAGAAATTACCCAAAAATTTTAAGATTTAACTTTAGGGGGTAATGATGAAGGGGGAGAGTCAAATAAAGGGGAAGTAAGAGGTGATTCCGATGATGAAAGAAGGATTGATGATAATCATGATCAAGATCAAATTAATACACCTCCTACAACAATAAGAGTTCATCAAAATCACCCTCTAGATCAAATTGTAGGTGAACTATCTCTAGGTATTAGGACTAGGTCATTTCATAAGGATCCCTCTAGTCATATAGCTCTAATATCCCAAATTGAGCCTAAAACAATTAAAGATGCATTACTTGATCCGGATTGGATCTTAGCAATGCAAGATGAATTGGCTCAATTTGAAAGAAGTCAAGTATGGTAGTTAGTTCCTAGACCTAATGACAACACCATCATTACTATAAGATGGGTCTTTAGGAACAAATTAGAAGACCAAGGAAATATTACTAGGAATAAGGCAAGGTTAGTTGTAAGAAGCTTTAATCAAGTTGAAGGACTTGACTATGATGAAACATATGCCCCGGTTGCAAGATTAGAGTCTATTAGGATCCTATTAGGGTATGCCTCTATTGGAATGTATACTGAAAAGTCCATCTTTTGTATGAACATCTTTATTTTGAAATAAGAATCACATGATCATTGTTTGCATATTTTTATGGTTATGCATATTGTCTAATACATTATATTGTAGATAACATGGTGTGTGGTGTCACACGAGAGATAATGTTTTCGGCTCCTTGTAAAGTATAAGTGTAGGCTCACAACCAAGATAGCTTTGAACAAACCATTGGTATGGTTGTAGTGTGATTTGGAATTGGTTTTTCATGACCATAGAATCACACTAGTACACTTTGTGTGTATTGAGCAGGACCGACTTAGAGGTGATTCGATTTATTGCTGACTACATAATCGAATCGGACCTCAGATATTATATTGTACATACTCTTAATTCCGATATAATAACGGTCACATTTACTTAGTACTCCAAGCCTTTCCTAGATCAACCTTATGGGCTTCAATGGTAGATGCCTATAAGGTCTGTACGGATCTATCTTTGGTTAAATTAGATGAGTTATTTTGTGAATTTGAATTGCATGAGCAAGCTAATACTTTGTCCAAAGAGAAAGGTGTATCCCTTTTTGTGGGAAAGAAGGACAAGAAGAAGAAGGAAAAGAAAGAAGTGTCTTACTCATCCGAATCCGATGAAGATACATCTAGTAGTGAAGATGAGCTATCGACAAGCGAGGTGGCTCATTATGTCAAGAAGTTTGGTGGGAGGTCAAGGAAACTCACCAAGAATGATATGAGGAGGATGTTCCAATCTTCCAAAGGTAAAACCTCAACAAGTTCCATTCCTTCATCTAACATAACTAGTTATGGTTGCAACAAGAAAATGCATATCAAGCCAAATTGCCCCGAACTAAAGAAGAAGGAGGAGAAAGAAAAGAAGCATAAGGAGAAGAAGGAAAACAAGGAGAAAAAAAGGAGGCAATGGTGGCTCAACCATGGGACACACTAAGCATAGAGGACTCTTCTGATGATGAAGAAGTGTGTCATGCCACCCGGAACCTAGCTCTCATGGCCTTGGAGGAGGAAGCCGAGAGCTCAAGTGAGGAGTCTTCATCCTCTTCTTCAAGTGACGAATCATCATCTAGTGATGATGAGGTAAGCAACTCCCCTAGGGTAGATTTACTTTATAAAACCATTGCTTGTCTCCAAAATTCCCTAAATAGATCAAAAACTAGGATTAAGGACTTAAAAGTAGAAATTAAGTCACTTAAAAGTGTAGAACCACTTTGTGATGATACATGTACTCTTAGAGATGAAAATGATGTTTTAAGAAAAGAAATAAGTGAACTAAGAGCATGCTTAGAAAAATATACAAATGGCTCGAAATACCTTGATATGATAATTAAGGATCAAAGGGCTATTTATAACAAGGCCGGAATAGGATATAGGCCTAAGGAAAGGGAGATAGCATTTACATCTCTTGTTAGTAGAAAATCCACCTTTAGGAGCAAGGTTAGAAAGGCTTGGGTCCCTAAGAAGTTTTTGATTGATGCTAGTGGTCCTAAAATTTGGGTATCTAAGGCTTGTATTTTTTATGTTGTATAGGTAGAAGAACCAAGCTTATGGATCGTTGATAGTGGATGCTCAAAACACATGACAAGTGATGAGAGTAAATTTTCCACTATCAACCACACTAGCAAGGGGAAGGTGTCTTTTGGAAATAGTGGCAAACTTAAGATTCTAGGAAAAGACACAATTGAGGTATCCCCCAACCTTGTCATTCATAAAGTGTTATTAGTTAAAAATATGAAATTTAATTTACTTAGTGTAATCCAACTATGTGATGCAAATTTTGATGTTCAATTTGACTCTTCAAAATGTTTTATAAGACACAAAACTCTAAATGATTGCATGCTAGTAGGTTTTAGGAAATCAAATATATATTATGTTTATTTATCCTATGCTACTAATGTTTCTACTAAGTGTCTTATTGCAAAAGAGGAAGAGAGTTGGCTTTGGCAAAGGAGGCTAGGGCACATAAATATGACGAACATTGCCAAAATAGCCAAAATGAAGTTAGTCAAGGGGTTGTCAAAAGTCAAATACCTCAAGGACAAAATGTGTGATGCATGCCAAGAAGGGAAGAATCAAGAACATCGCACAAAGGTAAAACTTTACTTAGTACCGCTTTACGTTTAGAACTATTGCATATGGACTTATTTGATTGTCATAGTACCCCTTCCATGATTGGTAGTAAATATTGCTTAGTGATAGCAGATGATTTTTCTAGATTTACTTGGGTATTTTTCATGAAAAATAAGGATGAAACCCAAGGAATAATCATAGGATTTTGCAAGAGAGTAGAAAATGAAAGAAAACTCAAAATCAACCGGATCCATAGTGATAATGGTGGAGAATTTGAGAATTCTAATTTCTCAAACTTTTGCTTAGAACAAGGGTACAAGCATGAATTTTCTTGTCCTAGAACACCCCATCAAAATGGGGTTGTGGAAAGGAAAAATCGTGCCCTACAAGAAGCGGCTAAGACTATGCTTAATGCATATTCTTTACCTAGCTACTTGTGGGCGGAAGCGGTTAATACCACTTGCTATATCCAAAATAGGGTTTTAATTCATAGGTTTTTAGGCAAAACCCCTTTTGAATTATGGAATGGTACAATTCCAATAATCCACTATTTTAAGGTCTTTGGATGCAAAGTTTACATTTTAAACACCAAAGAAAACCTAGGTAAAATTGAGTCAAAAGCAGATGACGGAATCCTAGTTGGTTACTCATCCACTAGTGTAGGGTATAGAATTTACAATAAAAGAACTCAAAAGATTGAGGAATCTTCAAATGTCCAATTTGATGAAACCTCTAATACATACCCTAGAAAATCCCCCATTGATGATGATATCAATGATAAGAATCAAGAAATTACCCAAAAATTTCAAGATTTAACTTTAGGGGGTAATGATGAAGGGGGAGAGTCAAATAAAGGGGAAGTAAGAGGTGATTCCGATGATGAAAGAAGGATTGAGGATAATCATGATCAAGATCAAATTAATACACCTCCTACAACAATAAGAGTTCATCAAAATCACCCTCTAGATCAAATTATAGGTGAACTATCTCAAGGTGTTAGGACTAGGTCATTTCATAGGGATCCCTCTAGTCATATAGCTCTAATCTCCCAAATTGAGCCCAAAACAATCAAAGATGCATTACTTGATCCGGATTGGATCTTAGCAATGCAAGATGAATTGACTCAATTTGAAAGGAGTCAAGTATGGTAGTTAGTTCTTAGACCTAATGACAACACCATCATTACTATAAGATGGGTCTTTAGGAACAAATTAGATGACCAAGGAAATATTATTAGGAATAGGGCAAGGTTAGTTGCAAGGGGCTTTAATCAAGTTGAAGGACTTGACTATGATGAAACATATGCCCCGGTTGCTAGATTAGAGTCTATTAGGATCCCATTAGGGTAAGCCTCTGTTGGGACGTATACTGAAAAGTTTATCTTTTGTATGAACATCTTTATTTTGAAATAAGAATCACATGATCATTGTTTGCATATTTTTATAGTTATGCATATTTTCTAATACATTACATTGTAGATAACATGGTGTGTGGTGTCACACGGGAGATCATGTTATCGGCTCCTTGAAAAGTATAAGTGTTGGCTCACAACCAAGATGGCTTTGGACAAACCATTGGTATGGTTGTAGTGTGATTTGGTATTGGTTTGTCTTGACCATAGAATCACACTAGTGCACTTTGTTTGTATGGAGCAGGACCGACTTAGAGGTGATTCGATTTATTGCTGACTACATAATCGAATCCGACCTCAGATATTATATTGTACAAACTCTTAATCCCGATATAATAACAGGCACATATACTTAGTATTCATTTCTTTGATTTACCAATGGGCGAGATTTATAGATTAAATCGATAGGCTCGGTAAGTTGGGAAATAATATTATTTATATGGTGTATCGTTGATTATAGGAGGCAACCGTGTCCTATATAGTAGGATGATGATGTCCCCTTGAGGAGCTCATAAGATTCATCATGTAAACCCTACTGGTGGACATGATCTGGCATGATCAAAAGGTTGAGTGGTACTACTCATAGAGTTAGATGTTGATTAATTAATGGTCAGTAAATTAATTAATCGACGGACATTCGAGATCTTAAACACTGGGAGATATATGTACAAATAATATATGGAGCCCATATTATCTTATGGGGGTTGGTGAGGTAGATCAATGATAAACCTTTAGTGGATTGGATTATCATTAATGGATCGGACTTTATGTGGGCTTGATCCATTGGGTGGCCAAGATCCAACTCCTTCTCATGGTCCCTATTGTAGCCTATTAATACCTCATGAAGCCTAGATCCAATGGATGGAAACAAAACTCTAGATCCGACGGTTGATATTAAATCTCTAGATCCGACGGTTGAGATTAAATCTCCAGATCCGATGATTGAGATTAAATCCCTATAACCAATGGTGGAGATTAAAACAAGGCTTATCCCTAACTCTATAAAAGGAGGCTTTAGGGTTGTCGTGGAGAGCAATTTGGAAGCAAGGGAGTTTGGAGTTGGCGGCAAGAGGCTTGGAGTTAGGGTTTGGAGTTTGGCAGCACCAAATAAGGAAATTCTTTCCATGTCTTCTTCTTCTCCATTGGTGGCCAACGTCCATACAGCTCCTCTCCCCCCTTTGGCCGGCGTCCAAACCCAGCTCTCCTCTTCTCCTTGGCCGGTGGAACCAAGGCTTAGGGTCCTCCCTTGAAGCTTTTTGCCGACATCCATCTTTCTCCTTCTCCTTGTTGGCCAGCGGCAAGCAACTTGCTTGTTGCTTGTTGGTTGGCTAAAGGAAGAAGAAGGGTCTTGTTTATATTCTTCCTCTTGCTCGGAACGAGTAAGGAAGGAAGATTGATGATCTAGGATCTTCAACTTTTGGTAGATCGTCGCCCACACGACGTCCGAAAGGAGGAAGGTCATACAATAGAAGATCGAGAGGTATAACACTTATCTATCTTCATATGTAACATGTTTGTAATTGTTTTTAATTATATATGCATGATATATTCCATTTTGTGGCTATATATACTTGGACCCCGAACATAAACACAAAAGTCGACGATTCGTACATCGTCTATTCTGCGGCTATTCATAGAATAGAGGTTGGCGGCTTGAACAATAGATTTGTTCAAGTGACCACTCAAATTGAATAGCACGATGATGAAACGGTTGCTTGGGTGATCCCTTTGGTCTAGGATTAATTTTTTTTTAATCCGGGACATCGATGGGATCACCATGAACAAGCGACCTAGTTGAAGTGGGAAGCGAAGTTTCCTACCTTCAAGTGGTATCAGAGCCACGGTTTCCGGTTTTGTGTGTTTAGGATTCGGTTACTTTTATGCACTTTTCAAATATTATATGTGCCGGATAATAGTAGGATATGCGTAGGTTAACTCTTTGGTTGCAGGCATAGGATTCAACTATTATGGCCATATGTGTGTAAATGTATATTTTGTTGAATCCTCGGGGTTGACGAGGCTAGTATTTGATTTTTTGTAAATTAGATACGACATTGTTTAGCCACTCTTTTTATTTTAGTTTAGTTTCGATCTAGATTTCATGTACACTCTCTCGTGGAGTATAGGATCGATAGATGTAAATTAAAATAGATTTTAGTCTCGGCTCGGATCTCCGGATGGCTCGTACAGGGCGTAGGAGGAGCGGACGAGATGGCGATACAACGGGAGACATATTGAAGACAAAAGTCTTAATAGTTGGAAAATAATTATTTTTCATATTTATTGCTTATTGTTTGATATGCATGTCGTAGGCTAGAAAATTTCACAATTTCAAATTACTAAGTGGGAGAGGAAAATTTTTATAAATTCCCACGGCCTCTATTACGAGTTGACATATGATGCAAACAAACTTACGCGTCGGCTTTAAGTACCTTCCTCCCCATCGGATGAGTTTGTTTGCGGATCACAAGGTCGAATATGGTTATAGGAAATTATTAAGGAGCATGTGTACTTCCCCATCGGAAGGCACATAACCCGAGAAAATTACCTTGGTACCGAGTAATGGTGAACACTTAGATACAAATATAAGTATCCTCCCCTTCGGAGTCACTGCTTTTATTTGTAGGGCCAAAGAGGAACCAACTATTAATTTTACTTGTCAAAAAGTTAGGTTGACAAGATAGTAAAATTAATGGGTAAAACCTCCTCTTACAAATGTATAATTCAGATAATCGTCCACACTATCGTGGCATACGATATTCTCGGTGTTTTGAGGTGTTGGTTGATTTTAAAATTTTATTGTTTGAGGAATCAATAATTTTTTGAAATCTAATGTTTTGATCTATGTGATTCTTAGGTTTTCTTTCAAAATGACTTTCAACCCGCTTGCTGTGATAGTGAAAGAGAATAAACTTACTGGACCCAACTATGTTGATTGGAAGAGGAATCTAGACATTGTCTTGACTGCTGAGGAGTACAAATATGTACTCCTCGCAGAGTGCCCTCCTAAACCTATGGATGATTCTGGGGAAAAGGAGAAAGAGAGTTATAAGAAGTGGATAAAGGCCGATGAGATGGCGTGGTGTTACATTTTGGCATCTATGTCAAATGTACTGCAACATCAGCATCAAGCCATGCCCACTGCTTATGACATGATGCTCAATCTCAAAGAGCTTTTCGGACACCAGAATCGGGATGCTAGGCAGGAAGCCATGAGGAACTTGATGACGACCACCATGATCGAGGGAACACCCATGAGGGATCATGTTCTCAAGATGATGGCTCATTTGAATGAGTTGGAAGTCCTTGGGGCTTAGATCGATGGGGAAACCCAGGTCGATATCATTCTCCAGTCTCTACCTAGGAGTTTTGAGAAGTTTCGCCCGAACTACAACATGAACAAAAGGTTGTATTCGTTGGTGGAGCTTCTGACAGAACTCCAAGCGGCAGAGGGCCTATTTCGTCAGAGTGCTCAGGCGCATGCCATGGTGACCCAAAAGGTTTCTACTTCTAAGTCGAAAGGCAAGAAGAAGAAGAAACAAACTAGGATGAAGGCGGTGGGAGGAACTCAGGGAGGAGTGAAGAAGCCGAAAGGCAAGTGCTTCACTTGTAAGCAGACTGGACACTAGAAGAAGGACTGCCCCAACCGCAAGCAGAACAAAGGTATATCTTTTGGTCTAGTCGTTGAAACATGTTTAGCGGTGTTATCTATCGACACCTGGTGTGTAGATTCGGGAGCCACTGATCATGTCTCCAATACTTTATAGGGGTTCCAGGAAAGCAGATGACTGGTTGAGGGGGAGATTACCGTGTACTTGGGCGATGCCACGAAGGTGGTGTTAGTGAAAGCCCTAGAGCCAATCATGTGATGATTGTTGTATGGACTTTATTGTATCATATTCCTATTTATAAAGGCATGGTTATTATATTTACTTGTATTGGTGCCAAATAACTAAATATAATAATGTCCTTGAGTAGGAGGTTCTTATCTATATCAATCGATTGGTTGAATCGATAATGAGATGATATAGAGAACACTACTCTTAATCATTCCTAGTCGAGTATTAACATTCAGGGACAATGTTAATGCGTAGAGACTAGCATGTAGGTCAACAAGATGACTTGATCTCACAAGTCATGGATATGAGATATCAAGTTGACACATGGGTATGCATTGGAGAATGTATACTGAATGACCCGCCATGAGAAAGTATCATGGATCGTTATATGAGTGTCATATACTTTCTCATGTGGCTATTAGTATGACTATTAGTCCTTAGACCTGAAGTCGCCATGGTTCCCTACATAAGGAGTTGCATACTTTGGCTTCGTCAAACGTCACCCGTAAATGGGTGGACTATAAAGGCGACATCGGGTATGTAACAAATTATGCGGAGGGATGTGAGTGATGTAGATGGGATCTATCCCTCCTATATGACGGGGTGACATCGATATTCTTGATAGAGTGAGACCACGAAGTGCATGGCCATGCCCAAATGAGTCAATATGAGATATTGAGCTCATTTGATTAGAGTGAGTCTACTTGGAGTTCAAGATTTAGATTGTACCGAGGATGACACGGTCTATGCCTCGATTGGTCAATCTAGATGTCAAGGATAGAGGGACATTGTCACATATTGTGAGAGTCACAATTAGTAGTCACAAAGGAGATGTTGGAGCTCAACATTCTTGTAACTTGGGTAGCAATGATGTGTTGCTAGATACCGCTCATTGCTTATGTTCCTAAATCGGTTTAGGGACATTGCCAACGTTACAAGAACCTATAGGGTCACACACATATATGATGAACTATGAGGATTAGGTTCATGGGATGAACCAAATTGGATTAAGAGTAATCCAAATTAGACTAATTGAGTTAGACTCAAGTTGATTCAAGTGTTGAATGAGTCTAATTTAGATTTGATTAATCAAATCAATTTAAATTAAATGAATAGAGATTCATTAAATTAAATTGACTTGAATCAAATGGTTGGATTTGATCAACCATGGGAGATAAGAGGTCAAGTTTGACTTGACTTGAGAGGGAAGATGAAAGGTCAAGTTTGACTTGACCAAATGCCATGTCATGATGATGACTTGGCATGGCCGCCAATGATGATGTTCCACATCATCATGGACATCATGGGGTGCCACCATAAGGGAGACCAAGAGCCATTGGCTCTGGAGTTACATGCATGCATGTAACCCCTTATAGTGGGTTATGGATGATGTGAAGTTGTTGTGTAACTTCATCTTCTTCCTCCTCTCTTCCTCAAGCTCTCTCTTCCTCATCTTGACATGAACGTCCAAGGGTGCTAGCACACTCTAGGATGCTTTTCCACCTATTGCTTGTGTGGATATAGAGGAGTGTACACTTGACACTCTTTAGTTCCGCAACCTTTCAGCGGGATAAGCGGCGTCGCTCACGAGGTAACACTCTCACCTTCTAGATCTAAGGTAGATCTAGGGTTTTATAAACACATACATGTTTTGTTTTAATACATCTTCGCGGATCCGTGGCGGGGCTTAGAGGTTTCCATCGCAAAAGCGGTTTTGCGGCTCGGAAAAACCCAGCAGTGGTATCGAGCCACGTCTCGAAGCATGTATGTGTTTCGTTTTTGTAATTTTTATATTAGATATAAAAAATACAGATTTATATGTTTCTGTAAATTTTATTATTTTATATAATTTTTTGGTATTTTTCTCGAGAGTCGAAACAGTGTGTTGGGACACTCGTAGGCTTTCAACCGTCGAGAAAAACTCTCGAATCTGAGTTCTCGCTTTAGGTTTTGGGACAGCGACTTAAGTCACTGTAAGATCATTGTAGGGACACTCAAGTTTATTTTTGCAGTAGAGCGCTGCCCCTATCCCGAAAGGGGCCATGTCATGATCGCGCTCGGAAACCGCTTAAGCGGGACCGTTACGGAGAGAGTTGACTCATAAATTGAAATAAATTAGGAAAAATTATAGAAATTTCTGTAAAAATACATAATTTAGAATTATGTATAATTCTGTGATTGTCATGGCCCAATGACCCCAATTTGATTGAATAAGTGTGTTGTAATTCATAATACGGCCTGCGTGCCGTTTTGTGGTTGTGCGTGTTGTATAGTGTATGCGACCTGCGCGTCGTACCTCTTATTTTGAAATTCTAGTTGTAATTAGTTTTTAGACTCGAATGTAACTCGAGTTTCATATTTGTAATGTACAAAATGGAGCGGTGGAAAGTCCACTCGAAGACGAGATTACGAGAAGGGTGACGACGACACATGGCGGTCAAAGGAAGCGCTTGGAGAAGCCGCTAGCCTTAGGTTGACCGTCCGATCTTCTCATTGGCTTGAGAAGATCGTAGTAGGGCCATGACTATATCACATTTAATGATATATATATATATATGTTGATATATATATATATGTATATTTAATTGATTTTGCTTGTATGTATGTGATGCATGCTAGTAGAAAAATGTTTGTATGTATATGATGCATGCTAGGTTAATTTTCTTGTATGTATATGATGCATGCTAGAATAATTAATGTATGTATATGATGCATGCTAATATAGGATAATAAAGGCCTAAATGCGTATAAGATACACATTACGATTAGATTAGATCATAATCGAATCAACTCGAAAATGCCTACCGAGCCTTGATACCCATCACTACCTCGATCATTTGTTGTTGTTGAATCGCCAAAGCGAGCAACGCATATTATCTTGGTAGGGTGCGGAGGGACAATCTTGGTCCCGCCTATCACGACTGGGTTAGAGTAAGCTCAATTAGATTGAGCAAAACTAGTTAACTCAATTGGATCGAGTAGAACTATAGGCATATTCAATCGTTGGAAAGATAGGTTAAGATCGCATTTACACTAAATCTTGGGCGATTTAGCCAAAGCTAACTCAAGGTCTTTTGTAAATGTGGGTCTTAATCCTATAAACAAGAGTTGCATAGAGATGTAATCGGTAATGTGTTACCCACCGATCGTACTTACTAAGTCTTGGCGATTTGGCCAAAGCTAACTCAAGGCTTAGTATGATGTGGATCTTGTCCCAAATTATAGCTAGTTTGTATGAATCTAGTAAAAGTGGTTTGACCACATCCATAACTCGATTCTACAAAATTCCTATAATTTAGTGGGAGCATCATTTGATTAAAGGCCTAATTAAATGATAAAGGAATATGATATTAATTCTGCATTGTATGTTGTAGATAACTATGTCGACAAAACACGAACACTCTCTCTCTGCGATCTGTCCTTGAGAAGGACAAGCTCGATGGAGCAAATTTCTGGGTAGTGCAGGGAACACGAGAGTGTTCTCACCCAAGAAAGGAAGTTGTACGTCTGGGCGGCCCATTCGGAGGCACCTCCGCCACTACCTCGCGAGATGACAAAGATGCTTACAAGAAGCATCAAGATGATGCATTAGATGTGTCATGTCTAATGCTCGCGACCATGAACTCTGAGCCTCAGAAGCAACATGAGTTCATGAATTCTTATGATATGGTTGGACATCTTCGTCAACTATATCAAGGACAAGCTAGGCATGAGAGATATGAAGTCTCTAAGGCATACCTGGAAGATCTTAAGAAGAAGAAGTGAGACTTTACTTGGTATAAATGTTATAGAAGTCAATCTATCTATTTCTTCATCATGGGTATTAGATCTGGGATGTGCATCTCACATTTGTACCAATGTGCGGTGAGAAATAGCGAGGGGCATTGACAAAGGCGAGGTGGACTCTGAGTAGGCAATGGAGCAAGGGTTCTTCTTTATTCTTTGTAGGAACTTATGATCTATCTACGCCCTCTGGGCTTGTATTAGAATTAGATGAATGTTGTTATGTGCGCTTAACCAAGAACATCATTTGATTTCTTGTTTGGACAAGAAAGGATTTTCATTTATAATAAAGAACAAATGTTGTTCAGTTTATTTAAATGATATGTTCTATTGTAGTGCACCTCTAATGAACGGACTCTACTTTCTAGACTTAGAGAGCCCTATCTATAACATAAGTACCAAGAGGTTCAAGTCACATGAGTTGAACCAAACTTTTCTTTGGCATTGTCGCTTAGGTCACATAAATGAGAAATCGCTAAACATCGGCTCCATAAGGATGGGGCTAGACTCATTTGATTTTGAATCATATGAGACATGCGAGTCTTGCCTTTTAGGTAAGATGACCAAGACTCCTTTAGTGGACATAGCGAAGTGCAACAGTTTGTTAGGACTTATACATAGTGATGTATGTGGTCCTTTCAATGTTGCTGCTAGAGGTGGTTACAGGTACTTCATTACATTTACTGATGACTTCAGTAGATATGGTTATGTGTATCTTATGACACATAAATCTGAATCCTTTGAAAAGTTCAAAGAATTCAAGAATGAAGTACAAAACCAGCTTGGCAAGAGTATTAAGATACTTCGATCAGATCGAGGTGGTGAATACCTTAGCCATGAGTTTCATGACTATCTAGCTGAGTGTGGGATTCTATCCCAACTCACTCCTCCTGGAACACCACAGTGGAATGGTGTATCCGAAAGGAGGAATCGTACCCTATTGGATATGGTACGATCTATGATGAGTCACACAGATCTTCCTATATCCTTTTGGGGATATGCTCTGACCTGACCTTTACCCTTAACCGTGTACCATCCAAGGTGGTAAAGACACCATATACGATATGGACAGGGAAAAATCCCAAGATGTCTTTTATGAGGATTTGGGGTTGTGAGGCTTACGTTCGACGTCAAGTCTCAGACAAACTGGGACCCAAATCCGATAGGTGCTATTTTGTTTGATATCCCAAGGAAAGAAAGGGATATTACTTCTACATTCCCAGTCAGCACAAAGTGTTTATGGCAAAGACTGGGGTTTTTCTAGAAAGGGATTTTGTTTCTAGAAAAACTAGTGGGAGTACCTTCGATCTTGAAGAAATTCAAGATAAGGACCATAGCACTGAGGCCTTGATGGAGGTTGAACAGGAACCACAAAGTGTTGTGGGTGATGAGGTTGTTGCACAAAGAGTTGTGGAACAACCACCTGTTCAAGTAGACCTACCTCTTCGCAGGTCTGATAGGGTACGTCGTCAGCCTGAGAGATACTCATTTCTCTTGTCTGACCATGATGACGTTATGCTCATTGAGAATGAGCCTAACTCCTATCAGGAAGCTATGATGAGCCCAGATTCTGAGAAATGGCTAGACGCCATGAGATCCGAGATGGAATCCATGTACACTAACCAAGTATGGAATTTGGTTGATCCACCTGAAGGGGTCAAACCCATTGGGTGTAAGTGGGTCTTTAGGAGAAAGAATGACATGGATGGACTTACGCATACCTATAAGGGTCGATTGGTGGCTAAAGGTTTCAAGCAAATTCATGGTATTGACTATGATGAAACCTTTTCTCCAGTGGCGATGTTTAAGTCCATTCGGATCTTGCTTGCTATTACAGCATACCACGATTATGAGATCTGGCAGATGGATGTCAAAACCGCGTTTCTGAATGGAAACTTACTGGAGGATGTGTACATGACACAATCTGAGGGTTATGAAGATCCATAGCATACTGGGAAGGTATGCAAGCTGCAAAGGTCCATTTATGGGCTAAAGCAAGCTTCTCGGAGCTGGAATCTTCGATTCGATGATGCGATCAAACAGTTTGGTTTCATCAAGAATGAAGATGAACCCTGTGTCTACAAGAGGGTTAATGGGAATCTGATTGTCTTCCTTGTATTGTATGTGGATGACATACTGCTCATTGGGAATGACATCCCTTCGCTACAGTCTGTGAAGACTTGGCTCGGGACGTGCTTCTCAATGAAAGACTTAGGTGAAGAAGCCTATATTCTAGGCATCAAGATCTATAGAGATAGATCTAAGAGATTGCTTGACCTAAGTCAGAGTACATACATTGACACGGTATTACTTCGGTTTGCCATGCAGAATTCCAAGAAAGGACTTCTGCCGATGTCACATGGTGTGAGTCTTTCGAAGACTCAAAGTCCCTCTTTTAGAGAGGAGAGAGACCGCATGGATAAGATCCCTTACGCATCTGCTATAGGATCTATCATGCGCCATGCTATGTACTGCTCGTCTAATGTCTCGTATGCTTTGAGCATGACGAGTAGGTACCAGTCAGATCCCGGTGAGTGTCAATGGATAGCAGTCAAGAATATTCTTAAGTACTTGAGAAGGAGTAAAGAATATTTCTTGATATTTGGAGGCGATGAGGAGCTAGCTGTAAAGGGTTACAGCGATGCCAGCTTCCAAACTGACCAGGATAATTATAGATCGTAGTCAGGATTCGTGTTTTGCTTGAATAGTGGCACTGTGAGATGGAAGAGTTCCAAGCAGGACACAGTTATTGATTCTACAATAAAGGCCGAATATATCGGTGCTTCCATCTCATTCGAGAGATTGTCGATAGAGGAGATGTGAAGATTTGCAGAGTACCCACAAAGGCTAACATCGCAGATCCCTTGACCAAGGCTTTGTACGCAGAAAAGCATGATGGTCACACTAGGTCATTGGGTATTAGATACTATGGTGATTGGCACTAGTGCTAGTGGGAGATTGTTAGTGAAAGCCCTAGAGCCAATCATGTGATGATTGTTGTATGGACTTTATTGTATCATATTCCTATTTATAAAGGCATGGTTATTATATTTACTTGTATTGGTGCCAAATAACTAAATATAATAATGTCGAGTAGTAGGTTCTTATCTATATCAATCGATTGGTTGAATCGATAATGAGATGATATAGAGAACACTACTCTTAATCATTCCTAGTCGAGTATTAACATTCAGGGACAATGTTAATGCGTAGAGACTAGCATATAGGTCAACAAGATGACTTGATCTCACAAGTCATGGATATGAGATATCAAGTTGACACATGGGTATGCATTGGAGAATGTATACTGAATGACCCGCCATGAGAAAGTATCATGGATCGTTATATGAGTGTCATATACTTTCTCATGTGGCTATTAGTATGACTATTAGTCCTTAGACCTGAAGTCGCCATGGTTCCCTACATAAGGAGTTGCATACTTTGGCTTCGTCAAACGTCACCCGTAAATGGGTGGACTATAAAGGCGATTACTGGGTATGTAACAAATTATGCGGAGGGATGTGAGTGATGTAGATGGGATCTATCCCTCCTATATGACAGGGGTGACATCGATATTCTTGATAGAGTGAGACCACGAAGTGCATGGCCATGCCCAAATGAGTCAATATGAGATATTGAGCTCATTTGATTAGAATGAGTCTACTTGGAGTTCAAGATTTAGATTGTACCGAGGATGACACGGTCTATGCCTCGATTGGTCAATCTAGATGTCAAGGATAGAGGGACATTGTCACATATTGTGAGAGTCACAATTAGTAGTCACAAAGGAGATGTTGGAGCTCAACATTCTTGTAACTTGGGTAGCAATGATGTGTTGCTAGATACCGCTCATTGCTTATGTTCCTAAATCGGTTTAGGGACATTGCCAACGTTACAAGAACCTATAGGGTCACACACATAAGAGCAATTAGATGGAGATTAGGTTCATATGATGAACCATGAGGATTAGGTTCATGGGATGAACCAAATTGGATTAAGAGTAATCCAAATTAGACTAATTGAGTTAGACTCAAGTTGATTCAAGTGTTGAATGAGTCTAATTTAGATTTGATTAATCAAATCAATTTAAATTAAATGAATAGAGATTCATTAAATTAAATTGACTTGAATCAAATGGTTGGATTTGATCAACCATGGGAGATATGAGGTCAAGTTTGACTTGAGAGGAAGATGAAAGGTCAAGTTTGACTTGACCAAATGCCATGTCATGATGATGACTTGGCATGGCGCCAATGATGATGTTCCACATCATCATGGACACATCATGGGGTGCCACCTCATAAGGGAGACCAAGAGCCATTGGCTCTTGGAGTTACATGCATGCATGTAACCCCCTTATAGTGGGTTATGGATGATGTGAAGTTAAGTTGTGTAACTTCATCTTCTTCCTCCTCTCTTCCCTCAAGCTCTCTCTTCCTCATCTTGACATGAACGTCCAAGGGGTGCTAGCACACTCTAGGATGCTTTTCTCCACCTATTGCTTGTGTGGATACCGATAGAGGAGTGTACACTTGACACTCTCGAGTTCCGGCGAACCTTTTGGACGAGCGGGATAAGCGAAGGGCGTCGCTACGAGGGTAACACTCTCACCTTCTAGATCTAAGGTAGATCTAGGGTTTTTATATAAACACATACATGTTTTGTTTTAATACATCTTCGCACGGATCCGTGGCCGGGGCTTCCGAGGTTTCCGCAACGCAAAAAGCGGTTTTTGCGGCTCGGAAAAACCCAACAGGTGGCGGCTGTTGCAGTGGGAGACGTTCATTTATCTTTTGAGAAAAATAAAGTTTTGGTTCTTAAGAATTGCCTTTATGTACCTTTATTTAGAAAGAATTTAATTTCGGTTTCTAAATTGTTTATGAATGGATATTCTATTTCTTTTAATGACAGAGTTGTTATAAAAAGGAATAGGGACATTATCTATTCTGGTGTATTGATAGGAAATTTGTATACACTCAAACCAAAAGCTCCCACGATGCAAATAGAAGCTAATAACTCATCTTCTAATTCCAATCAAAGAAAAGAACATTTGAAGATGAACCAAACATATATTTGGCATCTTAGGATTGGTCATATTAACCTAAGCAGAATTCAAAGATTGATAGCTGATGGACCTCTGGGATCATTAGTGGTGGAGGATTTCCCAACCTGCGAATCTTGCTAGGAGGGTAAAATGACCAAGAGGCCTTTTAAGGCCAAGGGTATAGAGCCAAAGATGTGTTAGAATTGGTTCATTCTGATTTGTGTGGTCCTATGTCTATCTAGGCTAGAGGTGGTTTTGAGTATTTCGTCTTATTTATAGACGATTATTCAAGATATGGATACATTTACTTGATGCGCTGCAAGTCTGAATGATTTGACAAGTTCAAAGAATTCAAGGTTGATGTGGAGAAACGTCAAGGTAAAAGTATCAAGACACTACGATTTGATCGTGGTGGTGAGTACCTCTTGGGAGAGTTTAGGAATTACTTATCAGAGGCTGGGATTCAATCCCAATTGTCTACACTTGGCACACCCCAGCAAAATGGTGTAGCAGAGCGAAGGAATAGGACTCTTATGGAGATGGTTAGATCGATGATGAGTTATTCTGAGTTGCCAGATTTGTTCTGGGGATATGCTCTAGATACGGCGGTGTACATTCTGAACTTGGTTCCATCTAAATCAGTGCCTTCCACTCCCATAGAATTGTGGATTGGGTGAAAGCCTAGTCTAAGACATATTCGGATATGGGGGAGTCTAGCACATGTGCTGAAGGCAGATGCTGGTAAGTTGGAACCTCGTACAGAAGTACGAATATTCGTTACCTATCCTAGAGGAACGAAAGGTGGTTTGTTTTATAGTCCTAGAGATCAGAGGGTGATCGTTAGCACGAATGCCAGATTTCTAGAGGAAGACTATGTGATGAACCACAAGCCCATGAGTAAGATTGTTCTGAAGGAATTAAAAGGGGAAGTCACTTCTTTCAGTACCACCGGTATAAGAGGATATACCATAAGTCACTACACTGCGTGTCACAGAGGATATACAGGTGATACCTCGTCGTAGTGGGAGGGTTGTGAGACAGCCTGATAGATTCATGTTCTTAGGAGAATCTTCTGATTTGGTTCCTGGCGAAAATGAACCTGATCCCTCGACATATGACGAGGAAATCCAAGATAAAGATGCAGTATCTTGGCAAAGTGCAATGAATACTGAGATTGAATCTATGGATTCAAATCAGGTCTGGGAGCTAGTGGAACCACCCGATGGTGTAAAAACCATTGGATGCAAGTGGATCTACAAAAGAAAGAGAGGAATAGATAGGAAGGTTGAGACCTTCAAAGCGAGGCTTGTTGTGAAGGGGTATACTCAGAAAGAGGGTATCGATTATGAGGAGACCATTTTGCCGGTGGCCATGCTTAAGTCTATCCGGATTCTCTTATGCATTGCAGTTCATATGGATTATGAGGTGTGACAGATGGATGTCAAGACAACTTTCCTTAATGGAAGTCTTGAGGAAAACATATATATGAAGCAACCAGAGGGATTCATTGCGAAGGGCAAAGAACATCTTGTATGTAAGCTTAATCGATCCATTTATGGATTGAAGCAAGCTTCGAGGTCTTGGAACATCCGATTTGATGAAGTAATCCTGTCTTATGGATGAGTCTTGTGTATACAAGAGATGTGATGGAAACGTAGTGGTATTTCTTGTACTATACGTAGATGACAATTTGTTGATTGGCAACAATATCAAGGTGTTATCGGACGTAAGGGTATGCTTGTCCAAACAGTTTGATATGAAGGACTTGGGAGAAGTGGGACACATCCTTGGGATTAAGGTTATAAGGGATCGCAGGAAAAGGTTGTTGTGCTTATCCCAAGCTTCATACATAGACACGATTATGGATCGTTTTAGCATGCAGAACTCCAAGAAGGGTTTTCTACCTTTCAGGCATGGAGTTCCTTTATCTAAGGAGATGTGTCCTAGAACATCTAAGGAGATAGAGGAGATGAAGGCGGTTCCTTATGCCTCGGCAGTAGGAAGCCTCATGTATGCGATGCTATGTACGAGACCAGATATCTGCTTTGCCGTGGGTATGGTCAGCAGATATCAGAGTAATCCAGGACAGGGACATTGGACTGTGGTAAATCATATATTGAAGTACTTGAGAAGGACTAGGGATTATATGCTAGTTTACTAGGAAGACCAATTACTCCCTTTGCGTTACACGGATTTCGACTTCCAATTAGATAGGGATAACAGTAAGTCTACCTCAGGTTTTGTGTTTACTTTGGGAGGTGGAGCCATTGTATGGAGGAGTGTCAAGCAGAAATGCATGTCGGACTCCACCATGGAAGCTGAGTATGTGGCGGCTTCTGAGGCGGCCAAAGAAGCTGTGTGGCTCAGGAACGTCCTGATGGACTTGGATGTGATTCCTGGTTTGCACCGAACTATCACAATTTATTGTGATAATAGTGGTGCAGTTGCAAACTCGAAGGAACCATGAGCCCATAAGGCAAGTAAACACATAGAGTGCAAGTACCACCTGATACGAGAAATCATAAAGAGAGGAGAAGATACTGTGGCCAGTATTGCATCGGAGGATAACCTGGCAGATCATTTGACTAAGGCCCTTCCGGCGAGAGCTTTTGATAGGCATGTGGAGGGAATGGGGATCAGATGTATGGCAGTTTGAGGACAGCATAATCTTTTAGTATAAGTGGGAGATTGTTGGGATGTATACTGAAAAGTCTATCTTTTGTATGAACATATTTATTTTGAAATAAAAATCACATGATCATTATTTGTATATTTTTATGGTTATTCATATTGTCTAATACATTACATTGTAGATAACATGGTGTGTGGTGTCACACGGGAGATCATTTTATCGGCTCTTTGTAAAGTATAAGTGTAGGCTCACAACCAAGATGGCTTTGGACAAACCATTGGTATGGTTGTAGTGTGATTTCGTATTGGTTTGTCTTGACCATAGAATCACACTAGTACACTTTGTGTGTACTGAGGAGGACCGACTTAGAGGTGATTCGATTTATTGCTGACTACATAATCGAATCGGATCTCAGATATTATATTGTAGATACTCTTAATCCCGATATAATAATGGGCACATATACTTAGTATTCATTTCTTTGATTTACCAATGGGCGAGATTTATAGATTAAATCGATGGGCTCGGTAAGTTGGGAAATGATATTATTTATATGGTGGTGTGTCGTTGATTATATGAGGAAACCGTGTCCTATATAGTAGGATGATGATGTCCCCTTGAGGAGCTCATAAGGTTCATCATGTAAACCCTACAGGTGGACTTGGTCCGGCGTGATGAAAAGGTTGAGTGGTACTACTCATGGAGTTAGATGTTGATTAATTAATTGTCAGTAAATTAATTAATCGACGGATATTCGAGATCTTAAACACGGGGAGATATATGTACAAATAATATATGGAGCTCATAGTATCTTATGGGGGTTGGTGAGGTAGATCAATGATAAACCTTTAGTGGATTGGATTATCATTAATGGATCGGACTTTATGTGAGCTTGATCCATTGGGTGGCCAAGATCCAACTCCTCCTCATGGTCCCAATTGTAGCCTATTAATACCTCATGAAGCCTAGATCCAATGGATGGAAACAAAACTCTAGATCCAAAGGTAGAGATTAAATCTCTAGATCCGAAGATTGAGATTAAATCTTTAGATCCGACGGTTGAGATTAAATCCCTATAACCAATGGTGGAGATTAAAACAAGGCTTATCCCTAACTCTATAAAAGGAGGCTTTAGGCTTGCCGTGGAGAGCAATTTGGAAGCAATGGAGTTTGGAGTTGCCGGCAAGAGGCTTGGAGTTAGGGTTTGGAGCTTGGTGGCACAAAATAAGGAAATTCTTTCCTTGTCTTCTTCTTCTCCATTGGTGGTCGGCGTCCATACAGCTCCTCTCCCCCCTTTGGCCGGCGTCCAAACCCAGCTCTCCTCTTGTCCTTGGCCAGTGGAACCAAGGCTTAGGGTTCTCCCTTGAAGCTTTTGGTCGGCATCCATCTTTCTCCTTCTCCTTGTTGGTCGGCGGCAAGCAACTTGCTTGTTGCTTTTTTGTTGGCTAAAGGAAGGAGAAGGGTCTTGTTTCTATTCTTCCTCTTGTTCGGAACAAGTAAGGAAGAAAGATTGGTGATCTAGGAGCTTCAACTTTTAGTAGATCGTCACCCACACAACATCCGAAAGGAGGAAGGTCATACAATAGAAGATCGAGAGGTATAACACTTATCTATCTTCATATGTAACATGTTTTTTAATTATTTTTAATTATATATGCATGATATATTCTATTTTGTGGCTATATATACTTGGACCCCGAATATAAACACAAATGCCGGCGATCCGTACATTGTCTATTCCGCAGCTATTCATAGAATAGAGGTTGGTGGCTTGAACAACTAGTTTGTTCAAGTGACCACTCTAATCGAATAGCACGACGATGAAACGGTTGCTTGGGTGATCCCTTTTGTCTAGGATTAAATTTTTTTAATGTGGGGACATCGATGGGATCGCCATGAACAAGTGACCTAGTTGAAGTTGGAAGCGAAGTTTCCTACCTTCAGCCTCTTATATGGGTTTCAAACTCCATCAAATGGATGTTAAATCGGCATTCCTAAATGGGTTCATTAAGGAAGAGGTTTATGTAGAACAACCTCCTGGGTTTGAGAATATGGACTATCCAAACCATGTATACAAGCTTAGGAAAGCTTTGTATGGTTTGAAACAATCTCCCCTGGCTTGCTATGAAAGATTATCATCTTTCCTAATCTCTAAAGACATTAAGAGGGGTAGTGTAGATCAAACTCTATTTATAAAGTCAACATCAAAGGACATCTTTGTAGCCCAAGTATATGTAGATGACATTATCTTTGGGTCAACAAATGATGAACTTCTTCAAGACTTTATTAAGAATATGGAAAATGAGCTTGAGATGAGTCTAGTTGGGGAACTAAGGGGGCGTTTGGTAGAGAGAAAATTTTCTATTTTCTGTTTTCATTTTCTGAGAAAACGAAAAAACGCATTTGGTTGGCATTTTCCATCTCCGTTTTCTGAGAGAGAATTTTTTGAAAAACTGGAAAATAGAAAAAAAAAACTGTTTTCTATTTTCCAGAAAACAAAAAATGAGAATGCTACCAAACGCCCCCTAAATTTCTTCCTAGGTTTACAAGTCAAACAAACAAGTGAAGGAATTTACATTTACCAAACCAAATATGCTAAGGAAATGATTAAGAAATTTGGTTTGGAAAATGCTAAAGTAGTGTCAACCCCTATGGCAACTAATACAAAAATACATAATGATCATGAAGGAAAACAAATTGATTTTACACTCTATAGGAGTATGATTGGTAGCCTTTTGTATCTAACGGCTAGTAGACCCGATATATTATTTGTTGTTGGTATGTGTGCTAGGTACCAATCATGTGCCAAAGAATCTCATTTAGTTGTCGTTAAGAGAATCTTAAGATATATTAAAGGCACACTAAATGTAGGACTATGGTACCCTAGGACTAGGTTTTTTGATTTGGTTGGGTACACCGATTCTGATTATGCCGGTTGCAAATTGGATCGGAAGAGTACTAGTGGTGGATGCCAATCCCTTGGGTCCTCCCTAGTTAGTTGGAGTAGTAGGAAGCAACCTTGTATTGCCCTATCCACCACCGAGGCCGAGTATGTGGCTATAGGTGGTTGTGTAGCTCAATTACTATAGATGAAACATACTTTAGAAGACTATGAGCTATCTTATTCCAACATAAAAGTATTTTGTGATAATGTGAGCACCATAAATTTGACCAAAAATCCGGTGCATCACTCTAGGACCAAGCACATTGAAGTGAAACATCACTTCATTAGGGATCATGTGGCTAAGGGGGACATTGAGTTCAATTACATTGAATCTAAGTCCAACCTAGCCGACATCTTTACCAAGCCTCTCCCCGAAATAGAATTTTCATCACTTAGGAGAGAACTTGGAATGTGCTTTGTAGAATAGAAGTGTAGGTTTGCATTATCCCATAGAAAATCTAGGTTTTATACCTCTAACATCTCACAATAGACCTAAGAAACCATGGTTTGTGTATTTAGACACTTAGACATCATGTGAGATGTTAGGAAGATGCACTTGGTTCATCATGCTTGTTATGATGCATAACTATGAACCAAAGTGTCATCTAGAGACATTAATCCTTCATCGAACTAATCATTGGGAAGGCTTATGCACAATTGATGTGCATATAGCTCCAAGAACATGATTGTAAATGTCAAATAAAACAAAATTTAAACTATATCTATCAAACTTTGAAAAATAATTTTCAATTGATAAGCAAAAGTGATACAAAAGCTTGCAAAAATATCATAACTTTTGCAAAATTTCGAGTTTGTATCAATACCAAAATCTAGAGGTAACATATTTTTAAAAGCATTTTTCCATGATAGGAAATGATATAACAAAGTTAACCAACAAATTTCATAATTTTTTTATTTTTATTAAATTAATTATGCATTTTTTAATCTAGCCAAAAAGGCCTATCAGACTGATATCAGTCGACTGGAGCTTATCGCCAGTTCGACTGATACGCTTTTCTCGAACCAGGCTTACCCAGTTCCATGGTAGTTCGATCGTTATTTATGGCGGCCGATCCGTCGGCTGGCTTACATATCGGCGATTCGATCGATCTCTGACCGATTCTATCCACTCGCCTTCCCTATTCTTCTTCTTTCGACGATCTTTCTGCCGCATTTCTCTCATTTTTTTTCTCCTTCTTTCCGACGATCTCACTGATCGGTGCTTGCGTTTGAAGCGTTCTTCTACTTGAGGACCACCTCCTTTCACCATTTCACACTCTAGTTTCCACCACAGTCCACTCCCTCGGTTAGGGTTTCGTGAAACCTAGCTTCCAGCGCCCTTCTTTGTTCATTCACCATGCCTCCTAGGTAAACCCTCACCCCTGCTCATAATTTGGTTGATTCTCTATTTTTTGTTTCACTAACCATTTTTTTGTGTTGTTTTTGTGTATGCATTCATCATCATCATCCTTGACCTACATTGTTCTTTACGCACATTTAGAATTAAACATTTTGCATCTAAGCGTGCTCGATTACCACTGTTAAATGAGGGCCCGTCGAACCCTCCACCCATGGTTGATCCTAGGTTTCCTAATTCAACACTTGAAAATGCATTCAATAAAAACAAATTTCAACTCATCCCGCCTCGATCATTGGACCCTGTATTTTTTAAGGACAACTGCTTCGACGTTGTCCAGATCATCTAATTTTACAATCTTGAGTCCTTAGTTTTTTGTGACCCCCCGGTAAATATTACCCTCCTTTCTGAAATTTTCAACAATTTGTGACCAGCTGGAGATGACTTGAGATACCGAACTCGCGTCTCTCAACGTGATCTGGATTTCAGCCCCCAGATTTGGATGGATTTTCTTGGATGTCTCCCTTCCGAGAATGAGTTCATTTTTTATCCATCTTGGAGTGAGACACTTCCGCCTCCCTTTGAGGATATTTCTCTAGACTCACTTCATACTATCGTCTACAATTCTTCTCGTCCTTTAAATACCAATCTTTTTCAATCCCAAGAGCTTTCTGCTCCTGACAATGTCCTTTATAAGGTCATTGCTCATTGTATTCTTCCCATAGTTACATGCAGGTTGGCTTTAGTTCGACCTGTTCACCTCCTCCTCATGCATATCTTTCGTCAAAGCTTAGACATCGACATTGGTCTCAACACTTTCAATTGCATTACTCATTTCATCAAGCCAAACAATGGAAAGGTTCATATGCCACTTGGTAATGTCCTTACTCAATAGCTCAGTTCCGTGGGCATTGATGTAACCAAAGGGGTCATTAAGATCATGAACAAAAAATATGACCAGATGAACACTCGGAGCTTCTCCTTGGCGGGTTTGAAGCCCCACGAGGGGTCCGTTATCTGGGACCCTGCACGACGGCCGCCAGGCGGTGCTCCGACACTGGAGGATGCTGCTGCTGCAGGTGTTGGTGCTACGGGTGCTGGTGTAGGCGGCGCCATTATGCCAGACTCAGCTTTCATCGCCCTCTTCGATGCCTTTGCTGAGAGGATGGATGCACGCCTTGAGGAACTTAGTTTGGGGCACCAGGAGCTTCACCGGGAGCATCAGGAGCTCCTCTCCCTCGTGAGGGGGATGCATCGTCAGTAGCAGGACATTCTAGCGATTCTCCACCCTCCTGCACCCGGACATTCGCCTCCTCACGATGGGTCGTCATCTGCACCGATGGATGCTGATGATGCCGATCTTTAGATAGCTTGTGTTTTATTTTTTTTTGGTCGTATGTACGACACTAACTCAAACTTGTGTTAATGACTTTTTGTTTAATGAGATGGAGTTGTTTTTTTTGGTTCATATCTATTCACATCTATATTACTATGATTTGATAATTTTCAAGTTTAGTAATTGAACACATATTACTAAGTGTGTTTGAAAACTTTTATTGTAATCCAGTTACGAATATTGCTACAATACAATCCAATTTTTGTTTCATACATTTATCACTTTGAATCTTGTATCAATCCATTAATTTGATGAGCATAATTTTAGTCTACTATTTTTCACATATCATATTAGTCATAAATAATGTGTATGCCGAGTTTCATGATTTTTGGACATCCACAGAATTTCCTATGCATTTTTAAACCTTGACTGAAAAACTATGATTTCAGAATTATACGATATCGATCATTGCCATTATTAGCGATCGATAAATCGCGATTGGTGATGACAATTTCAGTTGAATGGTGAGAAAACTGTTTTCATCATTTAAATGGTCCAATTTTGAACATTATATCTCCATACTATGATTCCCATAGTATATAAATGATAACTTGCGTGGAAAGAAGAATTTTTTTATGCATTGGTTTAGGGGGAGCTACATTCCTTAAATCTATCATTGTTGGTGCAAAGCTAGGATATATTTGCCAATTATATTGTTTATGCTTTGCTTCACATGTTATTCCCACATCATGAACCATGTCTTGGATTAAGGGGGAGCCTCATATCAATCTTATACCTTAGTTCAAGATATGTCAATTATAATTCATTCATGAACTTATTGTTGTATGAACTTTTTTTTTATGTATGACAAAGGGAGAGAAGGGATGTTTAAGTTAGAATTCATATTGGAAATATGTTTATGTGCATGAGTTAAAGACCTAACTTAAATGATTGTCAAACATCAAAAAGGGGGAGATTGTTGGTGCAACAATGCCCCAAGTATTTATATGTTTAGATGTTTGGATAATCATCTAAGTTAGGCAATGCTTTGTGTTCTAATTGTGAACATGTTTAAGTGACAGGAAAATCCAAGTATGAAGACTTGGTAAAAGGCAAGTCCAAGTGTGATCTTGGCAAAGAGAAGTCAAAGGAAAGGTCTTGGCGGCATAAGTCCAAGCATGTAGTCTTGGCGGCGTAAAGTCCAAGCAGTCCTTGGCAAAGGAAGACCAAAGGCAAGTCTTGGCGGCATAAGTCCAAGCATGTAGTCTTGGCAGCGTAAAGTCCAAGCATACTTTGGCAAAGAAGAAACCCAAAGCATGACGAAACCGAAGGAAGCTTTTGAAGGCAAACGCATGGATAGAGTTGTGGACTCAGAGAAATCCTGGAGGCGCAAGGTTGATGGAGAAGCTAGAGTGTTAAGTCTAGGCTTAGGGTATGTTTTCAAGTATGAATTAGTCATACTTGGAGTGTACCAGTCGACTGGAATATTGTGCCAGTCGAACTGGCCTTCAAAATGCAGCATTAGAGGGCGGAGAGCTGCTGGCAGTCGACTTGGAGATATCTGAGTCGAACTGCTGATAGTCGACTTAGATCGACTACATAAAGCCGGCAATCATTCGCCATTATTGATCGGCCCGCACGTAGCGAAAGGCTCATAGCTGACTAGCCAATCGACTATGGGCAGCATCAGTCACTGTTGGCAGTCGACTGATAGTCCTCCCATTGGTGATGACGATGGCAAATCCTGCGAATCCGACTGTTCAGAAGTCGTTAGCCACGACGGCAGTCGACTGATCTAAGTCATCAATCGACTGATAGACCTCTAACGGGAAAAAGAGGCTCTTTCCTATAAAAAGAGGCCAAGGGGAACAAGAAGAGCCTAATGCTTATATTCTGATTATTCTCTTAAGCTCCCACAAATTTTCTAAGCTTTCTAAGTGTGTTAATTCCCTTCCTCCTCTCAAATCTTCATTGTCATCTTTTGTAAGAAGAGGAGGTTTTATAAAAGAGAAAGCTTATTAGTGAAGATTGATTTGGGTTGATCCACCTTAAGGATCGCCGTGGAGTAGGAGCGTTATCTCCGAACCACATAAAAGCTTCCGCATTAGCATTGCATTTTCATTTCTATTATTATTGTATTTGTTGTGTTTCCACTAATCTTTTTGTAGAAAATAAAATGAGGCTATTCACCCCCCCCCTAGCCATCCAAGGATCCTACCCAACTACATGCACGGATCCAAGACATCGTCAACGATCTTCACTCGATCGGGCAAGCCGTAGAGAACCGGGACCTTATAAGGTATGATTTAAATTCTTTCCCTAGGACTACCTTGTGGGCATCCATGGTCGATGCCTACAAGGTCTCTAAGGACCTTTCGAAGCTTAGGTTAGATGAATTATTTTCTGAGTTTGAACTTCACGAGCAGACTAACATGGTCCGGGCCGAGAGAGGTATTGCTCTACTTGCAGGACAAAGAAGCAAGCCATCTACCAGGCAAGAAGATGGACTCGAACTCAAAGATGAATTAGAGTCCGAATCCGAAGAGGTGGAAGCAATAGTGAACGTAGTGCAGAAGATCCTTCGGAGGGAAAGGAGGCTACTAAAGAACCAAAAGAGGCCACAATTCAAATCAAATCAAAAGAAGGTCTTCCATGTAACTTGGGACAACAAAGAAGACATAGCTTACATGGCAAGACCGGAGGAGTCCGAGTCAGAATCCGAAGCCGAGTCCAACTACAACTCCGACTCCGATCCATAAGACTACTTCAAGAGGAAACACAAAGCCGGACCAAAAGGGAAAGTCAAGGTTTGCCGCTCACTAATTCATACGCTTTACAGTACAATTAAAATGCTAACTAGGAAATTAACTAAGTCCGAGTCTAGGGTTGAGTCGTTACTTGAGGAGGTTAAAACTCTCAAGCAAGAGGCTACTCTAACCTCTTCAACTAGTCAAGTTCAAGAGGGAAACTCAACCCAAATTGAAAAACTTGAGGAGGAGAATTCTCTCTTGAAAGACCGAGTTCAAGAGGTCGAGGCTAGGTTGGAAAGGATCACGTTGAGATCTAAGAACCTTAACCGACTACTTGGAACCCAAAGAGCCGTGTACGACAAAGTCGGACTCGGATTTAAGTCAAAGACTATGAATAGACCATATATGTCTATCTTAAATCGTAGTCATCAAATAGTCCAAGCATGGGTCCCTAAGGTTTTACTGAACTCACACATAAGGGCTAATAAGTTTTGGATTCCACAAGATCAAGTTCATTATTTGAATAGACCATACTAGTTCAATGGTCCAGGAGGAGCTAACACTAAAATAGTATACCCGCTTACTTAGCAAAACTACTGCATATTTTACTTTAATTTTTAGAGCGGATAGATAGGGAAAATAAGTTAGTCAACTCTTGACAACATAGTATCAGGACGCGGCAAGATGATAGTACGTTAGGGAAACAAAGTCTCGTGTATTCGATCTAGATAAGGCGTATCTAGCTTGGTGTACTTGACCGAGTGGAACTAGCTGAAGCTACCTCGTCGTATCCTAAACTAGTTAGACGAGGAAGTAACTCTAAGTGTCTTAAGTGATATTTACTTGAATTTGGCTTTGTCTAAGGAAGTGGTCATTGTTCCGATCAAAGAAGGCCCCTGTGCCTCGCCACGACCTGGAAGCCAGTTTCTCAAAAAGTTACTTAACGATCTAAAGGTTAAATCTGAATCTAACCAAAGGTTGACTATCATTAATCAATTTAAAATCATCTCACAAAACATATAAGGCTAACAAATTCTGAGACACATAGAATGGGTGAGATGTTAAGGATAATTGAAATATAACCTCTTCAAAATACTACTTATTTTCTCAACTATTGTACTTAACAACTCTTAGGCCAAAGTTTAGCGCCCCCTACATCTATTATACTTCATATATTTGACTAAGGGGGAAAGCAAACTAACCCTAAGGGTTATATGACAAACCTTTAGATTATTAGTGCAGAGGGACACACCTTGAACCAATCTATCTAATTACTGCTAGACACATGCTTGGAATCATATTTGATTTATCTAGATGCATGCATATACGATATTGTTTTTAAAACCCCTATTTTATACAAAAACCCCAACATTCTTTTTTGATTTATGGCAAAAGGGGGAGAAGAGAAAAAGTTAAGGGGTAGTAACACAAAATTTAATTTTGAAAATTAAATTTTCTTTTTCAAAACTCAACTAGGGCTAAGGGGGAGTTTTGGGGAATGGCATTCATCATCTACTATGCTTTAATTTCCCTTAACTTTGTGTTGGTTTGCCATAGATCAAAAAGGGGGAGATTGTTGGTGCAGGGGCACCAGATAATCGAACCTGTATTTTGATTATGGCAAAGACACAAAGTTAAGTTTACATCGTTATCTCACGAGCTAAATCGAGTGTGCAGAAAAGTACTAAAGCTGGAGCTGAATGTAGGTTCGATGAGGTGTTGTGTTGGCCTGCTAGAGGGGGGTGAATAGCCCTCTTTATTTGTATGATGGAATTTGCTCATCTACAAAGAAATTAGCATAAGCGGAAAAACAAAACAAGACAAGCAAATAGAAATGACAAGAATACAAATGCTAACACAATATGTAACGTGGTTCACGGCTACGCCACTAATCCACGGTCCGATTCATCCCCGATGAATCACTCCGCAACCAAATAACTATTGGTCTCTCCTTTACACTAAGCTAGGTGGAGGTAACAGTTGGGTTTCCGGCACTACGGCGAGTGTGTGTTCGAACATGTTTCGGAAACATGTGCACAGCAGAAGGAATAAAATAATAAATCTAATTTATTACAACACACACATCACACGCATGCATAGTACGACATGTGTAGACATAACCGTAAATTCAAATTTTGCAATAAAAGGAAATTTATACTACGTTAACCTGACGTATCACGTGTAGCGGGAAAGGCATCAACCGGAACGATTCTTGCTAGAATCGTCTCTATCCGTATCTATGCCGAGTATCTTCGGGATGACTTCACAAAGTCACGAGCCTCATCTTCGTATGGGTTACTAGCCTCATGTTGAAGACGATGTGATCGAGAGAAGATCACAATCCGAATTAAAATTCGGATCCAAAATGAGTCCTCAAAAACTCGCTTCTCCAGAGAGGTATTCGTCAACCGTTTGACGAATCCTTCGTCTTCCACCTATGAGGATTACCGGAGATCGAATCCCCGGCAAAGCTACCACTGTCGGAGCTCCAAACATCGTCGAAATGACGCTCTGACAAGATGGAAACAAGCTGTCCAGAAAACTGGACAGCTTTGGTGGAGGAATAGGGACCGGCCAAATAAGAAAGGTTGAGGCTCACCTTGTCGCCGGACCCAAAGGAGATCACCAAAGCTTCTCCGGCAGCAGCTCGACGCTGGCAAGAGGGAAGGACAACAACATCTGGACGCCGGCAAGGGAGCTGGGCGGTAGCAAGAGGGTTGGTGTTGACAAGACTAGGAGAGGAGAGGGAGTTGGGCGGCAACTACTAGATTAGGGCTTAACAAAACCCTTAAGCCCTATTTTATAGAGAACAAATTCTCTTAATGGTTATCAGATCATAACCAAAAGCCCGTTAACCCGCTCCATTAATTTAAGTTAAAATAAACCAAACCATGATGGTTTATTTTAAGTTAAAACGAACCGAACCAACTTGGTTCATTCGTTTAAAACAAACCAAACCCTTTGATTTATTCTCCTCCATTGGATTAGAACCAAACCAATTTGGTTCATCCATCATGTCTTTATAAGACACGACCCATCCACACTTCCATTGCGACTGAAATGATTTCATGCTCGCTCCATGTTTGGTCCAACCAAACCTAGTTTCTCTCGGTCTGAGAATCTCATTCTCAAGCTAGTTTTAAATCCTTCGGATTACGCTCATTGTGCATGTGACCAAATAGGTTCTCGGTTTATGTTGGCCGTCTATAATTAACCATTAATTATAGAACGATCATGAGTGGGACCTAGTAGTACATCATGATCCCCAATTAACCGAAAAGATCAACGGTTGATCCAGAACTATTTCTGAAACCCTTCAGCAGCTCGAATGAATCGTGCCCCATTCCCTTCACTCATCTTATACCCACTTGGTTCAAGAGATGGTCTATAGTGTCAGTCCCCACTAGGTTGACTACGTCACACCTAGCCCAAGTATCATTTCCTCGTCCTATGGATTCTAGTTACTGCACATGTATCGAAGAGTACCTTACTCTAAACAAGTAATGCTTTGGCCAAAGACTTTAGTAACAATCCGACGAGAGGCCATGGGTATACATCTCCTTGCAAGGAGTGGTGAATCCTTTATAGGCTATTCAAACACCTTCGATCACTTCCACTTATACCCAATCATCCCGGGTCCACATCTCCTCAGAGATGCTTGCTTAAGATGTCAAAGCATAAGTCTTTATGATCAAGATGACTTGAATACCGCATGTCAAAGGAACATCGCACTTAAGCTGCAGTAAGAACATCATTGACATATCTATATATGCAGAGAACCATATGAAGTCTTATGGCTGGTCACTCCAATGAACTAGTTACCATAACTAGCATCCACGATTAACTCCGGACATCACAATGTCTCCAGCTAGTGTGAATCAGCTGCTTGGATACACCAAGGAGTATACCTCGTGCTAGTCTCGACAGAATCAATGGTGTCCAGATCCATCAATTCATCGACTAGGGATAATTTCGATACATCACAATTACACATGTAGAGATACTCACTAGTTGTGATCCAATCACAAATTCTCTCATGCTGTGATTCGTATCGTGGACATTCAGTAAATGAGTTTAAGATATAATCAAATACATGAAAACATGTATACTCAAATAGTGAATCTTCATTTATCATATAAATGGTTCAAACATAAGGCGATTGCCTTAGGACATCTCTCATATATTACTAACAAACTCCCACTTGGCCTAATGCCAATCACTACGGTATCCAATACCATAAGCTCTAACATGACCCTCAAACTTACTTTGAGGTAATGCCTTAGTCAAAGGATCCACTAAGTTCCTTTCAGTGGGGATTTCCTCGATTTGTATTTCCTTCCTACTGATAATCTCTCTGATAAGATGATAGCTGCGAAGCACATATTTGGATCGTTGATGAGACCTTGGCTCTTTCGCCTGTGCAATTTCTCCATTGTTGTCGCAGTAGACCGGTATTGCTTCAAAAATGGTTGGAATCACACCAAGTTCATAAATGAACTTCTTGATCCAAACTGCTTCCTTTGTTGCTTCCAAAGCTGCAATGTATTCTGCCTTAGTGGCAGAATCCGCTATAATGTCAAGCTTGGAACCTTTCCAACTTATTGCGCCTCCAATTCAGGTGAATACATACCCAAACTAAGACATGGAATCATCCTTGTCTATCTGAAGATGGCATCCGTATACCCACGTATCACCATGTACCCTTCTCCATATATTAGGAACACATCCTTAGTTCTTCTTAAGTACTTAAGGATTATCTTAACAGCCACTCAATGATCCATTCCTGGATCAGACTGGTATCTACTCGTGACACTCAGAGCATACGATACATCGGGCCTCGTACATAACAAAGCATACATGATAGATCTTATTGTGGATGCATAGGGAATCTTACTCATGCAAATCCTCTCATCTTTTGTGCGCGGACACATAGACTTCGAAAGGTGTATCCCATGCCTGATGGGTAGGAAACCTATCTTGGATTCCGACATGCTAAACCTCTTTAGCACTCGGTATATATATGTAGACTGCGAAAGACCAAGCAACCGTTTCGATCTATCTCTATAGATCTTAATCCCGAGGATGTAGGTTGCTTCTCCCAGGTCTTTCATGGAGAATGTCTTGGATAACCAAATCTTAACTGACTATAAGACTGAAACATCGTCTCCTATAACTAATATGTCATCGACATACAATACTAGGAACACGACTGCACTCCAACTAACCTTCTAGTACACACAAGGTTCGTCTGGATTTTGTGAGAAATCAAACTTTTTGATTGTCTCATCAAAACGGATATTCCAACTCCTGGATGCTTGCTTCAATCCATATATGGACCGTTGCAATTTACATACCTTGGTTTTATCAACCGATGTGAAACCCTCAGGTTGTATCATATACACGTCCTCGAGCAGGTTTCCATTAAGAAAAGTTGTTTTCACATCCATATACCATATCTCATAATCATAATGAGCCGCTATGGCCAGGAGCATCCGAATGGATTTAAGCATAGCTACAGGCGAATAGGTTTCGTCATAATCAACACCTTGTTTTTGACGATATCCTTTCACCACTAATCTAGCCTTATAGGTAATCACATTACTATCCATGTCGGTTTTCTTCTTGAAAACCCACT
Organism: Wurfbainia villosa; assembly: GCA_025175895.1. NCBI lineage: Eukaryota > Viridiplantae > Streptophyta > Magnoliopsida > Zingiberales > Zingiberaceae > Wurfbainia > Wurfbainia villosa. The sequence continues at coordinate 57,114,524 of CM046002.1, forward strand.
TGCACCCTATAGGCTTTATGCCTTCAGGTGGGTCAACCAAGTTCCAAACTTGGTTTTCATACATGGAATCCATTTCCGACTTCATGGCTTCAATCCACTTATCCCTTTCTGAACTTGTCAGAACTTCTGAATAAAAGGTAGGATCCTCATCATCAATGAGTAACACGTCGTTCGATTCACTTACGAGAAATCCATATCTCTCATGAATATTGCGTGTTCAACCAGATCTACGAAGATGTGGTGTTTTAATAGGTCCAGCCGATTGCTCATCACTATGAGTTATCGGCTGTTGTGCTTCACCAGTTATCTCATCAATGTCTATTTGAGTCTCTCGAGCCTCCTCAAGCTCGACGACACTCCCACTGTTTTCTTGCAAGAGAAAGTCTTTCTCTAGAAACACAGCATGCCTTGAAACAAACACCTTTTGTTCCACAGGATGATAGAATTGGTAACCCCTTGTTTCCTTAGGGTATCCAATAAATAGACATTTATCAGACTTAGCATCTAATTTGTCTGATATAGTCCTCTTCACATAAGCAGGACAACCCCATATCTTCAAGTAAGATACATGAGGTTTCTTACTATTCCATATCTCATATGGAGTAGTAGAGACTACCTTGGTTGGAATTCTGTTTAACAAGTAAATAGCTGTCTGAAGTGCATAGCCCCAAAAGGACTTGGGAAGATTTGCATGATTCATCATTGACCTGACCATGTCCAACAAGGTCCGATTACGCCTCTCAGATACACCATTATGCTATGGTGTATATGGCGGAGTCCATTGAGACAATATAACATTGTCTCTTAGATAATCAAGAAACTCTTGACTTAAGTATTCACCACCTCGATCCGATCGAAGTATTTTAATACTCTTGACATGTTGTTTCTCTACTTCATTTCTGAATTCTTTGAACCTTTCAAAGGCTTCAGACTTGTGTTTTTATCAAGAACACATACCCAAACTGTGAGTGATCATCGGTGAAGGTAATGAAGTAGCTATAGCCTCCTAAAGCTTGAGTTGACATAGGTCCACATACATCAGTATGTATTAGACCTAGTAACTCTCCCACTCATTCACCTTTTCCTGTAAAAGCTAACTTAGTCATCTTGCCTTTTAAGCATGATTCGCATGTATCGTATGAATCCAATTCAAACGATTCCAGAATTCCACATCGGTGTAATTCGGACATGTGTTTCTTGCTTACATGGCCAAGACGATAATGCCACATGTAAGAGTCTAATTGATTATCTTTTTGAGCACGCTTGTTACTCGCTTCAATATTGAAAATTGTCACTGGATACGTCCAAATGTATAAATGTCATTGCTCAAAGTTCTAGTTCCATAAAGTACGCCATTCAAAGTTATATAACAACAATTGTTACTAAACGTCAATGGTAACCATTTCTATTTAAACAAGAAATAGAAATGATGTTCTTTATCATCAAAGGAACATAAAAGCAATTGTCCAGTTCTAAGACAAGTCTTGTAGGGAGTCTCAACAAATACGTTCCGATGGCGAGTGCAGCAACCTTTGCTCCATTCCCAACACGTAAATTTGACTCTCCCTTGAGTCTTCTTCTATTCCTTAGCCCCTGTATGTCATTACATATATGTGAGCCACACCCAGTATCCAATACCCAAGTGTTTGAAGAAATAGTATGACAATCAATAACGAAGATATCTGAAGAAGATGGGGCATCCGATGCCTTATTCTTCTTCACGAACTCAAGATAAATCTTGCAATTTCTTCGCCAATGGCCCTCCTTGCCATAATGATGGCAAGTGCCGTCTTGAGCTAATTCTTCCTTTTTAGCCTTTTTCTTCCCCTTCTGCTATTCCTTTGACTTCCTCTTAGAACCTTTCTTCGAGGAATCAACTAATAGCATCGTCCCCTGCTCATGATTCACAGAAGGCTCCACAGTCTTCAACATGTTGAGTAGTACCACAGATGAACCTTCTTGCATCTCAGAGGTGAAGAGGAGCTTGGAGACTTCAAACCTTTCGAATCTCACTTGCTTATCAAACAACTCATAAATATGAAGGACTACGATATGAGCATTCATATGCTCATGCTGCTTCCGTAGCTTGGGTTCCATCTTGGCTAGCATGATGCAACTCATTTGTTCAGAATCACTCACATGTTTCTGATAGGCAACAATTGGTCCAGAGTTGCATTGTCACTAGGACGGGTGGGAAGAGGCGCTTCGAGGACATTTGCAAGATTTTCAACATTGAGAACAATTCTCAAGTTTCTAAGCCAGTCCAAGAAGTTCGGCCCATTCAATTTATTCGAATCCAAAATGGTACGCAAATTCAAAGACATCATGATCAATAGATTAACTTAGAAATACAAAACAAGCATATATGAGAAAGATGATTTAAAATGCATCAATATACATTCATAAATCCCATTCATTTTTCGAATTTCAAAAACCCCAAAATCACTTTGGGAGATCGTAGGTCCATCTCCGAATGGGCTGATATCCAACATAGATATGAACAACCTTGGAGAGAGTCCAATAAGTCATTCATAGCTATGATGGTAGGTATCAAATATACCGATTGCATATCACACATATGCAACTATCACAATGTGCTATCAACTAATTGAATATTCACATATACATCGGGTTGTTAATACATTAACAAGTATGCATCATATGCATAGCACCCAAGTTCACCTCCCTTAACATCGACCTTAGAGAGAGTCTAACAAGCCGATGCTCCAGGTTAAAGCCAACCCATTAATCGAGAAATAGTTTTAATATGGATAGAGCGCATTCAACCAATTAGCCCCGCTTAGAGAGAGTCCAACAACCAAAGCTAACGATTGACCTCTGACTCTTACCATATTAGTATTAAACTATTCCATGGTTTGAACATGTTCGGGTTCGAGCCGGGCTTGGAGAGAGTCCAACAACCCGAACAAGAAATAGAACTCTAGTTCTAACCATATTAATGGAAGGTGTAGGCTTTAATATTGAGTTTGGGTTTTTATGTCTCATCCTCTTTGCATGCAAATAACTATTATCTACATGGAATGACATACATCTACATGTCATGACACGCATGGCATAATGATATGCATCTAATGCAATTACATGGCATACAATTATGTCATGTACAAAATTTCCTTATATGTTATAACTATTTATGAAAATAAAATATGTTTAAGATTTGATTCTCCAAATCAAATCATGATTAAATTAGGAAAGAAATTTCCAAATCTAATCACATATTTTATTTGTGGAAATAGTTGATTAATGAAAGTCAATTTAGGAAACCAATTTTCTAAATCATCAAAACTACTTATGGAAATAAAATATTTTAAGATTTGATTTCCCAAATCAAATCATGATTAAATTAGGAAACAAATTTCCAAAATATAATCAAATATTTTATTTATGGAAAATATCAATTTCCATAAATACTTCCAACTTTACAAAAGTAGAAGATTTCCATAAATACTTCTAGACTTTCCAAAATTAAAAATTTCCATAAATACTTCTAACTTTCCAAAAGTAGAAAATTTCTAGAAATATCATTATGACTATCGCAAAACAATTTTACGATTATGTCGAAACACAACATGGGCTCTGATACCACTGTTGGGTTTCCGGCACTGCGGCGAGGGTGTGTTCGAACATGTTTCGTAAACATGTGCACAACGGATGGAATAAAATAATAAATCTAATTTATTATAACACACATCACACGCATGAATAGTATAACATGTGTAGACATAATTGTAAATTCAAATTGATACCGCCGTTACCTCTTCTCTATGAGCTCACATGCAAGGTGTTACCCGAACCAATTAGTGGGTTCAGTGGAGAAAAAAGAGAGGAACGGTTCGGGCGCAAGCGCCTGAAATAATTGGCACGGGAAAGCTAGTGAAGGTAATCGATACGGTAAGGCGAAGGTGGGAGGACACACTTCGTTGGGAAATAAACCAGAATCGGTTCGGCCAGATAATCATAGAGGCCGACGGGACGGATAAGAATCGGTTCGGCCAGATAATCATAGAGGCAAACGGGATGGATAAGAATCGGTTCGGCTTAGGCAATCCAGAGGTTGTTCGGTGAGGGAAGAAGGAGAGTGGGTTCGGGCTAGCGAGGAGCCCAAAGGCTATACCATCCGTGAGCTATAGACCTAAATTAGTTTCACCCAAAGTGGATGGTTGAAGGGGGTAGGATAACCTAGTTTCCTGAAATGTAGATGAGGAGGCATTATATTACAGAAGGAGAGGTCCCCACATAATATTCCGAGGAGCCTTCACCCCTCATATCTGTAATAGAATTATTCTCCAGGTGGACGTGGTGGCCACGTGTACGATGGGGATAATCCATGAGGTAGCGATGGATCAGAGAAGGAGGATAAAAGGGAGAAGGAGGATAGAAGAAAGGGGATCCGCAATTATTCCAGCAAGCAAGAGACGAAGACACAGGAGGAGGAGAGCTACCACTACCTCGCCGGAGAAGAAGAGTAGCGACCTTCGCTATCATATTGCGTGTACTCTTTCTTGTATTGGGATTAAATTGTAAAAGGATTTCTCTTCTGCCTCGGGAAGTTTTCTTTCCAAAAAGGAGGTCGTTCATAGTGGAAAGTGCTTGGGCATTGTCCCCGGTGAGAGAGCTCACCTTCGTGGAGTAGGAATACTTATTTCGAACCACGTTACATCCTGTGTTCTAGTTTTCATTGTCGGTGTTGGTTTTGTGTTTCTTTGCTTCGTCTTCTCATTTTTATTGTTGCGGCCTATGAGAACCCCCAAAGTCCCCTTCGTGCCTTCGTTGCATCGAAAGGAGGTAAACGCATTTTTCATCGCCGCATCAGTTGGCGTCGTCTGTGGGAAAACTTTTGAGCTAGACGTCGAGATGCAGCCGGAAGAGATACAACAGCTAGTTGCCTCTGCAGCGGAGGAAAACCCCATCACCATTTTTCCATCATAGTTGTGGGCTCTGGTGGATGACGCTGTTACGGAGGCCCTCGCTAGAGAAAGAAGAAGGACTGGATATCTTCATCCTCATTCTGGTGAACCTTCTTCTCGAGGCCCACCCCCAGAAATGCCTCCTCCATCTTGTACATCCGTTAATGTTGAAGTAGCGCATGGAGAAGGACTTGGGGGGAGAGCACCTCAGAATACTATACCCTTAACCCAGACTCGACGAGAAGAACAGGGTGAAAGTCGGTCGACCAGGCCTCCAGAGGTTTATGAGCCAAGTCCTTTTACCATGGACATCCTCTCTGAAATCCCCCCATCCAACTTCCAGAATCCCCAGGTAGATAAGTATGATGGTTCGACGGATCCCGAAGAGCATCTATCACAGTTTGATGGAGCGACCTCAATCCACTGTTATACCAATGCCCTCAAATGGTGAGTCTTCCGGACCACCTTAACCGGTTCGACACAAAAATGGTTTAATACTCTGCCCCCGAGATCCATCACTTGTTTCGCTGATTTTCAAGGGATGTTCAGCCGGGAGTTCGCCAGCTGCAAGGTATATTAGCATGATGCCTCTATTTGGATGCACATCATGCAGGGGCCCTCAGAATCACTCAGAGGGTATCTTCACCGGTTCACCTCTGCAGCTAGGGGTATTCCTTCTGCAAGATCAGAATCTTTCAGAGTCGCCATTCCGCACGGGTTGAATGAGGGCCCCTTCCTCATTTCCATTTTGAGACAGCCTGCTAACAGCTATGAGGAGCTATTAATTCGTGCGAAACAATTTATCCGCGAGGAGGAAGGACTGAAAGTGCGGAGAGATGAACGCGCTGTTGCAACAGCCACACCCAAAAGAACTCGCCTTGTCGCCCCTCAAGTACCTCCTCATCGAGGATATGCGTGACCCCTTCAACTGGAGGCTCCTAGGCCTCGGTTATTGTTACAGGGCGCTTGACCTACGCTGCCATTACAAATTATGGCCGCCGATGCACCCCCTCCCGCGAGGACTTGGAGGGAGCGGGAGATGGAATTCTATGATCAGCAGGGTCTATTGCAGCGACCCTTAGGATATAGGGGGATACCACGTAACCCCCCCCCCCCCTCATTTTTCTTCCAATATCATATGGAGTACAGCCACGCCAGTGGCCGATGTTTCAAGCTACAGGAGGAACTAGAGCGCCTCCGAACCGCATACCCACAATTGCGGTTTTGAGAGAGGGCCAAGACGGCGAGGTCCTCGACCAACAACTTCAAGTTACTTTCCCCCAAACACTGCCCCAGGAGGTTGTTTCTCAAGAAGGCCCATCAGGTGAGGCCCCCTCATCCAATCTAAATAACGCTCCCACATGGGGGGTTTTCCATGTTATAGCCGGAGGACCCACTGACGGGGACTCCAATCGGGTGCCAAAGTCATACGCCCATCTCATGGAGAGTCTGGACATCATCATTGACCAGACTATTCAAACCGCACCGCTTGTTTCATTCGGGCCAGAAGATCTTCAAGGTGTCCTACTGCCCCACACGGACAACTTAGTTATCCGAATATCCCTAGCCAATTATGAAGTGGCTAGGGTGCTGGTCGACTCGGGAAGCTCTGTCAATATCCTCTTTCAGGAGGCTTTCGGACAGATGCAGCTGGGGAATGCCCAGCTAGAAGATGTGGCTACACCCCTCTTTAGGTTCGCGGGGCATGTGGTCTACCCCACAGGGCAGATTTCGTTACCCCTGACTCTGGGCGTAAAGCCCAGCCAAAAAACCAGTATCATATCTTTCCTCATCGTGGATGCTCCGTCCACTTATAATGTCATTCTTGGTCATCCTTTCCTTCCTATTTTTCAGGCGGTGGCTTCCCCGTACCACCAGAAGTTGAAATTCCCAGTTGGACCGTTGGTGGGAGAAGTCCGAGGGGAAATGTATACGCTCGGTCGTATGTGCAAATGGTTCAGGATGACCAGAAGAAGGCCCGAACCGATGATCTCAAAGGGAAAGCTATCATCATTTCTGATGTCTGCATCTTGGAAGAATCCCCCCCCCAAAAACAGACAAAATAGAGGAAGGAGAGCTGGTGGAAATAGCTCCGGGAAAGGCCACATGAGTGGCGCAGCAGCTGGAGGCGAAGGAGGAGCTGGTGGCCTGCTTGAGGAAGAACGAAGACATCTTTGCGGGAGATGTGCATGATCTCACAGGGATTAACCCTCGTATGGCTGAACACCATCTCAACATAACCAGAGGAGCCCGACCCGTCCAACAGAAGTGACGACACTTCGGACCTGAGAAGGACAAGGTCATAGTTGAAGAAGTGGACAAATTATTAATGGCGGGTCATGTAAAGGAAATCCAATTTCCCAAGTGGGTTTCCAATGTAATCTTGGTCCCTAAGCCTTCTGGGCAGTAAAGGATGTGTATCGATTTTCGTGATTTGAATAAAGCGTGCCCTAAAGACTGCTTCCCCTTGCCTCGTATTGATCAGTTGGTAGATTCCACTGTAGGATATGAAGTGGTGTCCTTAATGGATGCATACCAAGGATACCATCAAATACCCCTGGCTAAGATAGATCAAAAGAGGGTTAGCTTTGTGACGGCAGGAGGGTTGTACACTTATGTGGTAATGCCCTTTGGTTTAAAGAATGCAGGGGCCACCTATCAACGCCTCATGGACAAGATTTTTGCAGAGCAGAAAGGGAAAAATGTGGAAGTTTACATGGATGACATCCTGGTCAAATCGAAAACCACTCGGGATTTGGTCAAGGATTTAAATGAAACCTTCGCTACACTTAGACGGTATAATATGAAGTTGAACCCTAAAAAATGCCTGTTCGGGGTAAAAAATGGCAAATTCTTGGGGTATATAGTCACTGAAAAAGGGTTACAGGCTAACCCCGAGAAGGTGCGAGCACTGTGCAATATGAAGTCACCCACTAACTTGCGAGAGACTCAAAAGTTGGTGGGCAGGATTGTTTCCTTATCCCGATTAATAGCCAGATCGGCAGACAAAGGGTTACCTTTCCTCAAGATTCTGCGTAAAGCTACCAAATTTCAGTGGGACGATCAATGCGAGCAGGCTTTCCAGGAGTTGAAGAAATATTTAGTTGGGCTCCCACTGTTAGCCAAACCAGTGGCCGGAGAACCGTTATGGATGTATTTGGCCGTCTCAGAGAAAGCTATTAGTTTAGTTTTGGTGAAACAAGAAGGCTCTCACCAACAACCTATTTATTATACCAGCCATATTCTGAAGGGGGCTGAATTCCGTTATACAGAGCTAGAGAAGCTGGCATATATTCTAGTTTTGACCGCCCACAAATTGAGGCCATACTTTCTGGCTCATCCCATCACTATTCTAACTCACAGTGAACTGGGCAAGGTGGTCACTAAGCGCAACTTCTCTGGAAGATTGGCTAAATGGGTGGTAGAATTAAGTGAATATGATATTCACTATCAACCTCGAACCGTTATCAAGGCCCAGGCGCTCGCTGACTTTCTAGCGGAGGTACCTTGTGGCTCGGAAGATGGTTCGTCAACAAAAGAGGAAGGATCAGATGCATGGAACATATTCTTAGACGGTTCTTCAGGATCTACGGGTAGCAGTGTCAGTGTTTTGTTAATTTCCCCTGATAAAGAGGAGACCCACATAGCCGTACGCCTGGGATATCGAGCATCCAATAATGAGGCAGAGTATGAAGTCATTCTAGCATGATTGCAGGCTGCCAAGGCGGTAGGGGCTTCTTCAATTATAATCCATTCGGATTCACAACTAGTGATATCACAACTTCAAGGTTCTTTCGCAGTTCGGGAAGAAAGGTTGCACAAGTATTTGAAAGCTTTCGAGAAAGACAAAATTCAATTTTAGCAAGTACTCTTAAAGCAAATTCCAAGGGAGAATAATGGGAAGGCAGATGAATTGGCTCGGGTGGCTAGCTCTATGGAAGGAGTGAAATCATTGGAAACGGTCCATGTAGAAATCCTTACTTCCCTAGCGATATGCAATGTTGAAGAAGCGGCGCCCGAACCAGACCCAATCTCTGATTAGAGAACCGACATCATAGCTTATTTACAGCATGGAAAGATTCCTGAAGAAAAAAAAGCGGCATCTGCTTTAATGGGCAGAGCCAGACGATTCACCATCTTAAATGGAGACTTATACAAGACATCTTTCGGACCACCCTTATTGAAATGTTTAGGAAGCAAGGATGCTGAATCGGTACTCCAGGAGATTCATGAAGGCTATTGCAGTAACCATCTAGGGGGAGAGCTTTAGCAAGGAAGGCCCTATTAGCAGGGTATTTTTGGCCTACTCTCCAACAAGATGTCGCTTGTATAGTGCAAACTTGCTCAGCTTCTCAAAAGCATAGCAATCGGTCCGAACGGCTGGCTGAATTAATGAAAGCGGTGGTCGCTTCATGTCCTTTTGATCAATGGGGAATGGATATAGTGGGTCCGATGCCAGTAGCACCTTTACAGAATAAATTTTTATTGGTGGTCGTACACTACTTCTCCAAGTGGGTGGAAGCAGAGCCTCTTGCCAAAATTACCGTGAATGCTATAATACAATTCTTATGGAAGAATATTGTCTGTTGATATGGTATTCCTCGGAGGATAGTTAGTGATAATGGACGTCAATTCCAGGGTAAAAACATTAAAGAATGGTGCCAAAAGTCTCAATATTTAGCAAGCCTTCACTTCGGTAGCCCACCCTCAAGCTAACGGTCAAGTTGAAGTCACTAATAGGATTCTCATTCAAGGGTTGAAGACTAAACTGGGAACTCAGAAGGGGAATTGGGTGGAAGAATTGCTCAGAATCTTATGGGCCTACCGAACCACATAAAAAACTGCCACGAGAGAGACTCCTTTCGGTTTACTATACGGGACGTAAGCTATTGTTTCGGTCGAAACTCTTTTATGTAGCGCCCGAGTAGAAATGTACGAGCCAGAGCAAAACCAAATTATTCGAAGCACTGAGTTGGACTTAGTGGAAGAAAAGCGGGAGACGCAAAGAAGCGAGCGGAGTTTTACAAGCGGAGAGTGCAGCAAGCCTTTAATAAGAAGGTGATGCCTCGAAGATTTCAGGAGGGGGATCTGGTTCTGTGTAAAGTTAATCCTGCTGGAGATCCTGGAAAGTTAGCTCCAAACTGGGAAGGGCCCTATGAAGTGACGTGTCACGTAGCTGGGTCGGCGTATTATTTAAAGGACGATCAGGGCAAGGAATTTACCCGACAATGGAACGCTATCCATTTGAAACATTTTTACACCGTATAAGAAATGACGGATAAGAGAAGAGGAGTTGGAGGGCCCTCGTGGAGATGTACTTGATAATTTGTTGTGTTGATTCAATATGTAGTACATCTGAGTTTGATTGATTCACAATGATACCGTAGTTCATATAGCGAACTCTGAAGAAGAAAAAAAAGATAACAAAGGGACTACGTCCCGAAATAATACATCAGGTTATAACCTAAACCGTTCGGGGGAATAACGTCGGAACCCGGCCTCCCAGTTTAAGGAAAAGGTCGGATGGTTCACCGGAGGAAGCCCTTGGTTAGCATATTGATGAACCACCTCGTTAAACCCATCTTGATAAGTGTCACGTAGCAGGATGGTTAGCCTCTCCTGGCAGTTCGGATGGTCCGGGCTCCGATCCCGATGAAGCCTGCGGCATTTCTCTTGTTGCGTTTGGAGGGTTCGGCGTATGTCAACATAGCGTCGAGATACCTCCATGATAGCATCGACTAGGATGGAGATATCGTCGGCTCGGGAGGATTGATCTTGCTGGATGAGGTTCATCATGTCCATCATATTCTGCATCGAGGCGAAATTCCCTCGCCTCGGTAAGATCTCGTGGGTAAGCTCGGCCTCTAAAGGAGGTTTCACTGCGCCTAGAATTTATGAGGGAGGAGTTTTCTTGTACCTCCTTGCATAGGTGAGTGCGGAGGTCCCCTATTTTATCCTCCGCTTTCTGGTACTGAACCCGAAGATGGGCAATGATGTCCGAATCTCATTGCTTCCCCTGAAGGAGCTCCGCCACCTGATCCCGAAGACAACTCTTGAGAGGGGGAAGACTCCTGATCAGGACGTGCTGGCTGAATATCCTGCAGAAGTAAGGAGGGTTCCGTGCCAGCTCTCTGTTGCTTCTGTAATGCCGCTATAGTATCAACATCTTTTTGAAGTTGGTGGCAAGCTTCTACCAGTTGCTTCTGACATTGTTGTAGTTGTTGCGATAGAAGGTATTCTCGATGTTGGGCAGCCACCAAATCCTCCCGTTGCTGTTGTTCCAACTTTAGAGATCGAGACCGATATTTCTGGAGGGAGCGATCTAACTCTTGATAGTTGGTCAGGGCCTGTACGCCGGTTGTTGAAAGGGAATTATACAGTAAGGAAAGTTAAAGAAGCTGATTGAAGAAACATACCAATTCCTGAGCATGGTGCAAGCCTTCCATTCGGGGAGCCAGTTCTTCTAAATTCAATATTCGAAGACTCTGAGGGGAAAAGGAAGAAGAAGGTTCGGACAATGCTGAAGGTGGAGGTTCACTGATGAGAGGAGGAATAGGGGTGGTAGCCATAGTTTGAAGCGGGGGTTCGAAGGGGAGAGAAGGAGGAACACTGGCCAGAAGGTTCACAGGGGGCGAAGTCGGCGACAAAGAATCAGGAGCAGGAGGAGGAAAGTGCGCCATGGCTGGCGGTGATGTGGGCACATCAGAAGTTGCGAAAGGGAAGTGATTTAGCGAAGAATCTGGAGAGGCTGATATGATGAGTATAGGGTTGGAGGAGCCTTCATTGGGAAGGCGAGAAGTAGAAGGAGGTGGGCTAGAGCCCATAAGAGGTGAAGAGTTCTTCAAGTGAAGGGCGGAAGGGGAAATAGGCAGTGGGGAGATATCAATTACCATGGGGTCAAAGATGGAAGTGTGTTCCGGGGAAAATGAAGGCAAGGATGCACAAGTATCTGCAGTTGAATGGAATGGGTGCACGATCTCCCCCGAATCATCTTCGGGTTGTGATGAGGGATGAGGCGGCGCCTGCATACCCGAGGCAAAGTGGAAGGAAAGGGGAGAGTTAGGGTTTGTCGGTTGCCTAGGGGAGGAGGATGGGCTGTTTATGGCAGTTTCGCGCAGGGTGGATGTAGCAGGGGTTTCAGACGGAGGTAGAGGAGAAAGTAGAGATGTGATAAGGGGGACGGTGGTAGGCGGGGGCGAAGGCGAAGATGAAGATGGTGTCTGACCATCACCCCGTGGGACCCGTGGGTAACGGCTTGCTATTTCGCGAAAGAAGGAGGAATGCATCTTGTCCGTGGGAGAAGGAAGGAAAAGGCTAAAGGGGATGGTTGGGGGCGCTGGAAGATGGCGGCGGAAAGAAGAACATATGCAGAAAAGGGAGACGAGAAGGCGGAAGGTATGAAGATAACTAAAGAGAGGAAGATGAAGCATCCCCTATAAAAGGAGAAAGAAATGGGCTGATAATGGCTATTGGGCTCCTAATTAGTAGAAAAGGAGGCCCTAAGTAGAAGAGTAACGGAGATTTATTTCTTTGATGGCACACTATATAATAAAACCCTTGTTTTCAATAGAGGGGATGGATGAGGGTGTGCTCTTCGGGATGAAAGAAGGAAGAGTAGCGGCGAAAAAGTAGCTCACTTTTTATGCTGAAGGCCTTTGGGCAAATATATATTATTTTATCTCCGTGTGGTGGTGGAACGAAAGAACTGAGATTTCCTCAGTTATATATCATTTTTAACCCTGCGAAGCGGAAGAAGTTGAATTTATTATTTCAACTATATATTATTTTATCCCCGTGTGGTGGTGGAATGGAAGAACTGAGATTTTCTCAGTTATATATCATTTTTATCCCATGACGAAGAATTTATTATTTCAACTATATATTATTTTATCCCCGTGTGGTGGCGGAACGGAAGAACTGAGATTTCCTCAGTTATATATCATTTTTATCCCCGCGAAGCGGAAGAAGTTGAATTTATTATTCAACTATATATTATTTTATCCTCGTGTGGTGGTGGAACGGAAGAATTGAGATTTCCTCAGTTACATATCATTTTTATCCCCGCGAAGCAAAAGAAGTTGAATTTATTATTTCAACTATATATTATTTTATCCCCGTGTGGTGGCAGAACGGAAGAACTGAGATTTACTCAGTTACATATCATTTTTATCCCCGCGAAGCGGAAGAAGTTGAATTTATTATTTCAACTATATATTATTTTATCCCCGTGTGGTGGTGGAACGGAAGAACTGAGATTTCCTTAGTTATATATCATATTTATCCCCGCGAAGCGGAAGAAGTTGAATTTATTATTTCGACAATATATTATTTTATCCCCGTGTTGTGGCGGAACGAAAGAACTGAGATCTCCTCAGTTATATATCATTTTTATCCCCGCAAAGCGGAAGAAGTTGAATTTATTATTTCAACTATATATTATTTTATCCCCGTGTGGTGGCGGAACGGAAGAATTTAGATTTCCCCAGTTATATATCATTTTGATCCCCGCAAAGTGGAAGAAGTTGAATTTATTATTCAATTATATATTATTTTATCCCAGTGTGGTGGCGGAACGGAAGAACTGAGATTTCCTCAGTTATTATCATTTTTATCCCCGTGAAGCGGAAGAAGTTGAATTTATTATTTCAACTATATATTATTTTATCCCCGTGAGGTGGCGGAATGGAAGAACTGAGATCTCCTCAGTTATATATTATTTTTATCCTCGCGAAGGGGAAGAAGTTGAATTTATTATTTCAACTATATATTATTTTATCCTTGTGTGATGGCGGAACGGAAGAATTTAAATTTCCTCAGTTATATATCATTTTTATCCCCACGAAGTGGAAGAAGTTGAATTTATTATTCAACTATATATTATTTTATCCCCGTGTGGTGGCGGAACGGAAGAATTGAGATCTCCTACGTTATATATCATTTTTATCCCCGCGAAGTGGAAGAAGTTGAATTTATTATTTCAACTATATATTATTTTATCCCCGTGTGGTGGTGGAACGGAAGAACTGAGATTTCCTCAGTTATATATCATTTTTATCCCCGCGAAGCAGAAGAAGTTGAATTTATTTTTCCAACTATATATTATTTTATCCTCGTGTGGTGGCGGAACGGAAGAACTGAGATTTCCTCAGTTATATATCATTTTTATCCCAGCGAAGCGGAAGAAGTTGAATTTATTATTTCAACTATATATTATTTTATCCCCGTGTGGTGGCAGAACGGAAGAACTGAGATTTCCTCAGTTATATATCATTTTTATCCCCGCGAAGCGGAAGAAGATGAATTTATTATTCAATTATATATTATTTTATCCCCGTGTGGTGGCGGAACGGAAGAACTGATATTTCCTAAGTTATATATCATTTTTATCCCCGCGGTGCGGAAGAAGTTTGATTTATTATTCAACTATATATTATTTTATCCCCGTGTGGTGGTGGAACGGAAGAACTGAGGTCTCCTCAGTTATATATTATTTTTATCCCCGCGAAGCGGGAGAAGTTGAAGTCCTTATTTAGTTATATATTATTTTATCCCTGTGTGGATGTAGAGCAGCAGAGTCGGGTCATTTAGCAACTCTATATTATTATATTCCTAGCATGATAAAAGGGCAGAAGCGCCGAAGTAGGTCCCAGCTATGTGTCATCTTATTTGGGTATAAAGAAGGTGAAATGGGGCATAACTCAAGAAAGGCTGGCAGAAGAAGACAAGTGGGAAAAGTCCATTGCTTTAGAAAGGATTACACATTCTGATTCTTTTTGCAAGAAGAAAATAAGAGACCCTTATATATATAAAGTATTACAGTTCTTTGTTAGGAGGTGCTGACGGAGTTTCTTTGTGCGGCGGAGGTTGGCACATTAGTTGCCGAAAGTAAGATTGCTGCTGGAAGATCTGCTTAGATAATTCTTTCTGGGACCTTGCTAGCTGTTGGCACAAAGAGCAGTTGCTGGCAGAAACCTCCCTCAACCGCTACTGCAAATACCTTACTTGTTCTTCCAGGTTGTCAATATAACGTTGCTCGTCCACCTTTTCTTTAGAAGGAAAGGAACTGCTGCCCTGTTCAAACATTTTGTCCATGGCTAAGGGAAAAGAGTGGAAAAGATGGATGTTATACAGCCAGGGTTGGAGGTCCTTATAACGATGGAGGATGAGGGTGCATTTATTAGCAGAAAAAGTAAGGATAATGAATGATGGTAAAGAAGGGGAAATGTAACGACAGTAGGTGAAAAGTCACTGGTACAGTAATTGTAAGAAAAAAGGGTCCGAATCCCCGGGAGATGGTAAAAGAAAGTATGTTCATGCCAGATTACAGTCTTTCTGATGATAGAAACCTTACTTCTACAGGAAAACGACAAAAACAAATACCAATTCCCTCCTTCATTTTTATTAGCATACTTAAAATGATTACATCATTTAAGCTATGAAGATTTTCTATGATTTCTCTTAACAGAAGAAGCGTTAGAGGGCTCCTCGGGGGGGGGGGGGGGAGGTGCCAAGATGACCCTGTAGAGCTCTCCTTGAGCAGAAAGAATGACCGGTGGACCTTCATCAAGAGGAGGCGAACGAATCCTCGCAGGGGAAACTGGAAGAACGGGTGGACCTTCATCAAAAGGAGGCGAACGGATCCCCGCCGGGGAAACTAGAATGAAGGTCAGAGCCGGTGGAAGTGGGGGAAGTTCGGCAGAGGCCAGAGGATCTCCCACTGTGTACTCCCATGTTAAGGGAGGGTTCCACACCCGATTGCGGAACGAAGGAAAGGGTGCTCGATAAGACCTCCCCACGGGAGGGGAAAGAGCTGTGGTGTGGGGCGGAAAAGGAAGGGGGCGGAAAGATGAGGTCGCTGTCGAGCGGGTTTTAGAATCTTCAGTGTCCCCGGAAAGCCAGTTCCACAGCTCGAAAGATTCGGAGTCTGAAGAAATCTCAATGGGGTGTCCTGCTGAAGCCATGGGAGTAAGATGGAAGGACGAAAACATGAAGGGGGATAATTTATAGTTGGGGGAAAGGAATTGCAATATTTCTTGGGAAGGGGAAGAAGGTGAAGAGACTGATATCGTAATGGCAGCCGCATAGGTACTCCTCAAGATATCGTTTCCGAAGCAGTGAGAGAGACAGTGAAGATCAATAGGCGAAAGTCATTTAATTTTTGACCGAGCCAAAATTGGGTCGGATATGAATAAGACCATCCGAGACCCTCTGAATAAGTTCCCAAACAAATAAGGTAATTGCGCTATGCGACACGAGAAAAGAAACGTCAGCGTAAAAAGAGAAAAGCGCAAAATTGGTTCGGAATTCCTAACCCGCGAGAAGGAATGCAAGGAGAACAACTCAAAAGCTATGTTAACATAATTACTTTTCATCACTAAGAAAAGAGTCATTACAAGGAATGGGATGTGGGAAGTTATAATTCAAATAGTTCAGGGGGACACTTGGATAAGGCATCTATAGGATTTAAATAACTGGTTTTTGTGCCTAGAGGCGGATACCCCCGTTCGACATTTAGAGCCGAGGACCCATCGAAGCCCAGGATGAACAGGTCCACCCCCTTCTTGACATATTGCCCTTTCAGATCAGCTTCCTGTTCCTGCAGCTGGGACTGGCAGCTGGTTAATTGAGCCTGACAGCTAGCCAGCTGGGCTTGGCTTTCCATTAGCTGGGCCGCCAAGGCATCCTTCTCCGTGGCTGCCTGTATGGCTTGCCGTCCCAGAGTTGAAAGGGCTTCGAAGTATTCTTTATGGAGGGCAGACTGTTGTTGAGCCGCTGCTGACAGAGCTTGAGGGAGAGCAGCCACCATGGAGGAGAGTTCTTGCCACTTCTCTATGCAAGATTTCCTGGTGGCTTCCCAACCTTGTCGTTCCAGTCGAAGCAGTTGGCATTCTTGCTAGAGATGTTCAACAACAGTTGAAGAATCGGTGGCTTTAATGATGGCGTCCCCAAGCTGCCCCTTATACTCTTTTAGTTCGTGGGTGAGGATATCCACCTGCTGCAATTTACTAGACTAGAAGAAAACTTGTTGTTTGAGGTCTTTATTCCTTCGCTGAAGCTCCTCCTTTTCGCTTTGGACCAGGGCCAATTATGTCATAGCATCTTCACATTGGCCCCTCAGGTCAGATTCCTTCGCCTCTCTCTTGCTCAACTGCCGAACGAGTTTTTTCTGCTGCGCTAGAGAGGCGAAGTGGCATGCCTCTACGCTGGACTGGAATTGAGCCAGGTGAACTATCATTTTGTTGTGCTGGGTTGAGGCCTAGAAGAAAGGAAGCACCATCAGTTTATGCTGACACACAGAGATACATATAGTAAAGATGAGAAGGGGACAGTAAGTACCTCAGCCAGCAATTTTCCTACTTGTTCGCAAGGACCTTGCACGCCTGATTGATTAAAAAATTTCACCTCCGAAGGGTTACAAATTTGCAGCAGAGACCCCAATGTAGCCCTTGAGGGGGTCGAAAGAGGAAGATCCTCTCCTTCGGAGGGAAGCGTGAGTCCGACACGCTGAAGAGGGGCGGGAGAAGTAAGTGTGTCGGAGGGGATAGGAGAAGAAATGGACTCGGTTCGCGAAGGCAAATGAGAATCATGTGCAGAGGGGGATGAATTGGGAGAATGGGAAGGAGAGTCCCCTCTTTGAGGAGATGAAGATGGGATGGATAAGGTAATATCCTTTCTCCTCGGTTCGTAGATGGTTAAGGATCACAAACCAGGTTGACCGGAAGAGGAAGGGGGAAGAGCAGATGAACTCGGGGCTCCTTTCCTAACGAGTCGCAGTTTCTTCCGAGGAGAAGAAGGAGCTGCCACCGATTTACCCCTCTTGGTTGAGGCCTTCTTCTTCTTGGCAGCCTCAATCTCCTCCCCTTTTACCAAAGCGTCCTGCATTAGATTATCTGCAAAATATATTGGTGAGAAAGATGAATAATGCAGGAAGGAAATTATATTAAAAGGAAAGTATCATCCTACCTACAATAACTGAGGTCGTCGAAGGGAAGGGGGGATAGTCTGAAGTGGCTCGGAAGGGGAGTTTTTATCAAGTGATTCAAACAGTAATGTGACTCTCCCAATATTCTATAAACTTTCGAGAAAGGACATTGGGTCCTCATTTCTCGGAAGGAAGGCAATTCGGGAAGTTCTACCTTCCAGGTATCGGAGTAAGTTAAAGGTGCTAGAAGTTGTACAAAGAAGTACAATTCTTCCCATCCCTTATGGGAAGAAGGCATGTTCACTAGGAATTGGCAGTATGGACGGCTGGACAGATAAAAAAGGCCTGCCTTGGAAGATTTTAGTTGAAAGAAGCAATGGAATATTTCAGGGGTTAAAGAGAGGTTTAGATGTTGAAACACTATAGAGGCCCCTGACAAAATCCGAAAGGAATTGGGGGTGAATTGGTTCTGGGGTAGTCCATAAAAGTCTAAAATGTCTAAATAGATGGAAGGTGCTGGTAGGGATAGGCCGTTAAGAAACTGTTCGGAGAAGAAACAAGTTAGACGAGGAGGAGGACAATTTGGTCGGTGCATCTTGGTCGTAAAGCAGCATTTTAGGGAAGAGTCTATAAACCTATCCTTAAGGTTAAAGAAATAATGATCGCGGTGTAGTTGGGTGATGGTATGCTCATACCACGCAGGTGAGGGGATGGTCTTAGGGGCCATAGGTATAAAGC
The DNA here is from genome assembly GCA_025175895.1 of Wurfbainia villosa. Taxonomy (NCBI): domain Eukaryota; kingdom Viridiplantae; phylum Streptophyta; class Magnoliopsida; order Zingiberales; family Zingiberaceae; genus Wurfbainia; species Wurfbainia villosa. The sequence continues at coordinate 57,133,112 of CM046002.1, forward strand.
AGGACAGAGTACTTATTTGGGGGGTTAGAAGAAGAACGTATAAGAAGGAGAGGGTTGGGTCGCTGAAACACCGCCGGTGAAAATCGCAGGAGAGAAGAAGCGGAAGGGACGTTATTGTTGGGCACGCTAAGTAATACCTAAAAGAAAAAAGGCGGAGGTTTATATAGGGTATTTTCGTGATGGTTCGACTGAAGGGGAAAAAAGAGGAGCGGGGCCCATGGGCCCATTAGACCGCCTCAAGTATATGCCGTGGAGCCATAAGAGAAGGGTAAATTTGAACTAATAATCCATGGATGGAGCAAGAACCTTATATAGTTGGAAAGTCAAGCTTATAACTTCGCTTGACTATTTTTTAGGGTTGACTAATGATACCGCCGTTACCTCTTCTCTATGAGCTCACAGGCAAGGTGTTACCCGAACCAATTAGTGGGTTCAGTGGAGAAAAAAGAGAGGAACGGTTCGGGCGCAAACGCCTGAAATAATTGGCACGGGAAAGCTAGTGAAGGTAATCGACACAGTAAGGCGAAAGCGGGAGGAGACACTTCGTTGGGAAATAAACCAGAATCGGTTCAGCCAGATAATCATAGAGGCCGATGGGATGGATAAGAATCAGTTCGGCCAGATAATCATAGAGGCAAATGGGACAGATAAGAATCGGTTCTGCTTAGGCAATCCAGAGGTTGTTCGGTGAGGGAAGAAGGAGAGTGGGTTCGGGCTAGCGGGGAGCCCAAAGGCTATACCATCTCTGAGCTATAGACCTAAGTTAGTTTCACCCAAAGTGGATGGTTAAAGGGGACAGGCTAACCTAGTTTCCTGAAATGTGGATGAGGAGGCGTTATGTAACAGAAGGAAAGGTCCCCACATAATATTCTGAGGAGCCTTCACCCCTCGTATCTGTAACAGAATTATTCTCCAGGTGGACGTGGTGGCCACGTGTACGATGGGGATAATCTGCGAGGTAGCGATGGATCAGAGAAGGAGGATAAAAGGGAGAAGGAGGACAGAAGAAAGGGGATCCGCAATTATTCCAGCAAGCAAGAGACGAAGACACAGGAGGAGGAGAGCTACCACTACCTCGCCGGAGAAGGAGAGTAGCGACCTTCGCTATCACATTGCGTGTACTCTTTCTTGTATTGAGATTAAATTGTAAAAGGATTTCTCCTCCACCTTGGGAAGTTTCCTTTCAGGAAAGAAGGACATTCATAGTGGAAAGTGCTTGGGCATTGTCCTCGGTGAGAGAGCTCACCTCCGTGGAGTAGGAATACTTATTCGGAACCACGTTACATCCTGTGTTCTAGTTTTCATTGCCGGTGTTGGTTTTGCATTTCTTTGCTTCATCTTCTCATTTTTACTGTTACGGCCTGTGAGAACCCCCAAAACCCCCTTCGTGCCTTCGTCGCATCGAAAGGAGGTAAACGCATCTTTCCTCACCGCATCACAAATTTTGCAATAAAAGGAAATTTATACTACGTATACCTGACGTATCACGTGTAGCGGGAAAGGCATCAACCGGAACGATTCTTGCTAGAATCATCTCTATCCGTATCCACGCTGAGTATCTTCGGGATGACTTCACAAAGTCACGAGGCTCGTCTTCGTACAGGTTACTAGCCTCATGTTGAAGACGATGTGATTGAGAGAAGATCACAATCTGAATCAAAATTCGGATCCAAAACGAGTCCTAAAAAACTCGCTTCTCCAGAGAGGTATTCGTCAACCGTTTGACGAATCCTTCGTCCTTCACCTATAAGGATTACCGGAGATCGAATCCCCGACAAGGCTACCACTGTCGGAGCACCAAACATTGTCCAAACGACGCTCCAACAAGAAGGAAAAAAGCTGTCCAGAAAACTGGACAGCTTTGGTGGAGGAATAGGGACCGGCCAAATAAGGAAGGTTGAGGCTCACCTTGTCGCCGGACCCAAAGGAGATCACCGGAGCTCCTCCGGCAGCAGATCAACGCCGGAAAGAGGGAAGGATAACACCTTCTGGACGCCGGCAAGGGAGCTGGGTGGCGGCAAGAGAGTTGGTGCCGACAAGACTTGGAGAGGAGAGGGGGTTGGGAAGAAACTACTAGATTAGGGCTTAACAAAACCCTTAAGCCCTATTTTATAGAGAACAAATTCTCTTAATGGTTATCATATCATAACCAAAATCCCGTTAACCCGCTCCATTAATTTATGTTAAAATAAATCAAACCATGATGGTTTATTTTAAGTTAAAATGAACCGAACCAACTTTGGTTCATTCGTTTAAAACAAACCAAACCCTTTGGTTTATTCTCCTCCATTGGATTAGAACCAAACCAATTTGGTTCATCCATCATGTCTTCATAAGACACGGCCCATCCACGCTTCCAATGCGACTGAAACGATTTCATGCTCGCTCCATGTTTGGTCCAACCAAACCTAGTTTCTCTCGGTCTGAGAATCACATTCTCAAGCTTGTTTTAAATCCTTCGGATTACGCTCGTTGTGCGTGTGACCAAATAGGTTCTCGGTTTATGTTGGTCGTCTATAATTAGCCAGTAATTATACAATAATCATGAGTGGCACCTAGTAGTACATCATGATCCCCAATTAACCGAAAAGATCAACGGTTGATCTAGAACTATTTCTGAAACCCTTCAGCAGCTCGAATGAATCGTGCCCCATTCCCTTCACTCATCTTATAACCACTTGGTTCAGGACATGATCTATAGTGTCAATCCCCACTAGGCTGACTACGTCACACCTAGCCCAAGTATCATATCCTCGTCCTACGGATTCTAGTTACTGCACATGTATCGAAGAGTACCATACTCTAAACATGTAATGCTTTGGCCAAAGACTTTAGTAAAAATCCAGCGAGAGTCCATGGGTATACATCTTCTCGCAAGGAGTGGTGAATCCTTTATAGGCTATTCAAACACCTTCGATCACTTCGACTTATACCCAATCATCCCGGGTCCACATCTCCTCAGAGATGCTTGCTTAAGAGGTCAAAGCATAAGTCTTTATGATCAAGATGACTTGAATACCGCAAGTCAAAGGAACATTGCACATAAGCTGCAGTAAGAACTTCATTGACATATCTATATATGCAGAGAACAATATGAAGTCTTACGGCTGGTCACTCCAATTAACTAGTTACCATAACTAGCATCCACGATTAACTCCGGACATCACAATGTCTCCAGTTAGTGAGAATCAGCTGCTTGGATACACCAAGGAGTATACCTCGTGCTAGTCTCGACAGAATCAATGGTGTCCAAATCCATCAATTCATCGACTAGGGATAATTCCGATACATCACAATTACACATGTAGATATACTCACTAGTTGTGATCCAATCACAAATTCTCTCATGCTGTGAATCGTATCGTGGACATTCAGTAAATGAGTTTAAGATCTAATCAAATACATGAAAACATGAATACTCAAATAGTGAATCTTCATTTATCATATAAATGGTTCAAACATAAGGCGATTGCTTTAGGACATCTCTCATATATTACTAACAGTAACCCTTACAACTCAAGAACACTCCTTCTTTTACAATAGATGTGAAAGAAAACTAAGAGAAGGAGTTTGAATCTTGTAGAGCACTTGGATGATCACTTATAGCATAAGCATTAGGCATCCACAAGCCCACACCCTCTCTTTTTATAGAGAGGGTTGATTTCTTCCCGTTGGCCACCACCAGTCGACTGCTACCCTTGGCAGTCAACTGTCGCCACATCAACGACCTCCGAACACGTCGGATCCCGACCGTTGCAGTCCAACAGAACACTTGGCTGTCAACTGATGGATCCCATCAGTCGACTGCTGCCTCCGTAGTCGACTGCCCAGTCGGCTATGAGCGGTTAAGTGGCCCAAACCCTCTTTATCAGTTGACTACTTCTTGAGATGACTTATGGTCTTGGCGATCATTGCCAACATATACGATTGGCTGCGGCCCCAAAATAACTCGATCGGATGCGGTCGAGCGAGTTCGACTAAGAGCAGTCGACTGGTGCCGTGTGAAACTCAAACTTAACATTTGTTTGAACTTCCAACGGTCGGGTAAACCTCAACCCTTGCAATCGAGCCCCCGACACTCAGCCATTCGGCCAAGTTCACCTAATGAGCTACTTTCAATTCACTCATTCTCTCATCTCACTCGAAGTCCCTCGCCGAAGCTCTCTTCGTTCGCGGCCACGTTCCTCTGTAGCATCAGGCGCACGACTCTACAATGCTCCTTCGTGTCTCTTGCCTCCGAAGTCTGCTTCCTTGGCTTCACTTCAAGTCATCTCGTCCGGCGGTCCCTCAGCAGCATCAAGCGCACGGCTCTGCAATGCTCCTTCTCCGACTCAAGCACGAGGTTATGAGTGGTGAACCCGCCAAGGCTCCATGTGCGAATTACTAAGTCCTGCACGACTTCAATGCACATATCAAATCACAAAAACAAACTAACTTAAACCCTTTGCCACACACATCAAAACCATATCACGAAAAGAGATTGCCCTAACAATCTCCCCCTTTTTGATGTGTGACAATCCGTTTAAGTTAGGTAAAAATTTGATAAAATATTAAGGAAGGAAAGCATGTGAATAAACATGATTTAGCAACTCTCCCCCTTAATACATGAAACTCCCCCTAAATATGTTTCCCCTTACTTAAACATATAATTTTCTCCCCCTTTGACACCATCAAAAAGATTAAACAAAGTTTATATATCATGTCATCAAGTATAGAGAGAAACAAAAATTAAAATTAGTCAAAAAAACTGATAAAATCAGTTTACCGTGCTCATTTATAGTCCATCAGTCGACTGCTATCAGTATGGCAGTCGACTGGCACAAAGGAATCTGAATTTCTGATTTTCTGGATGAATTTCAAAAATACATTATAAATTCCAAAAAATTCAAAAAATAGTAAAATTTGGGGAACACATTTCTTTTAAGTATATCTATCAATGAAAAATAGTTTTTCATGAAAAATCATTATATTTTTAGAGATTTGCCAAAAATCCAAAAGCTTTAAAAACCACTAAGTTTTTTGATCATGTTAGTATCCATTTTAACACCTAGTCTTGCTTTGGATTGTTTCAAAACATGAACACACAGATTTTAAGGTAAGAATTTGTTTTGAAAACATATAAAATATCGAACCATGATCTTTGGGCAATATGTCTATGAATTAAACATAAGCCTTCACCATGATTGGTCTATTATTGCTATTTTGATATCTTAAATGACCATCTAAATGCCATAGGCATTAGTGGACATTTGTATCATCCTAACATCTCACCCATGCTATGTTTTCAATCAAGGTAGCCTATGGTGAGTGTGAAATGTATCCTAAAGGTATTTGTATATACTTAACCATCATTTTCATGTAATTCTATCAAGGTTAAGTATCATCCTATCATACCACATGATCATAAAGATATATATGAGTTGAATTTCATATTATGATCATGAAACACATGTATTCATAAAATAATAATCATGCATTATGTATAACATCATGATAATAAGCAAAGTATCACCTAAAGCATGATTTATCTATTTATAGGTGCATTATCATCACCTAACACTATTTCATAAATGTTGTCCCGCCATCCTAAGTCAACCAAAAATATGATATAGATGAAATCCTTATGGTTGACTATCCTAGTGTTTTCCTAACCCTTAAGGATGGATTTTGGAACCCAATACAAATTCTTGCCTATGGGGTTCACTAAAAATTCCTTAGGGATCCATTTTCTAGTAATTATTTTCTTTTTGTCTTGACCCCTAGCAATCAAGCATTTATAGGCCTTTTCATTTTTATTTTCCTTATATCCTAGGCCTTTTTTGCTAAAGCTTGCCCTTTGGCTCCCAATTATCATGTTAAGGGTATTGGAGCCTATTGTGAATTTTTCTAGGGCTTTGGTCAAATAATCTACCTTTTCCCTTAGAGCCCTATTTTCATCCATACATGCATCACTAACATTAAATGGCATATATTCATGTGAGCATGCATCATTTAAGCTAGAAGAAATATTATCATTTACATTTAAGCATGCTTTTTCTAGCTTATTTTCTAAATCCTTAATTTGATCTATCATGCTCTTATTTTTCTTCTTTGCTCTAAATAAATCCCTAGTTAAGCTAGAAACCATGGAAACTATTTTCTTGGGAGTTAGATTTGTTACCATAGCTTCTATGTCTTCTTCTTCTTCGGATGAGGATGGTGAAGAAGCTCCCCCTTCACTAGAGCTTTCCTCACTCGTGGTTGATCCTTCATTTTCAGAGGAGGAGCAATCTAGGTCGTCAAAGGCCATTACGGCTAAGTTGGTGACAAAGGCATTCTTTTCTTCCGATGATGATGAAGATGATGAGAAGGGGTCATCCCAAGTCCTTGCCTTTAGTGCCTTTGTCTTTCCCTTTTCTTTGGCATTCTTCTCTTCTTCTTTCCTCTTGCTCCCCTTTTTCTTCCTCTTTTCTTCCTTCTTTCTCTTCTCCTCTTTGCTCTTGTTCAAGAGTGAACAATTATCCCTTATATGTCCTTCCCCTTGGCAATTGTAGCAAATAACCTTCCCCCTTGGTCTTCTCCTCCTATCATTAGATTTATTAAATTTAAAACCTTTTAATGCATGTCTTACCCTCCTAACCATATAGGCTTCTTCCGTGCTATCCATGGAGGAGGAGGAGGATTCTTCATCGGAGGAGGAGGGGATCTCCATCTTCTTCTTCCCTTTGTTGGCCAAAAGTGCTACTCCTCTTGAAGGCTCAAACCTTGGCTCTTCTACTATTCCTTCGAGCCTTATTTTGTTGAGCTCCATGGTTGAGAAGAACTCCTCCAAGGTGCTCACTTCTAAATTCTTGGACATGTAGAAGGAGTCCACCATTGAGCTCCATTTCGATGACCGGGGAAAAGCATCAATTGCTTTCATGAGCATGTCCCGGTTCGAAAGTCTTTCTCCTACACTTGTTAGTCCAATTAAGATTTCTTTGAATTTAGAATGTAAGGAGGTTACCTTTTCTCCCTTTTCAAGATTGATATTTGATAGTTGGGAGCGGAGGAGATCTCTTCTTGCAAGCTTGGCCTCCGAAGTGCCTTCATGAAGCTCTACTAGCTTCTCCCACATCTCCTTGGCACTTGCACACTATCCTATCCTATTTACTTTTTGTTGAGGGAATACATTGTAGAGGTGGTGCTTGGCTTTTGAATTCGCCAAATACTCCTCTCTTTTGTCTTTTACTCCATCTTGATTTCTCCAATAGCTCCCCTTCTTCATTCCGAGGCATCTCGAAACCGTTTTTCATAATTAATAAAATTTCGAAGTCGGTTTCAAAAAATACCTCCATTCTCTTTTTCCACCAAGAGAATTCGCCTTCGATTTTTTGTGGGTGAATGTTTGAGCCGGCCATTCTTGAATGTGCTTGTTGTGGCGGTTAGTCCTCGACAAGCTTTCCTTTGCTCTGATACCACTTGTAGGGTCGATGAGATGTGGTGTTGGTCGGCTAGAGGGGGTGAATAGCCCTATTTAGTTGGATGACGGAATTTGCTCGTCTACAAAGAAATTAGCGCAAGCAGAAAAACAAAACAAGACAAGCAAATAGAAATGAAAAGAATGCAAATGCTAACACAATATGTAACGTGGTTCACGACTACGCTGCTAATCCACGGTCCGATTCATCTGCAGTGAATCACTCCGCAACCAAATCACTATTGGTCTCTCCTTTGCACTAAGCTAGGTGGAGGTAACCCTTACAACTCAAGAACACTCCTTCTTTTACAATAGATGTGAAATAAAACTAAGAGAAGGAGTTTGAATCTTGTAGAGCACTTGGATGATCACTTAGAGCATAAGCATTAGGCATCCACAAGCCCACACCCTGTCTTTTTATAGAGAGGGCTGATTTCTTCCCATTGGCCGCCACCAGTCGACTGCTGCCCTTGGCAGTCGACTGCCACCACTTCAACGGCCTCCGAACATGTTGGATCCCGATCGTTGTAGTCCAACGGAACACTTGGCAGTGGACTGATGGATCCCATCAGTCGACTGCTGCCTCCGTAGTCGACTGCCCAGTCGGCTACGAGCGATTATGTGGCTCAAACCCTCTTGATCGATCATTGCGCTTTCAGCGGTGATCGATGGTCTTGGTAGTCAATCGCTGGCCCCAAAATAACTCGATCGGATACCGAACCGAAGTTTGACTCGGAAGCGGCATCGCCATTTCATGGCAATGATCGGCCCGTGTGAAACTCAAACTTAACATTCGTTTGAGCTTTCGACGGTCGGGTAAACCTCAACCCTTGCGGTCCAGTCCCTGACACTCATCCATTCAGCACACTCATCCATTCAGCCAAGTTCACCTAATGAGATACTTACAATTCACTCATTCTCTCATCTCACTCGAAGTCCCTCGCCGAAGCTCTCTTTGTTCGCGGCCACGTCCCTCGACAGCATCAGGCGTACGACTCTGCAATGCTCCTTCGCATCTCTTGCCTCGAAAGTCTGCTTCGTTGGCTTCGCTTCAAGTCATCTCGTCCAGCGGTCCCTCGGCAGCATCAAGCGCATAGCTCTGTAATCCTCCTTCTCCGACTCAAGCACAAGGTTATGAGTGGTGAACCCGCCAAGGCTCCATGTGCAAATTACTAAGTCGTGCACGACTTCAACGCACATATCAAATCACAATAACAAACTAACTTAAACCCTTTGCCACACACATCAAAACCATATCACAACAAGAGATTGCCCTAACACTGAAGACTAGCAACACCCAGAGAAAGTCTTGGTGGTCGGGCGACACTTGAGTGACTTCGAAGGGAGTCAAAGGAATCGAGTGGAAGGCCAGAAGCGAAAGTGACACAATAAGTATCGAGGTAAGGTCGTGTGAGTGAGAGATGGTAAGGTCGTGTCTTCTTTACGAGGACGACCATAGGCGGTGATCCGACTAAGACTTCCTGTGGAAGGTCTAGGTCAAGATCGGACGGTTAGAAACCGTCGCATTTACCATTTTCCCTGCTAACCTCTTAATGCAAGGAAGTGGTCAGGCTGGCAGTCGACTATTGGACATTGGGTAGTCGACTGATGCTCATTAGTCGATTGATGGGAGGCATCAATCGACTGATGGCGATGAATCAACCTTTGCGCTAGGTCAAAACGGATAATGTTTGACGTGACCACTTCGCGATAAAATTTGTACAACTTCGTGATCTATTCTGAAAGATGAGGATACATATTTAGAGGTCAAACTCTATAAAAGTAGGGGAGGATTCTAACTCCAAAGATCATCAAGATTATTCCTAAGTGCTCCTACAATGCTAAAGCTCCAACATCGTCATAACGCCGACGCGACACCAAGCTTTCATCTTCTTCGTCGGCAGCAACAACAAGTAACATATTTTGTCATTGTATTCTTTGTTTTTATTCGTAACGAGGTGAGGTAGGCTTGTTGCCTCATCCTCGTACTTTCGGTTTTGTGATCGTTGTCTCCTACCTCCAACGAGGAGGAGACATTATAGTGCTTTGCCCTCCGTACGCGGTCTAGGACCGTTAGGGCCTTAGAGTAGCAACCGCTGGGTTGTGAACCAAGTAAAAATAAATGTGTCTTTTTATTTTTCCGCTGTGCATACTCGTATATCGAACGAACAAACGAAAAGATTTACGCTCGCTATTCACCCCCCCTCTAGCGACGCTTCTCGATCCAACACGTTTTTCCCTTAGGTGGAGGTACTAACTCTCAAACTTGATAGTAAATTGAGCTAACTCTTCTTGCATAGCTATAATTCAATCGGGATCAAGAGGAGCTTGTTCAATTGTTTTAGGTTCGATTTTTGAGATAAGTAAAATTTGGCTTAGGTTCCTATAGGATGCTCTAGTTCGAACTCCTAAATTGGGATCACCTATTACATGATCAATAGGATGATTCATTTGTAACCTAGATTGATTTGGGTTAGGATTTACACTAGATTCATTTTGTGAGTTAGATTTGGATCTAGAATTAGGTTCAGGTCTAGAGTTAGGTTCAGGTCTAGTGTTAGGTTCATTAAACACTTCTAATTCGGGTTTTGTAGTTTTGTTTTCTTCATCAAATACTACGTTAATAGTTTCTTCAATTTTTAGGGTTTCATTGTTATACACCTTATAGGCTTTACTAGTGGTTGAGTATCCTAGGAATGTCCCGGTAGTTGTCTTAGGGGTGAATTTCCCTAAGTAATCTTTAGTATTCAATATGTGCACCCTGCAACCAAAGACCCTAAAATACTTAATGTTTGGTAATTTTTCATAATAGATTTCATATGACATTTTAAGATGTCTTATAACTAGTAGGATCCTATTTTGAGCATAGCAGGCTGTATTAATTGCTTCTGCCCAAAACCTATTAGGTAGGTTATACTCATTCAACATGGTTCTAGCGGCTTCTTGTAAGGTTCTATTTTTAAGCTCGACTAGACCATTTTGTTGTGGGCTCCTAGGATAGGAGAATTCATGGTGGTATCCATTTTGGTTACAAAAGTCGGCAAACCTATGATTTTCGAATTCACCACCATGATCACTTCTAATTATTTTAACCATAAGATTCTTTTCATTTTCTATTAATTTGCACAAATTGATGAGTTGTTCTAAGGTTTCACTCTTATATTTTAAAAACCTAACCTATGTGAACCTAGAGTCATCAACTATAACTAGACAATATTGGCTTCCATTTGGTGACTTGGCTCCATGAGAGTCGAAAAGGTCTAAGTGTAGGAGCTCAAGTACACTTTTTATTTTTTTTTTCTTGGTTGTTTAGTTGATGTGAGGTCCTAGTTTGTTTACCTTATTGACAAGCATTACAAATTTTATTTTCCAAGTTCTTAAGGATGGGTAGACCTCTGACTAAACCACTCTAACTCATTTTGTGTATGAGTCTTGAGTGAGAGTGGCTGAGTTGTCAGTGTCATAACCAGGATTCCTCTTGTTGTGTCATTAGACACTTGGTTGAGTAGTTGGGTAAGTTAATTGTGTAAATGTTGCTATTCCTAGTTCCCTTAAGTATAATTTTTGAAGTATCATTATTTTTGATTAGGCATTCATTTTGTAAGAAGGTGACCTTATAGTTATTATCACATAATTATCTAACATTAAGTAAATTAAATTCGAAATGCTCAACTAAAAGTACATTATGAATTATAAAGTTCAAGTTTAGCTTAATATCACCTGAACCGATGATTTTGAGCTTCTCGTTGTTTTCAAATGCTACCGATCCTTGGCTTTTGAATCTGAGCTTCGAAAATTTTAGTCGGTCTCCGATCATGTGTCGGGAGCACCCACTGTCCAACATCCATTGATCCTACACATATAGTAGTTGGATCGGACATTGGAATTTTAAAGTTGGTTGAATATTTTAGCCTAGTAGTCATCTCACCCTTTCTACATGATCAAACATGTTAACCTTATATGTTTTGCGAGATGACTTCAATTTTACTTGATTAAGTTTAGTGAATTGAAGATAATCAACCTTGGGTTAGATTCGGATTTAACTCTTAGCTCATCAAGTAAACTTTTCGAGAAATTGGCTTCCATGTCGTGGTCAGGGACAGAGGCCTTCTTTGATCAGAACAACGACCACTTCCTTAGACAAAGCCAAATTCAAGAAATTGATCACTTGAGTCACTTAAGATTACTTCCAGGTCTAATTAGTTTAAGATATGGCGAGGTAGCTTCAGCTAGTTCAACTTAGTCAAGTGCACCAAGCTAGATACGCCTTATCTAGTTCGGACACACAAGACTTCGTTTCCCTAACATACTATCATCTCGCCACGTCTTGATACTATGTTATCAAGATTGAATAACTATTAATCCTATCTAGCCATTCTAAAAATTAAAACGACAATTTAGCTAAGCATGCAAAATTAATTCAACAAATTAAACAAACGAGTTTAGTATTAGCTCCCCCTGGACCATTGAATCGATTCGGTCTTTCCACGTAGTGGATTTGGTCCTTGGGAACCTAGTACATAGTGGATCCTAATTCTGAAATCAAAACGGCCTTAGGGACCCATGCTTGGACTTTTTGTCTATTTCGATTTACAATTGATATATACGATTTATTTGTTGTGTTTGATCTAAACTCGAGTCCAACCTTATTGTACACGGCCTTTTGTGATCCAAGTAGTAGGTCAAGACCCTTCGACCCCAAAGTAAACCTTTCCAATGTTTGGATAAGATCTTAGACTTGTCCTTTCAAGAGAGAGTTCACTTCTTCAAGTTCTTCAACTCGAGTAGAGTTCTCGTCTTAAACTTGACTAGTCGAAGAAATTAGGGAGATCTCATGTTTAAAGAGTTTCACCTTCTCAACTAATGTCTCGACCTTGGACTCAGACTTAGCTAATTTCTTAGTTAAATACTTAATTTCATTATAAAGAGTATCAATTAATGACCGACTCACCTTGATCGAATCTTTTGAACCAGATATGGATCTGTGGCTTATCTTTAATTGGAGTTCATCATCGGATCCAAAGTCGGACTCGATCTCGGACTCATAGCCTGTTTCGGGTTCGGACTCATTTTTTAGCTCGGTCGTCTTTGCCATGAATGCAATGTTGTTGAGCTCATCTTCCTCCTCCGATGACTCTTCCCATGTTTCGTTGAGTGCCTTCTTCTTGGATTGAGATGGTTTGTTCTTTAGTTATGGACAATCCGATTTGATGTGGCCCATCTTGTTGCATTCGTAGCATCTGTAGTTAGAACTTTGCTTGGGTATGCTTTCCTTGGATTGCTTGATCTAGCATCTTCGGCTCTTGATCATCTTCTGAACTAGATTCACTAGTTCAGTCTCCATCTCGTCATTCACCTCTAATTTGTACTCCTCTTCTTCTTCTTCAAGAGGTAGTTTTCTCTTCGCCTTCTTCTTTCGACCTGCAACCAATGCAAATACCTTTCTTGATCGGGGACGAGTTAGATTGTTCGTGTATCTCAAATTCAGAAAAGAGTTTATCTAACCTTATCTTAGATAGATCTCTAGATACCTTATAGGCATCAACCATGGATGCCCACAAGGTGGTTCTAGGAAATGCATTAAGGGTGTACCTGATCATATCTCGATTTTTGAGTTTCTATCTGATTGAGTGAAGGCCATTTATAATGTCCTGTATTCTTGCGTGCAATTATGTAGCGGTCTCATGTTCCTGCATTTTTAGATTAAAAAGCTTATTTAAAAGAAGGTCTCTTTTACATACCTTCGTGTCGGCAGTTCCTTCGTGAAGCTCGATGAGCTTATTCCAGAGGTCTTTTGTGCTTATGAATGGTATGACCCGGTTGATCTCTTCCTTGGAAAGACCACATTGTAGGATTTGGGTTGCCTTTGCATCTGCCTCCACTTGACGCTTCATGGTGTTGGTCCACTTGTCATAGTCTAGGAATTCACCGTCTTCATTGGTAGGTAGCGAGAACCCAGTTTGAATCACGATCCACATCTCTACTTGGGTTTTTAAGTAGCACTCCATCCGACCACTCCAGTAACGGAAGTCATCTCCATTGTAAAACGGAGGTCGGGCGGTGCTAAACCCTTCAAGATGGGGCATCAAAAATCAACCTTGCACACAAATAAAAACGACACAAAAAAGATTGCCAAGACACTAGTCTTGGATTAGTAACGTGGGAAGAGAATTAACCAAAAGTTTAAATTAAAACAATATACGAAAAGAAAACCAAAAACTTGCTAGATTGGTGGTTGCATCAAATCTTAGCGCCCCCGCTCTTATACCAATTGTTGGATCGAAAGCAAGCTAGGGGGGGGGGTGAATAGTGAGCTTGAAAACTTATTTTTTGTTTCGACAATTCTCAAGTAATAAATGCAGCGGAAATTAAAGCTTAAGGTAAAATGGACACTTTGTATTTACTTGGTTCACAACCTAACGATTGCTACTCCAAGGCCCTGCGATCCTAGACTGCATATGAAGGGCAATGCACTATAGATCTCCTCCTTGTTGGAGGTAGGAGACAACGAATACAATAAAAGATAATCTCGAGGTAGAGGTACAAGACCACCTCTCCTCTTTACAACGAAAAGCTCAGAAACCAAAAAGATCGAATACAAAATAGAAGGATTAACTAGACAACTAAAGGCATTGACAAAAACAAAGTCTTGAAATGATGGCGTGTCGTCGGCGTTGTGGCAGCATTTTGATGGCGTAGAGTAGTCGTTGATGGCGCAACATTGTGGGAGCACTTGGAGAGCAATTTTGATGATCCCAAAGGGTGAAACACCCCTTCTTTTATAGCCCTCCAAACCCTAGCTCATTGAGATCCAGATCTGGGTCAAAGGGACACCTCGCCCCAAGATAAGGGGATCTTATCTTGACTTTCATCGAGCTGGATAGTTTGAATAGCAGTCGACTGTTCACCCTCAGCAGTCGATTGATGCTAGGATCAGTTAACTTCCAATAGTCATCAGTCGACTATTGTATTGCTTTCTCAACTACAACAAAGAGCTAGCACGAAAATATAAGTAATGGTATAAATAATGGCTACTTACCGTCTGATCTCGACCTAGACCTTCCATTGGAAGTCTTAGTCGAATCGCCGCCTAAAGTCATCCCCATACAGAGGACCCGATCTCACCATTACTCACACTCGTGCTTACCTCTGGTCCTTTATGACTTGTCGCTTAGCTTACGGTCTTCACCTGGGTTCTTCAACTCCATCCAAAGTTCTCCCAGTGTCGCCCGACCACCATGGTTTCTCGATGCAAGATTCTCTGGGTGTCGCTGATCTTCAGCTCAGCTTAAACACTTCTGCACACTTAACAGTAGCTTATGAGATAAAGATAACACCTTAACTTTGAGCCTTTACCATGATCAAAACCTAGGTTCGATTATCTAGTGCCCCTGCACCAACCTCTCAAACATGAGGTTTTCCCCAAGTATGATCCCCTCATACTTGCTAGACCACCCTTAGCCTGGACCTAAGCCTTCTATCTACCTCCATTATCCTCACGCCTATCGGATCCCTCCAAGTCCTCCATGACTTGTTCATCCATACACTATCCTTCAGGTGCTTCCATCGGCTATTGTCATACTAACCGGGTCTACACCGCCAAGGCACATTTGGCCTTACACTGCCAAGACACATGCTTGGACTTTACGCCGCTAAACATTGGACTTATGGTGCCAAGACTACAACTTGGACTTTACGCTGCCAATATCATACCCTTGGACTTCCCTTGCCAACTTCATGTTGGACTTTCCATATGACAATGTTGGTTTTGCCCACAAGCTCTTATACCACTTGTTGGTTATGTCTTCGAGTCCGTGAGGGGAAACGTTGCTTCCCACTTCAACTCGGTCGCTTGTTCATGGCGATCCCATCAATGTCCCCGGATTAAAAAAATTTAATCCTAGACAAAAGGGAACACCCAAGCAACCTTGTCATCATCGTGCTATTCGTATAGAGTGGTCACTTGAACAAACTTGTTATTCAAGCGACCTACCTCTATTCTACGAGTAGCCGCAGAATAGACGATGTACGGATCGCCGGCTTTTGTGTTTATGTTCAGGATCCAAGTATTATTAAGACACAAAACAGAATATATCATGCACATAATTGAATAACAAATATAAACATGATACAAGAGAAAATAGAGAATCGATATATCTCTCGATCTTCTATTGTATGACCTTCCTCCTTTCGGACGTCATGTGGGCGACGATCTACCAAAAGTTGAAGCTCCTAGATCACCAATCTTCCTTCCTTGCACGTTCCGAGCAAGAGGAAGAATAGAAACAAGGCTCTTTTCCTTCTTTCAACCAACCACCAACCTCCAAGGATGGAGCTTGCCGTCGGCCAAGAAGGAAGAGGCGATTATGAAGGAAACCGGCCAAGACACAAAGGGAAAGCCCTATATCTTGTTACCACAGGCCAAGGAGAAGGAGAAGGTAAGCTTTGGCCGCCAGCCAAGGTAAGGAAGGAGCTATTTGGGCGCCGGCAAGCTTGAGGAAGAAGGAGATAAGGAAATAGATTCCTTATTTGGTGCCGCCACCCCTATTCCTCTTGCCACCCAAAACCCTAGTCCTTTCTCTATCTCAATTCATCTTCCACGCCAACCCTTGTTCTCCTTTTATTGAGTTAGGGATAAGTCTCCTTTTAATCTCCACCATTGGTTCTTGGGATTTAATCTCAACCATCAGATCTAGAGATTTAATCTCAACCGTCGGATCTAGAGATTTAATCTCTACCTTTGGATCTAGAGTTTTGTTTCTATCCATTGGATTTAAGCTTCATGAGGTGTTAATAGGCTACAATAGAGACCATGAGGAGGAGTTGGATCTTGGCCACCCAATGGATCAAGCCCACATAAAGTCCGATCCATTAATGATAATCCAATCCACTAAAGGATTATCATTGATCTACCTCACCAACCCCCATAAGTTAATATGGGTTCCATATATTATATGTACATTTTCTCCCTATGTTTAAGATCTCGAATGTCCGTCGATTAATTAATTTACTGACCATTAATTAATCAACATCTAACTCCATGAGTAGTACCACTTAACCTTTTTATCATGTCGGACCAAGTCCACTTGTAGGGTTTACATGATGAACCTTATGAGCTCCTCAAGGGGACATCATCATCCTAATATATAGTACATGGTTTCCTCCTATAAACATTGGCACACCATATAAATAATATCATTTCTCAACTTACCGAGCCTATCAATTTAATCTATAAATCTCGTCTATTGGTAAATTAAAGAAATGAATACAAAGTATATGTGCCCGTTATTATATCGGGAATAAGAGTATGTACAATAAAATATCTGAGGTCCGATTCGATTATGTAGTCATCAATAAATCGAATAACCTCTAAGTCGGTCCTGCTCAATACACACAAAGTGCACTAGTGTGATTCTATGGTCAAGACAAACCAATACCAAATCACACTACAACCATTACAATGGTTTGTCCAAAGTCATCTCAGTTGTGAGCCTTTACTTATACTTTACAAGGAACCGATAACATGATCTCCCGTGTGACACCACACACCATATTATCTACAATGTAATGTATTAGACAATATGCATAGCCATAAAAATATATAAACAATGATCATGTGATTCTTATTTCAAAATAAAGATTTTCATACAAAAGATAAACTTTTCAGTATACATCCCAACAATCTCCCACTTATACTAAAAGACTATGTTGTCCTCAAACTGCCATACATCTGATCCCATTCCCTCCACATGCCTATCAAAAGCTCTCGCCGGAAGGGCCTTAGTGAAAGGATCTGCCAGGTTATCCTCCGATGCAATCTTGGCCACAACAACTTCTCCTCTCTTTACGATTTCTCGTATCAGGTGGTACTTGTGCTCTATGTTTTTACTATCCTTATGGGCTCGTGGTTCCTTCGAGTTTGCAACTGCACCACTATTATCACAATAAATTGTGATAGTTCTGGGCAAACCAGGAATCACATCCAAGTCCATCAGGAAGTTCCTATGCCACACAGCGTCTTTGGACGCCTCAGAGGCCGCCACATACTCAGCTTCCATGGTGGAGTCCGCCATGCATTTCTGCTTGACACTCCTCCATACAATGGCTCCACCTCCCAAAGTAAACACAAAACCTGAGGTAGACTTACTATTATGCCTATCAGATTGGAAGTCGAAATCTGTGTAACCCAAAGGGAGTAATTGGTCTGCCCGATAAACCAGCATATAATCCCTAGTCCTTCTCAGGTACTTCAATATATGCTTTATCGCAGTTCAATGTCCCTGTCCTGGATTACTCTGATATCTGCTGACAATGCCCACGACAAAGCAGATATCTGGTCTCGTACATAGCATAGCATACATGAGGCTTCCTACTGCCGAAGCATAAGGAACTACCTTATTCTCCTCTATCTCCTTAGATGTTCTAGGACACATCTCCTTAGATAAAGGAACTCCATGCCTGAAAGGCAGAAAACCCTTCTTGGAGTTCAACATGCTAAAACGATCCATAATCGTGTCTATGTATTAAGCTTTGGATAAGCACAACATCCTTTTCTTGCGATCCCTTATAACCTTGATCCCAAGGATGTGTCCCACTTCTTCCAAGTCCTTCATATTAAACTGTTTGGACAACCATATCCTTACGTCCGATAACACCTTGATATTGTTGCCAATCAACAAAATATCATCTACGTATAGTACAAGAAATGCCACTACGTTTCCGTCACATCTATTGTATACACAAGACTCATCCGGACTTTGAATAAATCCATAAGACTGGATTACCTCATCAAAGCGGATGTTCCAAGACCTCGAAGCTTGCTTCAATCCATAAATGGACCGATTAAGCTTACATACAAGATGCTCTTTGCCCTTCGCAATGAATCCCTCTGGTTGCTTCACATAGATGTCTTCCTCAAGACTTCCATTTAGGAAAGTTGTCTTGACATCCATCTGCCACACCTCATAATCCATATGAGTTGCTATGCATAAGAGAATCCGGATAAACTTAAGCATAGCTACCGGCAAAAAGGTCTCCTCATAATTGATACCCTCTTTCTGAGTATACCCCTTCGCAACAAGTCTCGATTTTAAGGTCTCAACCTTCCCATCTATTCCTCTCTTTCTTTTGTAGATCCACTTGCATCCAATGGTTTTTATACCATCGGGTGCTTCCACTAGCTCCCAGACCTGATTTTAATCCATAAATTCAATCTCAGTATTCATTGCACTTTGCCATGATGCTGCATCTATATCTTGGATTGCCTCGTCATATGTCCAGGGATCAGGTTCATGTTCGCCAACGACCAAATCAGAAGATTCTCCCAAGAACATGAATCTATCAGGCTGTTAAACAACCCTCCCACTACGACGAAGTATCTCCTGTGTATCCTCTGTGACACACGGTGTAGTGACTTGTGGTATATCCTCTTGTACCGGTGGTACTGAAGAAGTGATTTCCCCTTTTAATTCCTCCAGAACAATTTTACTCTTGGGCTTGTGGCTCATGAAACAGTCTTCCTCTAGAAATCTGCCGTTCGTGCTAACGATCACCCTCTGATCTCTAGGAATATAAAACAAACCACCCTTCGTTCCTCTAGGATAGCCAACGAACATGCGTACTTCTGTATGAGGTTCCAACTTACCAGCATCTTCCTTCAGCATATGTGCTGGACTCTCCCATATCCGAATATGTCTTAGACTAGGCTTTCGCCCAGTCCATAACTCTGTGGGAGTAGAAGGCACTGATTTAGATGGAACCAAGTTTAGAATGTACACCGTCGTATCTAGAGCATATCCCCAGAATGAATCTGACAACTCAAAATAACTCATCATCGATCTAACCATCTCTATAAGAGTCCTATTCCTTCGCTCTGCTACACCATTCTGCTGGGGTGTGCTAGGTGTAGACAATTGGGATCGAATCCCAGCCTCTGATAAGTAGTTCCTAAACTCTCCCATGAGGTACTAACCACCACGATCAGATCGCAGTGTCTTGATACTTTTACCTTGACATTTCTCCACATCAGCCTTGAATTCTTTGAACTTGTCAAAGCATTCAAACTTGTGATGCATTAGGTAAATGTATCCATATCTCGAATAATCATTTATAAAAGAGACGAAATACTCAAAACCACCTCTAGCCTGGATAGATATAGGACCACACAAATCAGAATGAACCAACTCCAACACATCTTTGGCTCTATACCCCTTGGCCTTAAAAGGCCCTTGGTCATTTTACCCTCCAAGCAAGATTCACAGGTTGGTAAATCCTCCACCACTAATGAACCTAAAGGTCCATCAGCTATCAACCTTTGAATTCTGCTTAGGTTAATATGACCAAGCCTAAGATGCCAAAGATATGTTTGGTTCATCTTTGAAGGTTCTTTTCTCTTATTGGAATTAGAATATGAGTTATTAACTTCAATTTGCAACGTGGGAGGTTTTGGTTCAAGTGTGTATAAATTTCATAGCAATGCACCGGAACAGATAATATCCATATTCCTTTTTATAACAACTCTGTCATTAAGAGAAATAGAATATCCATCCATAAACAATTTAGAAACCAAAATTAAATTCTTTCTAAATAAAGGTACATAAAGGCAATTCTTAAGATCCAAAACTTTATTTTTCTCAAAAGATAAACGAACGTCTCCCACATCAATAGCCGCTACCTACGTGGCATCGCCCAAGTACACGGAAATCTCCCTTCACCACCGTCTGTTTCGAACCCCAGAAAGTATTGCAGACATGATGGCTCCCGTGATCTACACACCAAGTGCCGTAGATAACACCGCTAAACATGTTTCAACGACTAGACCAAAAGATATACCTTTGTTCTCCCTTCTTCCAGTTGTCCAATCACATAAGTGAAGCACTTGCCTTCCTTCTTCACTCCTCCCGAGTTCCTCCCACCACCTTTGCCCTAGCTTGTTTCTTCTTCTTCTTGCCTTCGCTTAGAAGTAGAAACCTTTGGGTCACCATGGCATGTGCCCGAGCACTCGACGAATAGCCCTCTCGCCACTCGAGTTCTGCAAGCCCGCCAACGAATACAACCTCTTGTTCATGTTGTAGTTCAGGCGAAACTGCTCAAAACTCCTAGGTAGAGACTGGAGTATGATATCGACTTGAGTTTCCCCATCAATCTCAGCTCCAAGGACTTCCAACTCATTCAAATGAGCCATCATCTTGAGAACATGATCTCTCACGGGTGTTCCCTTGATCATGGTGGTCATCATCAAGTATCTCATGGCTTCTTGCCTCGCAGCCCGATTCTGGTGTCCGAAAAGCTCTTTGAGAGTGAGCATCATGTCATAAGTTGTGGGCATGGCTTGATGTTGATGTTGCAGTATATTTGACATAGATGCCAAAATGTAACACCGCGCCATCTCATCATCCTTTACCCACTTCTTATAACTCTCTCTCTCCTTTTCCCCAGAATCATCCGCAGGCTTAGGAGGACATTCTTTGAGGAGTACATATTTGTATTCCTCAGCAGTCAAGACAATTCCTAGATTCCTTTTCCAATCAATATAGTTGGGTCCAGTAAGTTTATTCTCTCAGTATCACAGCAAGCGGGTTGAAAGTCATTTTGAAAGAAAACCTAATAATCACATAGATCAAAAAATTAGATTTCAAAAAATTGTTAATTCCTCAAACAATAAAATTTTAAAATCAACCAACACCTCAAAACACCGAGAATATCGTATGCCACGATAGTGTGGACGTATACGAATTCTACATTTGTAAGAGGAGGTTTTACCCATTAATTTTACTATCTTGTCGACCTAACTTTTTGACAAGTAAAATTTTTAGTTGGTTCCTCTTTTGCTCTACAAATGACTCCGATGGGGAGGACACTTATATTTGTATCTAATTGTTCACCATTACTCGGTACCAAGGTAATTATCTCGGGTTATGTGCCTTCTGATGGGAAAGTACACACGCTCCTTAATAATTTCCTATAACCATATTTGACCTTGTGATCCATAAATAAACTCATCCGATGGGGAGGAAGGCACTCAGAGTCGACGCGCAAGTTTGTTAGAATCACTTGTCAAATTGTAATGGAGGTCGTGAGAATTTATAAAAATATCCCTCTCCCACTTAATAATTTGTAATTGAGGAATTTTCTAGCCTACGACATGCATATCAAACAATAAGCAATAAATATGAAAAATAAAAATTTTCCAACTATTATGGCTTTTGTCTTCAATATGTCTCCCGTCATATCGCCTTCTCGTCCGCTCCTCCTACGCCATGTACGAGCCATCCGGAGATCCGAGCCGAGACTAAAATCTATTTTAATTTACATCCATCGATCCTATACTCCATGAGGGAGTGTACATGAAATCTAGATCGAAAGTAAACTAAAATAAAAAGAGTGGCTAAACAATGTCGTATCTAATTTACAAAAAATTAAATACTAGCCTCATCAACCCCGAGGATTCAACAAAATAAACATTTACACACATTCAATCACATACACACATATGGCCATAATAGTCGGATCTTATGCCTGCAACCAAACAGTTAACCTATGCATATTCTACTATTATCCAACACATAATATATGAAAAGTGCATAAAAATTAACAGAATCCTAAACACACAAAACCGGAAACCGTGGCTCTGATACCACTTGTTGGTTTTGCCCACAAGCTCTGATACCACTAGTTGGTTATGTCTTCGAGTCTGTGAGGGGAAACGTCATTTCCCACTTCTACTCGGTCGCCGGATTAAAAAAAATTTAATCCTAAACAAAAGGGAACACCCAAGCAACCTTGTCATCGTCGTGCTATTCGTATAGAGTGGTCACTTGAACAAACTTGTTGTTCAAGCAACCTACCTCTATTCTATGAGTAATCACAGAATAGACGATGTACGGATAGCCGACTTTTGTGTTTATGTTTGGGATCCAAGTATTATTTAGCCACAAAACAGAATCTATCATGCACATAATTGAAAAACAAATATAAACATGATACAAGAGAAAATAGAGAATCGATATACCTCTCGATCTTCTATTGTATGACCTTCCTCTTTTCGGACGTCGTGTGGGCGACGATTTACCAAAAGTTGAAGCTGCTACATCACCAATCTTCTTTCCTTTCTCATTCTGAGCAAGAGGAAGAATAGAAACAAGGCTCTTTTCCTTCTTTTAACCAACCACCAACCTCCAAGGATGGAGCTTGCTGCCAGCCAAGAAGGAAGAGGAGATTATGAAGGAAACCGGCAAAGACACCAAGGGAAAGCCCTATATCTTGTTACCACTGGCCAAGGAGAAGGAGAAGGGAAGCTTTGTCCGCAGGCCAAGGTAAGGAAGGAGTTGTTTGGGCGCCGACAAGCTTGAGGAAGAAGGAGATAAGGAAATAGATTCCTTATTTGGTGCCGCCACCCCTATTCCTCTTGCCGCCCAAAACCCTAGTCCTTTCTCTATCTCAATTCCTCTTCAACGCCAACCCCTTGTTCTCCTTTTATAGAGTTAGGGATAAGCCTCCTTTTAATCTCCACCATTAGTTCTAGGGATTTAATCTCAACCGTCGGATCTAGAAAATTAATCTCTACCTTTGGATCTAGAGTTTTGTTTCTATCCATTGGATCTAAGCTTTATGAGGTGTTAATAGGCTACAATAGGCACCATGAGGAGGAGTTGGATCTTGGCCACCCAATGGATCAAGCCCACACAAAGTCCGATCCATTAATGATAATCCAATCCACTAAAGGATTATCATTGATCTACCTCACCAACCCCCATAAGTTAATATGGGCTCCATATATTATATGTACATTTTCTCCCTGTGTTTAAGATCTCGAATGTCCGTCAATTAATTAATTTACTGACCATTAATTAATCAATATCTAACTCCATGAGTAGTACCACTCAACCATTTCATCATGCCGGACCAAGTCCACCTGCAAGGTTTACATGATGAACCTTATGAGCTCCTCAAGGGGACATCATCATCCTAATATATAGGACATGGTTTCCTCCTATAATCAATGGCACACCATATAAATAATATCATTTCCCAACTTACCGAACCTATTGATTTAATCTATAAATCTCGCTCATTGGTAAATCAAAGAAATGAATACTAAGTATATGTGTCAATTATTATATCGGAATTTAGAGTATGTACAATATAATATCTGAGGTCCGATTCGATTATGTAGTCAGTAATAAATTGAATCACCTCTAAGTCGATTCTGCTCAATACACACAAAGTGCACTAGTGTGATTCTATGGTCAAGACAATCCAATACCAAATCACACTACAACCATTCCAATGGTTTGTCCAAATCCATCTCGGTTGTGAGCCTTTACTTATACTTTACAAAGAACCGAAAACATGATCTCCCGTGTGACACCACACACCATGTTATCTACAATGTAATGTATTAGACAATATGCATGGCCATAAAAATATGCAAACAATGATCATGTGATTCTTATTTCAAAATAAAGATGTTCAAACAAAAGATAGACTTTTCAGTATACATCCCAACAACCAAGACCCATGCTTGGACTTTCCAATTGCCAAGACCCATGCTTGGACTTTACCAATGCCAAGACCCATGCTTGGACTTTCCATGCCAAGTACTTAAGACTTGGACTTTCCATTGCCAAGACCCATGCTCTTGGACTTTCCATTGCCAACACTAATGCTTGGACTTCCCATGCTAAGTACTCATGACTTGGACTTTCCATGACAATCATATGTCATACATTTTGTCGAACATCAAAATACAACTCGAGTTTGGTCAATCGTGACCTTGACCGATTGCACCAACAATCTCCCCCTTTTTGATGTTTGACAAAAACCACAAAAACCTTTAAGCTTGTCCACCTAACTCAATACTCCAAATTCTCCCAATTGGCAATTCTCAAATTCTCCCCCTTTTTGACATACATGAAAAAGGCTCTCCCCAAGAGTATCAATGTCTCATATCCCACTAAGATCTTACATTCTCCCCCTCGGTCTAAACACATCTAAGATGCCTTTACTTTTCCTAATGATAAATCACATATCACTAAATGAGAGACAATCCTCACTTCTCCAATTCCCCCCCCCCTTTGGTGAGCACAATGAGGGTTTCCAAAACCCTTCATGTCTCCCCTTTTGATGAATACACATCATCATCCCATGATGGATAACCTCCTATTAAAGGCTTGCTCCTCCTTGACCATTGCACAAACAATGTCCTTGGAGTGTCCCTAAGCCTACATGAACACTAAACCATGAAAATTAAGGGCAAAAGTTCAAACTTGAACTTTCACACACCTTAAAAGTTGATTCTCACCCTAAACAACATCCTAATCCATATCCAATGGATTTTCACCCTTACAATACTTTCCAAAGCATATCCTATGGTTAGGAGTAGTTAGGTTACCCTAAGATGGTTGAAACATGGGCTAAATAACATTATTTATCTGAAATTAGCATTGGCAGTTGACTTGGTTAGCAACTAGTCGACTGCTCTTAATGTCAGTCGACTGGTTTCTGCAAATGCAAAAATCAGAAATAAATTTCAAGAAATAATAAGTAATTATACATAATTCAAAAAAATCATGAAAATTCATATATATAATACTTATATCAATCATTATGGGTGAAAAATATTTGAAAAATGAAATACCCATTAAATAGTGAAATTGATACAAAGTTCAAAAACAAAGATAGCTTCAATGTTTTGAGCCTACTTTGTATCAACTTTATCAATCGTGACTTCTATCAAAAGATATACTACACCAAGGTTTTTCAAAATGTTTTTAAAATGATTTTAAAACCTTATATTAGACCATGTTCTATGGGCTCAATGCACATGACTTGCACATTTGCTTTCCCCATGATCCATCATTAGATTGAAATGAGTTTGAGTTCATCTAGATGCAAAATCTATGCACCTTGAACCTAACTCGCTTTCCTAACATTTCACATGTGTCTAGAGTGTATCAATACACACACATATCAATTTGATGTGAGATGTGGATTTTGTTCTTCCTAATCAAAGGTCTCATGCATTTTTCTAGTCAACACTATTTGATTCCCTTATACATGGGACTCCAAATCATGTCATAGTCCTTAAATAAATTTTAATTAATCCTAAATGCATGAATTATGATTATGGCATATAATGATAGCCTAACTAAGACATGTGTCAATAATCATGAAGTCATGGCATAAACATGAACCTAAACACACATGACATTAAAAATAATAAACCTAAGCATTTTCATGACATTTTAAATAGTAATATGAAGCATAGTATCATGACATGGTATATGACAAGCATGTTGGGTTGATCCGTGAGGGGAAACTTCGCTTCCCACTTCAACTCGGTCGCTTGTTCATGGCGATCCCATCGATGTCCCCGGATTAAAAATTTAATCCTAGACAAAAGGGAACACCCAAGCAACCTTGTCATCGTCGTGCTATTCGTTTAGAGTAGTCACTTGAACAAACTTGTTGTTCAAGCGACCAACCTCTATTCCACGAATATCCGCGGAATAGACGATGTACGGATCGCCGGTTTTTGTGTTTATGTTCGGGATCCAAGTATTATTTAGCCACAAACAGAATATATCATGCTCATAATTGAAAAACAAAATATAAACATGTAACTAATGAAAATAGAGAACCGATATACCTCTCGATTTTCTATTGTATGACCTTCATCCTTTCGGACATCGTGTGGGCGACGATCTACCAAAAGTTGAAGCTCCTAGATTGCCAATCTTCCTTCCTTGCTTGCTCCGAACAAGAGGAAGAATAGAAACAAGCCTCTTCTCCATCTTTCAACCAACCACAAAACTCCAAGGTTGGAGCTTGCCGTCGACCAAGGAGGAAGAGGATAATCGGTGAATGCCAACCAAAGCTCCAAGGGAGAACCCTAAGCCTAGGTTTTACCGGCCAAAGAGAGGAAAAGGGGCTGCTTTGGACACTGGCCAAGGGCTGGAAAAGGATGCTAGGTCGCCAGCCACCTTGAGGGAAGAAGAAGAAAGGAAAGACCTTCCTTATTTGGTGCCGCCAAGCACTAAACTCTAGCCTCCAAGCCTTGCCGCCCAAAACCCTATTCCTATCTCTAGTTGGATTCTTGTTGCCGCCCACCCCTTGCCCTCCTTTTATAGAGTTAGGGATAAGCCTTGTTTTAATCTCCACCATTGGTTCTAGGGATTTAATCTCAACCGTCGGATCTGAAGGGATGTCCCTTGTCGAGTCCGTGAGGGGAAACTTCGCTTCCCCTTCGCCTCTGTTGCTTGACCATGGTGATCCCTTCGATGTCCCCGTATTAAAAAATTTAATCCTAGACAAAAGGGATTCCCAAAGCAATCAAGTCATCGTCGTGCTATTCGTTTAGAGAGGTTACTTGAACAAACTAGTTGTTCAAGCGACCTTCCTCTATTCTACGAGTAGCCGCAGAATAGACGATGTCCGGATCGCCAGTTTTTATGTTTATACTCGGGATCCAAGTATTACTTAGTCATTTACAGAAATATAACATGCTTATATTTGTAAAACAAAAACAAGCAATGAATAAAAGAGAAAGAAGAATAGGTATACCTCTTGGTCTTCTAATGTATGACCTTCCTCCTTTTGGACGTCGTGTGGGTGACGATCCACCAAAAGTCGAAGCTCCTAGATCGTAAAACTTCCTTCCTTGCTTTTCCCAAGTAAGAGGAAAAAAAGAAACAATGTTGTTCTCCTTCCAAAACTCAACCAACAAAGAGCTATCAAAGCCCTTGCCGCCGGCCAACTAGAAGGAGAAGGAGATGGTGGAAAACTACCAAGACACCAAGGGAAACCCTATATCTTGTTTCGACCACCTAAGGAGAAGAAGAAGGGGACTTTGGGTGCCGGCCAAGGCTGGAAAAGGGAAGGAAAAGGCTGTTGGCCGTTGGACCAATGAGGAAGAAGAACAGAGAAAGAACCTTCCTTATATGGTGCCACCCTAGCCTCAAAACCCTAATCCCAATCCTATCTCAAATAGGATTGCTCCTTGCCGCCCAAACCCTAGATCTCCTCCTATTCATCATGTAATCCACGACCACTCTCCATCCCCTCCTTTTATTGAGTTAGGGATAAGTCATGAATTAATCTCCTCCATTGGTTCTAGGGATTTAATCTCAACCATCGGATCTAGAGGTTTAATCTCAACCGTCGGATCTTAGAGATTTGATCTCTACCAATGGATCTTAGAGTTTTGTTTCTATCCATTGGATCTAAGCTTCATGAGGTGTTAATAGGCTATATTAGGGACCATGAGGAGGAGTTGGGTCTTGGCAACCCATGGATCAAGCCCACATAAAGTCCGATCCACTAATGATGATCCAATCCACTAAAGGTCCATCATTGATCTACCTCACCAACCCCCATATGATAATACATGCTCCATATATTATTTGAACATTTTCTCCCCGTGTTTAAGATCTCGAATGTCCATCGATTAATTAATTTACTGACCATTAATTAATCAACATCTAACTCCTTGAGTAGTACTACTCAACCTTTTCATCATGTCGGGCCAAGTCCACCTGCAGGGTTTACATGATGAACCTTATGAGCTGCTCAAGGGGACATCATCATCCAAATATATAGGACACGGTTTCCTCCTATAATCAACGGCACACCATATAAATAATATCATCTCCCAACTTACCGTGTCTATCAATTTAATCTATAAATCTCGCCCACTGGTAAATCAAAGAGATGAGTACTAAGTATATGTGCCCGTTATTATATCGGGAATAAGAGCATGTACTAAATAATATCTGAGGTCCGATTCGATTATGTAGTCAGCAATAAATCGAATCACCTCTATGTCGGTCCTGCTTAATACACACAAAGTGCACTAGTGTGATTCTATGGTCAAGACAAACCAATACCAAATCACACTACAACCATTCCGATGGTTTGTCCAAAGCCATCTCGGTTGTGCCTTTACTTATACTTTCCATGGGGCCGATAACATGATCTCCTGTGTGACACCACACACCATATTATCTATAATGTAAAGTCTGAGACAATATTGCATAACCATAAAAATATGCAAACAATGATCATGTGATTCTTATTTCAAAATAAAGATGTTCATACAAAAGATAGACTTTTCAGTATACATCCCTACAATCTCCCACTTATACTACAAGACTATGTTGTTCTCAAAGTACCATACATCTGATCCCCATTCCCTCCACATGCCTATCAAAAGCTCTCGCCGGAAGGGCCTTAGTGAAAGGATATGCCAGGTTATCATCCGATGCAATCTTGGCCATAGCAACTTCTCCTCTCTTTACGATTTCTGGTATCAGGCGGTACTTGCGCTCTATGTGTTTACTAGCCTTATGGGCTCGTGGTTCCTTCGAGTTTGCAACTGCACCACTATTATCACAATATATTGTGATAGTTCTGGGCAAACCAGGAATCACATCCAAGTCCATCAGGAATTTCCTGAGCCATACAACTTCTTTGGCCGCCTCAGAGGCCGCCACATACTCAGCTTCCATGGTGGAGTCCGCCACACACTTTTGCTTGACACTCCTCCATACAATGGCTCCACCTCCCAAATTAAACACAAAACCTAAGGTAGACTTACTGTTATCCCTATCAGATTGGAAATTGGAATCTTTGTAACCCACAGGGAGTAATTGGTCTGCCCGATCAACCAGCATATAATCCCTAGTTCTTCTCAGGTACTTCAATATATGCTTTACCGTAGTCCAATGTCCCTTTCCTGGATTACTCTGATATCTGCTGACCATGCCCATGGAAAAGCAAATATCTTGTCTCGTACAGAGCATAGCATACATGAGGCTTCCTACTGCCGAAGCATAAGGAACCGCCTTCATCTCCTCTATCTCCTCAGATGATCTAGGACACATCTCCTTAGATAAAGGAACTCAATGCCTGAAAGGTAGAAAACCCTTCTTGGAGTTCTGCATGCTAAAACGCTCCATAATCGTGTCTATGTATGAAGCTTGGGATAAGCACAACATCCTTTTCCTGTGATCCCTTATAACCTTGATCCTAAGGATGTGTTCCACCTCTCCTAAGTCCTTCATATCAAACTGTTTGGACAACCATACCCTTACGTCCGACAACACCTTGATATTGTTGCCAATCAACAAAATGTCATCTACGTATAGTACAAGAAATACCACTACGTTTCCGTCACATCTCTTGTATACACAAGACTCATCCGGACTTTGAATAAATCCATAAGACTGGATCACCTCATCAAACCGGATGTTCCAAGACCTCGAAGCTTGCTTCAATCCATAAATGGACCGATTAAGCTTACATACAAGATGCTCTTTGCCCTTAGCAATGAATCCCTCTGGTTGCTTCATGTAGATGTTTTCCTCAAGACTTCCATTAAGGAAAGCTATCTAGACATCCATCTGCCACACCTCATAATCCATATGAGCTGCTATGCATAAGAGAATCCGGAT
The DNA here is from genome assembly GCA_025175895.1 of Wurfbainia villosa. Lineage (NCBI taxonomy): Eukaryota > Viridiplantae > Streptophyta > Magnoliopsida > Zingiberales > Zingiberaceae > Wurfbainia > Wurfbainia villosa. The sequence goes on from CM046002.1 coordinate 57,163,001, forward strand.
AGATTTAAGCATGGCTACCGGCGAAAAAGTCTCCTCATAATCGATACCCTCTTTCTGAGTATACCCCTTCGCAACAAGCCTCGCTTTGAAGGTCTAAACCTTCCCATCTATTCCTCTCTTTCTTTTGTAGATCCACTTGCATCCAATGGTTTTTACACCATCGGGTGGTTCTACTAGCTCCCAGACCTGATTTGAATCCATAGATTCAATCTCAGCATTCATTGCACTTTGCCGAGATACTGCATCTTTATCTTGGATTGCCTCATCATATGTCCAGGGATCAGGTTCATGTTCGCCAGGGACCAAATCAGAAGATTCTCCCAAAAACATGAATCTATCAGGCTGTCTCACAACCCTCCCACTACGAAGAGGTATCACCTGTGTATCCTCTGTGACACGCGGTGCAGTGACATGTGGTATATCCTCTTGTACCGGTGGTACTAAAGAAGTGACTTCCCATTTTAGCTCCTCAAGAACAATCTTACTAGTGGGCTTGTGGTTCATCACATAGTCCTCCTCTAGAAATCTGGCATTCATACACACGATCACCTTATGATCCCTAGGACTATAGAACAAACCACCCTTCGTTCCCTTAGGGTAGCCAACAAACAAGCATACTTTTGTACGAGATTCCAACTTACCAGCATCTCCCATCAGCACATGTGTTGGACTCCCCCATATCCGAATGTGTCTCAGCCTAGGCTTTCGCCCAGTCCACAATTCTACGGGGGTAGAAGGCACTGATTTAGATGGAACCAAGTTCAGAATATACATTGCCGTATCCAGTGCATACCCCCAGAACGAATCTGGCAACTCAGAATAACTCATCATCGATCTAACCATCTCCATAAGAGTCCTATTCCTTCGCTCTGCTACACCATTCTGCTGGGGTGTGCCAGGTGCAGACAATTGCGATTGAATCCCAGCCTCTGATAAGTAATTCCTAAACTCTCCCAAGAGGTACTCACCACCACGATTAGATCGTAGGGTCTTGATACTTTTACCTTGACGGTTCTCCACATTAGCCTTGAATTCTTTGAACCTGTCAAAGCATTCAGACTTGAGGCGCATCAAGTAAATGCATCCATATCTTGAATAATCATCTATAAAAGAGATGAAATATTCAAAACCACCTCTAGCCAGGATAGACATAGGACCGCACAAATCAGTATGAACCAATTCTAACACATCTTTGGCTCTATACCCCTTGGCCTTGAAAAGCCTCTTGGTCATTTTACCTTCCAAGCAAGATTCGCAGGTTGGGAGATCCTCCACCACTAATGAACCCAAAGGTCCATCAGCTATCAACCTTTGAATTCTACTCAGGTTAATATGACCAAGCATTAGATGCCAAAGATATGTCTGGTTCATCTTCGAAGGTTCTTTTCTCTTATTGGAATTAGAAGATGAGTTATTTACTTCTATATGCATCGTGAGAGCTTTTGGTTCAAGAGTATACAAATTGCCAACCAATGTACCTGAACAGATAATCTCTCTATTTCTTTTTATAACAACTCTATCATTAAAAGAAATAGAATATCCATCCATAATCAATTTAGAAACCGAAATTAAATTCTTTCTAAATGTAGGTACATAAAGACAATTTCTCAAAACCAAAACTTTATTTCTATCAAACGATAAATGAACGTCTCCCACTGCAATAGCCGCTACCTTTGTAGCATTGCCCATGTAGACGGTAATTTCTCCTTCAGCTAGTCGTCGGGTTTCCTGGAACCCCTGTAAAGAATTGCAGACATGATAAGTGGCTCCCGTATCTACACACCAGGTACCGGTAGATAACACCACTAAACATGTTTCAACGACTAAGGCAGAAGATATACCTTTGTTCTACTTTAGGTTGGGGAAGTCTTTCTTCCCATGTCAAGTCTGTTTGCAAGTGAAGCACTTGCCTTTCGGCTTCTTCACTCATCCCTAAGGTCCACCCGGTATTTTTGCTCCACCTTGTTTCTTCTTCTTTTTGCCTTTCGGCTTAGAAGTAGAAACCTTCTGAGCAACCATGGCTTCCTGCCTAGCAGCCCAATTCTGGTATCCAAAAATTTCCTTTTCCCCAGAATCATCCGCAGGCCTAGGAGGACACTCATCGACAGTTAAGACACTATCCAAATTTCTTTTCCAATCAATATTATTTGGGTACAGTAAGTTTATTTCTTTTAATATCACAGCAAGTGGGTTGAAAGCCATTTGAAAATCCTAAGAATCACAATGATCAAAATATTAAATTTCAAATATTATTGATTCCTCAAAACAATAAAATTCCGAAATCAACCAACACCTTAAAACACCGAGAATATCGCATGCCACGTAGTGTGGATGTATACGTATTCTACATTTGCAAGAGGAAGTTTTACACATTAATTTTATTATCTTGTCAACCTTACTTTTTGACAAATAAAATTAATAGTTGGTTCCTCTTTGGCCCTACAAATAAAAGCAGTGACTCCGATGGGGAGGATACTTTTATTTGCATCTAAGTGTGCACCATTACACGATACTAAGAGAATTATTTCGGATTATGTGTCTTACTGCTGTGGAAGTACAAACACACCTAGATAATTTCCTATAACCATTATTTGACCTAGTGATCCTCAAACAAACCCATCCGCAGGGAGGAAGGCACTCAGAGCCGACGCGCAAGTTTGTTTGCATCACTTGTCAAATTGTAATGGAGGACGCAGGAATTTATAAACATATCCCTCTCCCATTTAGTAATTTGAAATTGAGGAATTTTCCTAGCCTATGACATGTATATCAAACAATAAGCAATAAATATGAAAAATAAATTATTTTCCAACTATTATGGCTTTTGTCTTCAATATGACTCCCGTCGCATCGTCATCTCGTCCGTTCCTCCTACGCCATGTACGAGCCATCCGGAGATCCGAGCCGAGACTAAAACCTATTTTAATTTACATCCATCGATCCTATACTCCACGAGGGAGTGTACATGAAATCTAGATCGAAAGTAAAATAAAATAAAGAGTGGCTAAACAATGTCTAATTTAATTTACAAAAACTAAATACTAGCCTCGTCAACCCCGAGGATTCAACAAAATAAATATTTACACACATACAATCACATACACACATATGGCCATAATAGTCGGATCTTATGCCTGCAATCAAAGAATTAAACTACGCAAATCCTACTATTATTCGGCACATATAATATATGAAAAAGTGCATAAAAATTAACCGAATCCTAAACACACAAAACTGGAAACCTTGGCTCTGATACCAATTGAAGGGATGTCCCTTGTCGAGTCCGTGAGGGGAAACTTCGCTTCCCCTTCGCCTCGGTTGCTTGACCATGGTGATCCCTTCGATGTCCCCGGATTAAAAAATTTAATCCTAGACAAAAGGGATTCCCAAAGCAACCAAGTCATCGTCATGCTATTCGTTTAGAGAGATTACTTGAACAAACTAGTTGTTCAAGCGACCTTCCTCTATTCTACGAGTAGCCGCGGAATAGACGATGTCCGGATCGCCGGTTTTTGTGTTTATACTCGGGATCCAAGATTATTTAGCCATTTACAGAAATATAACATGCTTATATTTGTAAAACAAAAACAAGCAATGAATAAAATAGAAAGAAGAATAGGTATACCTCTTGGTCTTCTAATGTATGACCTTCCTCCTTTTGGACGTTGTGTGGGCGACGATCCACCAAAAGTCGAAGCTCCTAGATCACAAAACTTCCTTCCTTGCTTTTCCCAAGCAAGAGGAAGAAAAGAAACAATGTTTTTCTCCTTCCAAAACTCAACCAACAAAGAGCTATCAAAGCCCTTGCCGCCGGCCAACTAGAAGGAGAAGGAGATGGTGGAAAACTACCAAGACACCAAGGGAAACCCTATATCTTGTTTCCACCACCTAAGGAGAAGAAGAAGGGGACTTTGGGCACCGGCCAAGGCTGGAAAAGAGATGGAAAAGGCTGCTGGACGTTGGTCCAAAGAGGAAGAAGAAGAGAGAAAGAACCTTCCTTATTTGGTGTCACCCTAGCCTCAAAACCCTAATCCCAATCCTATCTCAAATAGGATTGCTCCTTGCCGCCCAAACCCTAGATCTCCTCCTATTCATCATGTAATCCACGACCACTCCCCATGCCCTCCTTTTATAGAGTTAGGGATAAGTCATGAATTAATCTCCTCCATTGGTTCTAGGGATTTAATCTCAAACGTCGGATCTAGAGATTTAATCTCAACCGTCGGATCTTAGAGATTTGATCTCTACCAATGGATCTTAGAGTTTTGTTTCTATCCATTGGATCTAAGCTTCATGAGGTGTTAATAGGCTACATTAGTGACCATGTGGAGGAGTTGGGTCTTGGCCACCCATGGATCAAGCCCACATAAAGTCTGATCCACTAATAATGATCCAATCCACTAAAGGTCCATCATTGATCTACCTCACCAACCCCAATATGATAATATGGGCTCCATATATTATTTGAACATTTTCTCCCCGTGTTTAAGATCTTGAATGTCCATCGATTAATTAATTTACTGACCTTTAATTAATCGACATCTAACTCCTTGAGTAGGACCACTCAACCTTTTCATCATGCCGGACCAAGTCCACCTGCAGGGTTTACATGATGAACCTTATGAGCTCCTCAAGGGGACATCATCATCCTAATATATAGGACACGGTTTACTCCTATAATCAACGGCACGCCATATAAATAATATCATCTCCCAAACTTACTGAGTCTATCGATTTAATCTATAAATCTCGCCCATTGGTAAATCAAAGAGATGAGTACTAAGTATATGTGCCCGTTATTATATCGGTATTAAGAGCATGTACTAAATAATATCTGAGGTCCGATTCGATTATGTAGTCAGCAATAAATCGAATCACCTCTATGTCGGTCCTGCTCAATACACACAAAGTGCACTAGTGTGATTCTATGGTCAAGACAAACCAATACCAAATCACACTACAACCATTCCGATGGTTTGTCCAAAGCCATCTCGGTTGTGAGCCTTTACTTATACTTTCCAAGTGGTCGATAAATGATCTTCTGTGTGACACCACACACCATGTTATCTACAATGTAAAGTATGAGACAATATTGCATAACCATAAAAATATGCAAACAATAATCATGTGATTCTTATTTCAAAATAAAGATGTTTATACAAAAGATAGACTTTTCAGTATACATCCCTACAGGATCTAGAGATTTAATCTCAACCGTCGGATCTAGAGATTTAATCTCTACCTTTGGATTTAGAGTTTTGTTTCTATCCATTGGATCTAAGGTTTTGTTTCTATCCATTGGATCTAAGCTTCATGAGGTTTTAATAGGCTACAATAGGGACCATGAGGAGGAGTTGGATCTTGGCCACCAAATGGATCATGCCCACATAAAGTCCGATCCATTAATGATAATTCAATCCACTAAAGGATTATCATTGATCTACCTCACGAACCCCCATAAGTTAATATGGGCTACATATATTATATGTACATTTTCTCCCCGTGTTTAAGATCTCGAATGTCCGTCAATTAATTAATTTACTGACCATTAATTAATCAACATCTAATTCCATGAGTAGTACCACTCAACTTTTTCATCATGCCGGACCAAGTCCACCTGCAGGGTTTACATGATGAACCTTATGAGCTCCTCAAGGGGACATCATCATCCTAATATATATGACACGGTTTCCTCCTATAATCAACAGCACACCATATAAATAATATCATCTCTCAACTTACCGAGCCTATCAATTTAATCTATAAATCTCGCTCATTGGTAAATCAAAGAGATAAATACTAAGTATATGTGCCTGTTATTATATTGAGATTAAGAGTATGTACAATATAATATCTGAGATCTGAATCGATTATGTAGTCAGCAATAAATCGAATCACCTCTAAGTCAGTCCTGCTCAATACACACAAAGTGCACTAGTGTGATTCTATGGTCAAGACAAACTTATCCCAAATCACACTATAATCATTCCTTTGGTTTGACCAAAGTCATCTCGGTTGTGAGCCTTTACTTATACTTTACAAGGAACCGATAACATGATCTCCTATGTGACACCACACACCATGTTATCTACAATGTAATGTATTAGACAATATGAATAACCATAAAAATATATGAACAATGATCATGTGATTCTTATTTCAAAATAAAGATGTTCATACAAAAGGTAGACTTTTCAGTATACATTCCAACAAAGCAAAGCCTGACAAATAAAATGTAAAGGCATAAGAATACCTAAATTTTAAAATTAATTGCCATTTGATAGAATTAAACCCAAATTGTCATAATACCACACATCTCCCAAGTTTGCCAAAAACCCAAAATGGCACACAATGACCTCTAGACTTAATTGTTCCAATTTGATCAATTTTTTTAAACTTCTCAAATTTAATTGGCACATCCTAAAATCCTTTAGGATATAATTCCCAATTTATTTCCAAGGTATCCCATAACCTTGAAAAATGACTTAAAGTGGCAACTCTACCATGGTTAGGTTAACTACTCATCCACTTAGGGTTGACACACCCTAACCCATTTAGCGAAGGGATCATGCTCCTAGGAACCCAATACCTATTGGAGCTCCTTGGGTTAACTAGGTACGGGATATCCTCCCTTAGTACCTTCCTAATGACCCATTTTGGCTTGGAAGTCTTGGTCAATTGGGTATTGCCTAGGTCAACTCTAGGGATAACTTCCCTTGCGACCTTCTTAGTGGCTTTTCTAGGTTCCATGGAAACCTTGGCCACTAGGCACACACCATGGTTAACCTTAGGGATGACTTCCCTAGTAACGTTGATTTTCCTAGACCTATGGATGGTTCCATAATCGAGTGGAATACTATGGTAGGTCTCTTTGGGCTTAGGTTTGTGACCCAAACCTTTCTTGCCCCTATATGGTTATTGCCTCCTATACCTTAATTTTTTTATCATTTGACCCTTGAATTGAATTTTTCATCTTCTTAAGGGTATTCTCTAATTTCTCAAGCCTTGACCTCAAGATTTAGTTCTCTAACTCTAATTTTTCAATTTTTGAATTTTCATTCTTTCTTTGGGAAAGATTCTTCCTAGGCATATGCCTAACCTTCTTAGGGTTAATGCCTAGGTGATCTTCTACCTTCCTAATTACTTTCTTAGGTAGAATTGTTCTAGGGTTATTTGCTCTAGATTTGTCCTTAACCCTAATATCGCATGATTTTGCACTTAAACAATAAGCTCTATTCCTAACATGCTCCTTATGATTATGCATAATTGTGAGTGAATTAAAGCATGCTTTTTAACATTAAAATTTGAAGGTACATTACTAAAATATACCTTAGGGTTTGCTTTAGAAGCTCCCCCTACATGTGATGCTCCTCCTTTGCCCTTGATAGGTTGTATTCCCTTAGGGTATTGGCTTTTATAGTGCCCCTTTTGATGGCATTTGAAGCACACCACGTGCTCCTTGCTCTTAATTGTTGAGGCTCTGGTCTCCTTGGTCTTTGGCACAACTAGTGTCATTTTCTTGACCCGTTTTGAACACTTGCTCTTGTAGTGTCCCACTTCTCCACACTCAAAACACACAATTTGATTTTTATTTCTAATTATTGTGCTTGAGTTACCTTCCATGGTCGGGGAATTTTGAACTTCTTCATCTCTCTCAGATGTTGATGGTTCTTCTTGATTTTGCCTCGGAGCAGATTGTCTCTCCTCCCCCTCAATCATAGAGGTGGAGACTTCTACAATTTTCTCCACCAATCCAGATGTTGAGCATCTCTCAACTTTCGAATCCTTAAGCTCTTGGGATGATGATGTGCTTTCTTCTTCTTGAGCCTTAGAGGATGAACTCTCCTCTTCTTCCTTATCTTGGATCGATGCGGGATTTTTGTGGAACTTGACCAACTTGTTCCACAACTCTTTAGCATCCCTATAACCTACTAATCTAGACAAAATATTGTTAGGTATCAAATTTACAAACATTTTGTTACCTTAACGGTTGTCTCGAATTTTTTCCGTTGCTCCTCAGTCCACCTCTACATCTTGAGAATTTCTCCCTTCTTGCCCCTCTGAGCATCGAATCCTATAATCACAATAAACCAATTTTCTATATTTTACATTAGGAAATATTCCATCATACCTTTCCAATACATAAAATCCTCACGGTCGAATGTGGGTGGAATTGTTATGTCATCGTCCAATCTCTCGTTGAGCTCCATCTTCTCCTTCTCCTCTAGCATGTTTGCTCCTTGGCAGTTAGTCCAAATGAAGAGCTCCGAGCTCTGATACCAATTGTAGAAGAATCGTTGATTGCTAGATTGGATTGAAAAGCATTTCACGTCGCTCGATGGAATTCATCACATTCGTTTACAAAACTTGTTATGAATAGTGGAAATAATAATAAAGTGCTGGGTTTCCTAAGCACCGACGTGAGCATGTGTTCGAACATGTTTCGTAAACATGCACAGCGAAAGAAAATAAAAATGTGTAATAACTAACTTATTATAATACACACACCACACGCATGTAGGATACAACAGTGTAGACATAGGATACAACAGTGTAGACATAATTGCACATTTAAATTTTGCAATAAAGGAAATTCCACTAGGTATACCTGACGAATAACTAGCAGCAGAAAGGGCATCAACCTTAGTGACCCTCGTAAGTTTCGCCTCTATCCGAGTACATGTCGAGTATCGTCGGGATAGCTTCACAAGCTATGAGCTCCGTCTTGACGAGAGATACTAGTCTCGCGTCAAAGACATTGTGATCTGACAAATGATCACGAAACAAGTTCCACAAACTTGTTTCCTTTGATTTGTCGACCAATCAAATTGGCTGGCTGCAGCAAGGTGGTGGCGGTGGTTGTAAAATACCACAAATAAAATGGCTAAAGGGATAATAATATGTTTGGAAAATATATATAGTTTAAGTGGATTTAGGTTTGGCTTATAGGGTTTCAAACCCGATCTGCTTCAATGCCAAACCCGACCCATCCCCTTCATAATGCATGCCGAGTCGTTTCCTTCTCTTTTCTTCCGATTGCGATTTCTCATCGCCGAACTCCCTTATTTCCCCCGTGCATTCTCCATGATTCCCCTCCCCCACCACAAGATATTCCTCTTCCCAATCTCACTACCGCAAACCTTCTCCTCCCTCTAGGTTTCTCGCATGTCGCCCTCCTCACCTCGCACCCATCCCCGATCGTTCACAACCCCCGGACAGAGCAGCACGCGTGCCAGCTACCCCTGCTCGTCGGGTGCACAGGATCAACGTTCGCTGCCCCTGCACACGCGGCCGACGACCACCACCCTTAGCCGTCACCACTGATCACCACCACGAGCCCTCTGCCTCAGTCGCCGATTGCTTGCATTGCCGGAGCAACTAGCGGATCACGTGCCATACTTCTTCTCTTTGTGCTCACACTCGTCGTCGCTGAGCCATCCTATTGGAGCCCTTACTCGTTGCCGCTGTGAGGTGGATCTACTATGCCTCATCGCTGTTTGTTGCTTAATCAGGAGCTTACTAAACCGCAACCTCTCGACCTCTGTTATAAGCGTTCTTCGCTGCCCTAGAAACTCAACCTACCATTTCTTCGAGTATCATCCCCATTGGCATTGCAGGGGCGTTGTCCTTCTCTATGACCCTAGTCACCGTGGCAGATGCCAAGGAGGTGCCTTCCCAAAGCGGATCCTCAAGGTGAGTGGTGATGGAGAGAATGGTGGTAAGATTCTAGATTGTTGTTGGTTATGTAGTAAATTGATTTGGGGTTAATGGTGACATTGATTAGTGATTGAGGAATTTTTGGGTGGTTGGCGACTTGTTTAACATTCCTGTGTATTGGGCATAGATGGATCTTGTCGTCAGCAGTATTGGTGGCTGTTGGATGGGTTTTTCAATGTGCAGTTTGGTCGGTGTGGTGCTTGGATTGTGCTAGAGCAAAGGAGGTAAGTGTTGTGGTTGTTATGGATGTTTACTATTGGTTATTTCGTTATCTGATCTGGTGTTGGTTGATGATGAAATATAGGGATGGATGTGAGGGATTGATTAGGTTAATTGGATAACTAACTCAATCTTATAGTTTGAGATACGAAGTCGATGTGGAGTTTGATTCGATTATGCGATGTACGATAGACCTTAATTATGTTATATGTTGTGTGCAGGATGTTTAATCGAGATAAATTCTTTGACATGGAGTCAAATGATACTTCTAAAGAGTCTACATTAACAGGTGGGTAATTTCCTAACCTGGTCAGGTAGATGTAATTGTATTCAGATTTAGATATAGATATAAGCATGTTATATGTTCATATTATCTTGACCCTGCTCTTATTATCCTTATGCTTGATACTTGTCGTTGGCTATATATGCTCAAATGTTGATATCACATTTTCCTTTATCTTGATTGAGGAGTTACATATGTGATGTAAGTAAATCTATAAATGTTTAGTAGGGTGTAGATGTTGGGGTACGAATGATGACCTGATTTGTAAATTGGGTAAAAGGTCATCCGTGGGTAGGTAATGCCCTAAATGTAGGATTTTATTCCAATACCCGTATGTTGCATACTTATTATCAACCAGGTGTTGTATAATGGTCAAATGAATTGTGATTAGTGTGTCGCTATGGACCGGTGGTCCTAGCTTGTTATGATCTATTGAGTACAACCCTCTATAGGATAGAGAGTCTGTCGATCAATTGAGTACAACTCTCTATAGGATAGAGAGTTCATCGATCGGTTGAGTACCACTCTCTGCAGGATAGAGAGTGTGTTGATCGGATTGATATGACTCTTTGTTGAACAGAGAGTCTGTGGTAGATGTCTGTATGTGAGACAGTACATTCATGTCATTGCATGCATACTGACGACATAGTCTCCCTTGGGGTTGAAAGAGTCGTCAGTCATCCTGCCTCCCAGGTTACTCCAAGAGGAGTAACTGGTGTGAGGGCAGAGCATTTATTGTGCTGCACTATACCACTATAGACGGTGGTAGTTGGAGTTGCGTGCAGTTGTCCTGGGTTCGTGACACTCGACCACTCATATGTAGTGTCAATCGGAGTGGCCAGCAACAGGGACCCCCGTTGTGTAGCGAGCTCTTTACGCTCATATGCTACTCGATCATACTGCCCACTCGACCACTCTAGAGCAGTGGTTAGTGTTGAGTTGGAACAGTTATCATGTCGTGTCACCTAGGCCGCACTGGGGTCGTGGTAGCGAGTAGGGGTGCGCAGGCATGACCATGCATGCTGCATTTCCGTATCTTATGGTGCTTTGCATATTACCATATATATACATATATGCATGTGTGTGTGTGTATGTATATATATATATATGGATGGTTGTGATTAGTATATATATAGATGCAGTCTATATATATATGCTTATTGTGATGTTGCATTTGATTGTACTATGCTTGCTGCATTTGGATGTACATCATCTTCATATATGCTACTCGCATTTGTTATTTGGTTATGTCAGATACCTGTTGTAATGCCCGTAAAATTTCTAGCAATTTTACAAGAATTTTTGCATGATTATAATGGGCTTTGTATGGGCTCTTTCAAAAAAATAAAAGAAATAGAGCCAAAAAGGATGCATGGCCCAGGATTTGAACCCTAAACCCCCAAGTAGATAGCTAAACCTTAAGATGCACCCAATAACCAGAAGCCCAGCAGGGTTGTGTTATTAGAAGGGTATGGGAAATGATAGATAAGGGTAAGGGAGGCTAAGGGACACCTTTAAGTGAATAAATAAGGGAATGAGGAGACAAGAGAAACCACAATTGCCATTCTCCACTTCTCCCCCTCTTCCATTTTCCAAAAACCAACCAAGCAAGAAGAGGGCCCTAGTCTTGGCATCACTTAGGGTGTTTCCAACTATTAAACAAAGCGAAGGATGTAAGTATCCCCTCACCTGCAGTCAAGTTGCTTCGGTTGATGGTTGCTAAGAAATTTTTCATGAAACTTTTGGGCAACACCCTATACATGCATCCCATGATTGTCCAGCCTTTGTTTTATATGAATATGATGATAACATGTTTCTAAATAGGCTTGGTTTAAGGGTTTGATCTTCAAGCTTCATGAAGCTTTCGGCCAAGACCCTATACATGCTTCCCATGATTGTCCATGCTATGTTTTGTAGGAATATGATGATAACAGGTTTCAAGATAGGCTTGGTTTAGGTGTTTGATCTTTAAGCCTCTTGAAACTTTCGGCGAATAACCATTTAGGCTCCTAATGGATTTCTATGCTATGATCTATATGTAGTTATGTTATGTCTTGAATGTAGATGAAGATATTATGTTGATAGCTAAGCAAGATTCAAGTGTTGGATCTTTAAGCCTCTTGAAACTCTCGGCCAAGACCTATTTAGGCCCCTAAGGGCCTTCCATGCCATGATCTATATGTGATGGAATTAACATGTGGTTAGTTAGATCTTGTACATGTTGTTTAGGATTTAAAATTTTGTGAGAACCCCATGAAGTTTAGATCACACCATGTTATGCTTGTTCATGATGATTATGCCATACTCTATATATGTGTGATGTTAGTATGATGTTAAGTAGACCTTGCACAAGTTGTTTAGCATGTAAACTCCTAAGAACCCTCCCTTAGGGTTTTGGCCAGCCCATGTACATGCCCTCTACTAAATCCTCCATGCCATGCTACATGTAGAAAAAGATGCAAATATGATGTTAGTTAGATTTTATGATAGCATGATTGGTTGATGTCACTACCTTATGTCCATGTTAATTGTATGAATATATGATTATGTTCTGCTTATTGCCATGTTAATTGTATGAATGTATGATTATGTTATGCTTATTGCCATGTTAATTGTATGAGTGTATGATATGTCATAAAGAAGGAACATGATATGTTGTGTAAAGAAATATGATATGAAAAGAAATATGATATGTTATGAAGAAGGAAACATGATATGTTATAAAGAAGGAACATGAGATGTTATGAAAAGAAATATAATATGTTATGAAGAAGGAATACGATATGTTATGAAAAGAAATATGATATGTTATGATAAGGAATATGATATGCTATTTTACTTTTTGCATGACTTGTACTGGACCCTGGTAGGGTCCAAGGGATGGGCTCCTACGTGCTCCTGGGTCGACGGTCGTAGTACGGACCCAGTATGGGATAGGCTCCCAGATGACCTAGGCCGACGGTCATAAGTACGGGCTTAGGATGGGCTTCTATGTTATGTTGCCCCTAGGCCGACGGACATAGTAAGGGCCTAGTACTCTAGTTGGTACGATATGATGATGATGTATGTGGTACAATGTCGGGGTCAATATGTTGAGATTATGTTTAAGTACCTATAAGATATATGTTTTCAAAGAGCATCTTGCATATACCCTTATTTCATGTCTAGGTGATTATGATGTTTATATGGTTGTTATGCTTATACGTTTCTGAATGCTCATCTCATTTCTCTTATATGAATGTTATGTTTATATGAATGCTATGCTTATATGTTCTTGTATGTTTATATGAATGCTATGCTTATATGTTCTTGTATATTTATATGAATGCTATGCTTATATGTTCTTGTATGTTTATATGAATGTTATGCTTATATGTTCTTGTATGTTTATATGAATGTTATGCTTATATGTTCTTGTATTTTTATATGAATGTTATGTTTATATGTTCTTGTATGTTTATATGAATGTTATGCTTATATGTTCTTGTATGTTTATATGAATGCTATGCTTTTATGTTCTTGTATGTTTATATGCATGCTATGATCATATGTCCTTAAAAGATCATGTCACTACTCTATGTCTAATTCTCAATGTATGGTTTTTGTGAGTAGGAAAGGATCTTACTAAGCCTATGTGCTTATAGTTTTATGTTCCCTTGTACTAGAGATAAGGGTAAAGAATGGCTAAACTTAAGGGAGCAGCAAGAGGGGCAAAGTGTGTGTGGTAGTGGCATGGTGGAGGAGATCTGTTTATGTTTCCCATACTTATGCATGTTTTCTTTTAAGTTGAATGTCATGAACTTGAACTAAGTACTTATGAAATGATGATGCATGCTTATGTTTAAAAGAAAGAAAAAAGAAGAAGTTTAAAGTCTTTCGCTGTAAGAATTATATATAGTCTTCCGCTGTATGTGCATGTATGTATGATCGCGTCGCACCGCCCTTTCAATCGCCTTTAAAAAGGGCAGGCGTGATAGGTGTGTATCAGAGCAGATCTGCCTTTCCACTACACACACATCAAGCTCTAATCCTGCAGCTCTAAGTAAGAAATTCTATGCCTACTCTATTTCTTTCATGTATGATAAGAAATGCTTTTAGCTTAAATATGAATTAATATATGTATGATAATCTTATTCTACCCTTTAGTTTAAATATGCATAAATAAATGAATGATAATCTTATACTAGCCTTATTATAATATATGAAGATAAACATGGCTGGGAGACGTAGTAATAGAGTCGATGAGACAATAATATATGGAAGACGTAGTAATAGAGTCGATGAGACAGTAATATATGGAAGACGTAGTAATAGAGTCGATGAGACAATATTTCGCTCTCCATGGGAAGCTCCAGTACTGTGGTAAAGAAGAATGATGGGTCTATGCGAATGTGCATATACTACCGAGCGCTAAATAATGTGACGATCAAGGTACCCTTTTCCGCGGATTGACAACTTCGACCCGGCTAAAGGGTGCCACCATCTTCTCTAAGATTGACACGAGGTCCGCTATCATCAAGTGAAAGTGAAACCAGATGATATACCAAAGACGGCTTTCCGAACAAGATACAAACATTATGAGTTCGTAGTTATGCCCTTCGGAGTGACGAATGCACCTGCTATGTTCATGGATCTGATGAATTGGGTATTCTCGGCATTCCTCGACAAATTTGTAATCATTTTCATCGACGATATACTGATATATTCGAGAACCCAAGAAGAGCACGCAGAACACCTGAATATGGTATTATAGATTCTTCGGGAAAAGTAGTTGTATGCAAAGTTCTTCAAATGTGAATTCTGGCTCGATCAAGTATCATTTTTGGGTCACGTTATATCCAAGCACAGAGTGATGGTAGACCCAATAAAGATTGAAGCTGTGAGTAACTGGAACAGGCCAAAGAATGCCAGCGAGATCAGAAGCTTTCTTGAGCTAGCAAGCTACTACAGGAAGTTTGTAGAGAACTTCTCTAGAATTGCAGCCCCTATGACAGTTCTCACTAGAAAGAACAAAAAGTATGAATGGACGGACGCCTGCGAGAAGAGTTTCACGGAATTGAAAAAGAGACTGACCAGCGCTCTAATCCTTGCTCTTCCGGACAATAATGAAGGCTTTGACATGTACAACAATGCTTCCAAGTTGGGACTCGGAGTTGTACTCATGCAGAATGGCAAGGTCATTACCCACACCTCTAGGCAACTCAAGGAACATGAAAGGAATTATCCCACTCACGATCTAGAGCTAGCAGTCGTGGTCTTCGCTCTCAAAACATGGAGGCATTATCTATATGGAGCTCAGTGTAGGATTTATCTGCACCACCGTAGTCCAAATATTTCTTCACTGCGTATGACCTAAACATGAGACAATGCAGATGGCTCGAGCTCGTCAAGGATTATGACTACGAGATCTTCTACCATCCAGGAAAAGCGAACAAGGTGGCCGATGCACTCAGCAGGAAGTCTTGTGCCACCTTGATGTCTCTATCGGTATTATCTCGACCCTTAGAAAAGGAAATTATGCGTTACAGGGTTGAAATCATTTCCGGACGGCTTTCTACCATGACGATAGCATCAACACTGTTCGACGATATATTAGAAAAGCAAGCTCGTGACCCGGGCATTCAAAGGATCAAGCAAGAGATCTTGGAAGGAAAGGATGATGGATTTCGTATCTCTGACAGTGGAGTACTCTACCTCAGGGATCGCTTGTGTATTCCCGATGATCCAGAATTACGGAAGAAGATATTTGAGGAAGCTCATGGAACCCCTTATGCGATGCATCCTAGAACCACCAAGATGTACCAAGATCTCAAAAGGAAATTCTGGTGGTTCGGTATGAAAAGAGATGTGCCTCAGTATGTCAAGATTCGCACGACTCGCCAGAGGGTTAAAGCAGAACACCAGAGACCTGGAGGAACACTGCAGCCGATCCAAATTCCAGAATGGAAATGGGAAGATATTTCTATGGATTTCATCTCAGGAATGCCCAAGACGACGAACGGATATGATGCTATATGGGTAATCATGGACAGATTGACGAAGTCTGCCCACTTCTTAGCAATAAAGACGACTTATTCGACTGAGCAACTGGTTCAATTATATGCTAAGGAAATTATTAGATTACATGGGATTCCTAAGACCATCATTTCTGACAGAGATGGTCGCTTTATTTCTCATTTCTGGGAATGTGTTCAGAAGGCCCTTCGCACGAAGCTATTATTCAGTACTCCCTTTCATCCTTAGATTGACGGACAGACCGAAAGGGTGAATCAAGTATTGGAGGATATGTTATGAGCTTCTGCCTTGGATTTCAAAGGAGTGGATACTTATGCTTATGCTTCGCCTACAATAATTGCTACCAAGCTACTATTGGAATGGTGCCCTACGAGGCTCTATACAGGAGGAAATGTAGATCTCCTATATGTTGATACGAGGGTGGTGAAAAGAAGGGGATGGGACTTCAAACATATTTCATTGACGACACCACCCGAGCTATACAGAACATCCGCCAAAGAATTGAAACTGCTCAGAGCCGGCAAAAGAGCTATGCAGATATGCGGCGTAGACCGTTGGAATTCGACGTCGGGGATCTGGTATTCCTCAAGGTAGCCCCTATGAAGGGAGTGATGAGATTCGGAAGGAAGGGTAAGCTTGTTGGATCGAAGCGGTTCGCTAGAGGGGGGGGGGGTGAATAGCGAAAAACCTTTTTTTCTTTTCGAGTTCGTATCAAAATAATTAAGTGCAGCGGAAAGATAAATGAAACAAAAAGAGACATGATATTTTTTTACTTGGTTCATAGCCTTCGGCTACTACTCCAAGGCCCTAACGGTCCTAGACTGTGTACGGAGGGCAATTCACTAAAACACTCCTCCTCGTTGGAGGTTGGAGTTTGACGATTACAAAATCCTTCGAAGCAAAAAGATAGAGAGACAAACCCTCTCTTCTATTTAAGTAAAATGCAACGATAGAAAACCTTGATTAAAAAGAATTGAAATATTGAAAGAAATAACAAAGTAAGATTATACCAACAAATAAAAAAAAAGAACTTAAGCTAGGGTTGTTGGCAGCACTTCGTTGTTGTAGAGTCGTCGGAGAGTCACAGCATTGCGGAGGCTTTTGAGCACTTAGAATTGATGAAGAAACCCTAGGTTAGGACCTCCTTTTATAGCCTTTGAGCTCCATTTCGAGAGGAACCCTAGCCAATCATATTTGAGCACCACTCCCCTTGAAATTTGGTGATAAGCCTTGACTCCTCGAAGCTGATCCTTTGACCATCAGTCGACTGATGGCCATCATCAGTCGACTGATGGCAGCATCAGTCGAGTGCTAACCTCCGACAGTTGACTGATTGACGGTAGTCGAGTCCTCCAAGCTGGCAATCGACTGATGCTTGCTGCAAGTCAAAGTTAGCTTAACAAAAACATTATTTTGACGGCCTTCGACCATCCGATCTCGACCTTGACCACCTATAGGATGTCTTTGGTCGGATCTACGCTTAAGATCATTCCCGTAAAGAGGATATGACCTCACTTACGCTCGTACACACGAGTTTACCTCGATACTTACTGTGTTGCTTTTGCTTCTGGCCTTCCACTCGATTCCTTCGGCTCCCTCTGAAGTCACTCGAGTGTCGCCCGACCACTGCGGCTTCCTCCGGGTGTCGCTAGCCTTCAGCTCCAGCTATAGCAATTTTCTGCACACTCGATTCAGCTCGTGAGATCGACATGAGCTTAACTTTGTATCGTTTTCTATAATCAAAACTCAGGTTCGACTTAGGTGCCTACTGCACCAACAATCTCCCCCATTTTGATTTATGGCAAACCCACAATCAAAGTTAAGAACATAGCAGGCATGAAGAGTAAAAATAGCATGCATGAAGAATAATAATGCCCATAAAATATCATGCATGAAAAATAGTAATGTGCATGAAAAACAAAAATAAAGATTAAGTTGGAGTAGTAAGAATTTTCTTCAAGTACTCCCCCTTGAGGAAACCTCCCCCTTGACCGAGGGTGAGTCTTGAAAGAAGACCTTAGTCCTCCCCCTTGAGGATTGCTATTTAGGAAGAGTTTAAGTAATTAACATTACTTAAAGTTGGCCTTAGTAAAACATTTAAGTTAAAAAGATTTCTTAACTTGGCCCTTTCTCCCTCTTTCTTAAGTAAAGCATTAGCACTTGGCCATAGTGTTTAAAAAATAATAAGTTTAAGTTAAGAATTCTCTTAACTTGGCCTTTACTTCCTTTTAAGTAAATTTTTAAAACTTAAAGTTAAGTAAACATTTACTTAACTTTTGGCCATGAAAATTGAAAATTTTTTATCCCTTAACTTTGGCCTTTTTCTCCCCCTTTTGTCATATATCGAAAAGTGGAAGGGTGTGTGGAAAATAAGTATTAAATTTAAAGTCCAAGCATGTTCCACATTATTTTGAAAATAATATACTGAAAATAAGCTCATATATAAAATGTTCGACTCATATTTGACATGATTGATATGAAAGATCAACCAATCCTAGTCAGAGTCGGTTAGTATGTATGATTATACTCCGTGGTTCATGGCGATGCACTAGCTCTACATCTGGAACCAGGAGTAAGGTCCTAACATCTCACGTCCATCTACATGGCTAAGTACACAAACACATTAGTCCTATGTGTTGTGAGATGTATTGGCTCCTTAAATCTATAGGTACATGATATCTAAGGTATGTCCTATACTAGTTCCATAAAAATGAAAATTAAGAAATAGTAGTAAGAAAATATAATTTGCAAGTTTCTATTCTACTACGCACATGCCCAATTTTCGTCTTAATAGACTAAATTCGGCTTCGGGTAGGGGTTTAGTAAATAGGTCTGCCATGTTAGACTTCGATTTGACGTATTCGAGTTGTATGGCTCCATTGGCCACATGTTCTCGAATGAAATGGTGTTTGACCTCTATATGTTTGGTCCTAGAGTGACATATCGGATTCTTAGTAAGATTAATTGAACTAATGTTATCTACGTAAAGTTTAGTATTTGTAAAGTCTAACTTAAAGTCGCGGAGAGTGTGCTTCATCCAAAGAAGCTGAGTGACACACTCACCCATCGCAATGTATTCGGCTTCGGTGGTAGATAAGGCAACACAGTGTTGCTTCCTACTGCACCAACTCACTAGACTTGAGCTGAGAAGTTGACAACAATCACTCGTACTCTTTCTATCGAGCTTACTACCGGCATAGTCCAAATCGGAGTAGTCGGTTAGTTCGAACTCGGTAGATCTAGGGTACCAAATACCGACATTAAGTGTACCCTTTAGATATCTAAGGATACGCTTGACTAGAGTTAGGTGAGATTCCTTGGCACGGGTTTGGAACCTTGCGCACATACTTACTGCAAATAAGATATCAGGTCGGCTTGCAGTTAAGTAAAGGAGACTCCCTATTACGCTCCTATAGTATTTTAAATCAATTGGGTTTCCAATTACATCTTCTTCTATATTAACATTAGTTTCCATTGGTGTATTAATAATTTTAGCATCTTGCATTCCAAAGTGTTTAATTAATTCCCTAGTATATTTGCGTTGATGTAGGTATATTCCATCTTTAGTTTGTTTAATTTGTAGACCTAAGAAGAAACTTAACTTGCCTACTAAATTCATTTCAAATTCACTTTTCATAAGTGAAATGAACTCATTTAGTAGGATTGAGTTGGTGGTTCCAAAAATAATATCATCTACGTAGATTTGGGCTATGAATATGTCTTTACCTAAGGTTTTTACGAAAAGGGTTGGGTCAACTACACCTTGGTTAAAGCCTTTGGACTTAAGATAAATCAAAAGTCTCTCGTACCAAGCTCGAGGAGCTTGTTTAAGTCCATAAAGAGCTTTCGTTAACCTAAGGACATGATCGGGTTTGTCTAAACTTTCGAAACCGGGGGGTTGACTAACATAAACTTCTTCTTTAATGTATCCATTTAAGAATGCAGATTTCACATCCATTTGAAACAACTTAAATCCTCAATGTGCTGCATATGCTAATAGCATTCGAATGGACTCTAATCTAGCTACTGGGGCATAGGTCTCGTCGTAATCTAAACCTTCGACTTGACTAAACCCTTTAGCAACTAGTCTAGCTTTATTTCTAACCACTTCACCTTTATCATCAAGTTTATTTCTAAACACCCACCTTGTTCCAATGATTGTTTTATCTTTAGGTGGTGGTACTAATTCTCATACTTCGTTCCTAGTGAATTGAGCCAACTCTTCTTGCATTGCAATAATCCAATCGGGATCAAGAAGAGCTTGGTCAATAGTTTTGGGTTCAATTTTAGAAATCAAAGATATTTGACTAAGGTTTCTGTATGAGGCTCTAGTTCGAACTCCTAGACTTGGATCACCTATCACTTGGTCGATAGGATGATTCGTTTGAGTCCTAGTTGGATTTGGGTTTGAGTCTACAACTTGATCCATAGGATGACTCGTTTGAGTTCTAGTTTGGTTGGAGTCATCTATCACTTGGTCAATAGAGTGACTTGGTTGACTTAGGTTAGGATTAACACTAGACGATCTCGGATCGAGTTAGGTCTAGTATGAGTCCTCGCTAATTGGGGTTGCCGGGGTTTTGTAGGTTCGTGTCCTTCATCAAATACTACATTGATAGTCTCCTCGACTCTAAGGGTGTCGTGGTTATATACCCTATAAGCTCGCTTGTAGTGAATATCCTAGAAAGATTCCAAATGTGGTTTTGGATGTAAATTCCCTAGGTAATCCTTAGTGTTTAGGATATGTACCTTACACCCAAATACCCTAAAGTACTTGATGTTAGGTATTTTATCGTGATAAATCTCGTATGAGGTCTTAAGGTGCCTCTTTACCATAAGGATCCTATTTTGGACATAGCATGTCGTACTCACGGCTTCTGCCCAAAACCTATCGGGTAGGTTATACTCGTTTAACATTGTCCTAGCTGCGTCTTGTAGGGTTCTATTTTTGCGTTCTACTAGGCCATTTTGTTGTGGAGTTCTAGGGCAAAAGAACTCATGGTGGTATCCATTTAGGTTACAGAATTCTGTAAACCTATGGTTTTCGAATTCACCACCATGATCAGTCCTAAGTCTTTTGATTTTAATGTTTTGTTGATTTTCTATTAACTTAAATAGGTTGATTAATTGATCTAGGGTATCACTTTTGTGTTTGATGAACCTAACCCAAGTAAATCTAGAGTAGTCATCAATAATGACTAAATAGAATTTACTTCCATTAAGTGACTTAGCTCCGTGTGAATCAAGTAGATCCATGTGTAGGAGCTCAAGAACACTTTTGGTTCTTTCTTGATTAGTTAGTTGATGTTGTGTCCTAGATTGTTTACCTTGTTGACAAGCATTACATATTTTATTATCCAAGTTATTGAGGTTAGGCAAACCTCTGACTAAGTCACTCTGACTCATCTTGTGGATGAGTCTTGGGTGTGAGTGACCGAGTCGTCGGTGCCACAACCATGATTCCTCTTGCCGTGTCATAAGACACTTAGTTGAGGAGTTAGTTAAGTTAATAGTGTAAATGTTGTTATTTTAGTTCCCTTAAGAATTGTTTTAGAGGTTTCGTTTGTATTAATTACGCATTCATTTTCTAGAAATATGACCTTATAGTTATTATCACACAATTGGCTTACACTAAGTAGATTATATTGAAAATTTTCTACTAATAAAACATTTTGAATAACAAAATTTGAGTTAAGCTCAATATCACCTGATCCGATGATTTTGAGCTTACCGTTATTTCCGAAGGCTACCGATCCTTATCGTTTGAATCGAAGCTTCGAAAACTTGAGTTGATCCCGGTCATGTGTCGAGCAACCATATGCTTCGTTCCGGTTACGTATTGCTGAAGTGATAGCGTCGGATATTGGATTATTAAAGATTGGTTGAAAATTATTAACCTAAATCATCTCACCCATGTCTACATGATCAAACATGTTAACCCTATATGTTCTTGTGAGATGACTTCCAATTTTACTTGATTTAAATTTAATGACTTAAACACTTGTCAACCTTGCGTTAGATTGGTTGACCTTAGGCTTATCAAGTCACCTTTTTCAAGATCATGGCTTCGAGTCGTGGCGAGCCTGAGGCCTTCTTTGATCGGAACAATGACCACTTCCTTAGACAAAGCCATTTTCAAGAAAATAGTAACTTGACTCACCTAAGACCACTTCTGGTCTAACTAGTCTAGGATCACGTGAGGTAGCTTCAGCTAGTTCCACTCGGTCAAGTGAACCGAACTAGATACACCTTATCTAGCTCGAATACATGAGACTCCATTTTCCTAGCGTACTATCATCTCGCCTCGTCCTGGTACTATGTTATCAAGTGTTGACGAGTTGTAGTCCTATCTAACCATTCTAAAAAGAAAAACCTAAGCATACAATTTCTAAGTTAAAACACAAACAAATTTCGTACTAGCTCCCCTTGGACCGTTGAATCGATTCGGTCTCTCCACATAGTGGATTTGGTCATTGGGAACCCAATACTAGTTTGATCCTAAGTTTGAAATCAAGGTGGTCTTAGGGACCCATGCTTGGACACATTTTTTATGTCGACTTACAATCGACATATACGACTTATTGGTCGTGTTTGAGCTAAACCCTAGCCCGACCTTGTTGTACACGGCCCTTTGCAATCCAAGTAGTAGGTCAAGTCCTTTGGATCCCAAAGTAAACCTTTCCAATGTATTCCAAAGATCTTCAACTTGACTCTTCAAGAGTGAGTTCTCAACTTCGAGTTTTTCAACCCGAGTTGAGTCCTTCTCTTGAACTCGACAAGTCGAAGAGGTTAGGGAGACCTCGTGTTTGAGGAGTTTAACTTCCTCAACTAGGGTCTCGACCATGGACTCGGACTTAGCTAACTTTCTATTTAAAAACTTAATTGCACTA
Source organism: Wurfbainia villosa (assembly GCA_025175895.1). Lineage (NCBI taxonomy): Eukaryota > Viridiplantae > Streptophyta > Magnoliopsida > Zingiberales > Zingiberaceae > Wurfbainia > Wurfbainia villosa. The sequence goes on from CM046002.1 coordinate 57,186,125, forward strand.
TAAAGTGTAGTAATGAGAGATCGACTTACCTTGAGTGTATCTTTTGAACCGGATGTGTATCCGTGGCTTATCTTGAATAGTGCTTGCGGTCAGGCTCGTCTTGGTTTCGATTCAAGTTCGGTTCGACTCCATCTCCGATTCCACGGTAGCCATGAGAGGACTCGATCATACGTCTTCTTCCTCGGAAGCTTCTTCCCAAGTAAGCGTTGAGTGCCTTTTGTGTTTGGTGCCTTGCTCTTGAGTTTTGGGCATTCGGACTTGATATGTCCAAACTGTTGCATTCATAACATCTAATATTTGAACTTTTAGGCTTACCTTCGTTGGGTCGAGTGGCGGTTCATTTTGGCCCTTGACTATCCTCGAACTAGGTTGACTAGTTCGGCCTCCATTCAGTCGACCTCAGAATCGACTCATCCTCTTCTTCCTTCGGGGGTGGTTTGCTAGCGGTTTTCTTCTTTGAACCTGCAAATAGTGCTATACCTTTCTCGGGTTCCGAGTTAGACTGCTCATGAAGTTCGAAATCAGAAAAAAGTTCATCTAACCTAAGTTTAGAAAGATCCTTGGAGACCTTGTAGGCATCGACCATGGATGCCCACAAGGTAGTCCTCGGAAAGGAGTTTAGGACATACCTTATAAGGTCGTGGTCTTCGACCTTTTTCCCGATTGCGTGTAGATTGTTGACTATGTCCTGGACGCGGGCGTGGAGTTGCGTCGCCGTTTCATGTTCCTGCATTTTTAGATTATATAATTTATTAAATAAAAGGTCGCGCTTACATACCTTGGCTTCATCGGTCCCTTCGTGTAGCTCCACTAGCTTTGTCCAAAGGTCCTTTGCGCGATATGAAGCGGGCCACGATTTAACTCCTCCTTGGACAAGCTGCATTGGAGGATTTGTGTTGCCTTGGCGTCGGCTTCGACTTGTCATTTTGTTGCAATGGTCCATTGGTCATAACCCAAGGATTCACCAACTTTGTTAGTCGGAAGTGTGAAACCTGTTTGGATTATGATCCACATCTCGATTTGGGTTTTGAGAAAGCATTCCATCTGACCTTTCCAGTAACGGAAATCATCTCCGTTGTAAAACAGAGTCGGACGATGCTAAAACCCTCGAGATGGGCCATTTGGAAGGGAAACCTTGCACAAAAAATACCAAATAAAAACATGAAAAAGGTTCCAAGACTTCGCCTTGGATTAGTATTGTAGGAAATGAAAAGAAACAAAAGGAATAAATGAGAAATAACCAACTAAAATAAAAGATGAGCACTTACAACCTTCGATGTCCCGGAAATGGTACTAAACGATGGTTTTTTGGGATGAATACAGCTTGTTACGAGGGTTTACCTTCATAACAATGTAGATCTTTTCGAGAGCTTCGTTTTGGTAGGTAGACCGTTTCGTGGGTCAACTTGTACGAAAAGTTATGCCCATTTTACCGTCGGCTACTCCAAAAGCGAATACTTGCAAAACAAAACCAAACGAAGAGTACCAAGACTTCGTCTTGGATTAGTAGTACGGGAGAAAAATTTAAATGAACGAAAAACAAATCTGTAAAAAATGCTAGATTAGTGGTTTCACCAAATCTAAGTGCCCCCGGCTCTGATACCAATTGTTGGATCGAAGCGGTTCGCTAGAGGGGGGTGAATAGCGAAAAACCTTTTTTTCTTTTCGAGTTCGTATCAAAACAATTAAGTGCAGCGGAAAGATAAATGAAACAAAAAGAGACAAGATATTTTTTTACTTGGTTCGTAGCCTTCGGCTACTACTCCAATACCCTAACGGTCCTAGACCGTGTACAGAGGACAATTCACTAAAACACTCCTCCTCATTGGAGGTAGGAGTTTGACGATTACAAAAACCTTCGAAGCAAAAAGATAGAGAGACAAACCCTCTCTTCTATTTAAGTAAAATGCAACTATAGAAAACCTTGATTAAAAAGAATTACAATATTGAAAGCAATAACAAAGTAAGATTATACCAACAACTAAAAAAAACAACTTAAGCTAGGGTTGTTGGCCGCACTTCGTTGTTGTAGAGTCGTCGGAGAGTCGCAGCGTTGCGGAGGCTTTTGAGCACTTAGAATTGATGAAGAAAACCTAGGTTAGGACCTCCTTTTATAGCCTTTGAGCCCCTTTTCGAGAGGAACCCTAGCCAACCATATTTGAGCACCACTCCCCTTGAAATTTGGTGATAAGCCTTGACTCCTCGAAGCGAATCCTTTGACCATCAGTCGACTGATGGCCATCATCAGTCGGTGATGGCGGATCGATCAGTGCTAACCTCGACGGATCGGTGATTGGCGGCGATCGAGTCCTCAAGTGGCGATTGATGCTTCTTTGTAAGTCAAAGTTAGCTTAACAAAAATATTATTTTGACGGCCTCCGACCATCCGATCTCGACCTAGACCACCTATAGGATGTCTTTGGTCGGATCTACGCTTAAGATCATCCCCATAAAGAGGATACGACCTCACTTACGCTCGTACACACGAGTTTACCTCGATAATTACTGTGTTGCTTTTGCTTCCGGCCTTCCACTCGATTCCTTCGGCTCCCTCCGAAGTCACTCGAGTGTCGCCCGACCACCGCGGCTTCCTCCGGGTGTCGCTAGCCTTCAGCTCCAGCTATAGCAATTTTCTGCACACTCGATTCAGCTCGTGAGATCGACATGAGCTTAACTTTGTATCGTTTGCTATAATCAAAACTCAGGTTCGACTTAGGTGCCTACTGCACCAACAAAGCTGAGTCCGTGCTATGTGGGACCGTATCCGATATTGAAGAGAGTTGACAAGGTAGCTTACGAGCTAGAGCTGCCTCAAGAGATGTCGGCTATTAACAATGTGTTCCATGTTTCGATGCTCAAGAAGTGCATTCCCAGTACAGACCAAGTGATCGAGCCACAAACGGTGCAAGTTCAAGAGGACCTGAGTTATGAAAGTCGGCCTATCCCGATACTAGACCGAGAATTCAAAAGAAAAAGGAATAAAGAGGTGCCCTTAGTGAAGGTCCTGTGGCAAAATCAACGGTACGAAGAAACCACCTGGGAACACAAGGAGGACATGAAACAAAAGTACCCAGAGTTATTCTAGGTTTCGAGGATAAAACTTTTAAAAGGTATGAAGGATTGTAACGCCCGTAAAATTCCTAGCAATTTTACAAGAATTTTTGCATGATTATAATGGGCTTTGTATGGTCTCTTTCAAAAAAATAAAAGAAATAGAGCCAAAAAGGATGCATGGCCCAGGATTTGAACCCTAAACCCCCAAGTAGATAGCTAATCCATAAGATGCACCCAATAACCAGAAGCCCAGTAGGGTTGTAGTATTAGAAGGGTATGAGATATGATAGATAAGGGTAAGGGAGGCTAAGGGACACCTTCAAGTGAATAAATAGGGGAATGAGGAGACAAGAGAAACCACAATTTCCATTCTCCACTTCTCTTCTTCTTCCTCACTGAAACCCTAAGCTCCCCCTCTTCCATTTTCCGAAAACCAACCAAGCAAGAAGATGGCCCTAGTCTTGGCATCACTTAAACAAAGAGAAGGATGTAAGTATCCCCTCACCTGCAGTCAAGTTGCATCGGTTGATGGTTGTTAAGAAATTTCTTCATTAAACTTTCGGCCAACACCCTATACATGCTTCCCATGATTGTCCATGCTTTGTTTTGTATGAATATGATGTTAACATGTTTCTAGATAGGCTTGGTTTAAGGGTTTGATCTTCAATCTTCATGAAACTTTCGGCCAAGACCCTATACATGCTTCCCATGAATGTCCATTCTATGTTTTGTAGGAATATTATGATAACAGGTTTCTAGATAGGCTTGGTTTAGGTGTTTGATCTTTAAGCCTCTTGAAACTTTCGGCCAATAACCATTTAGATGAAGATATGTTATGTTTTGAATGTAGATGAAGATATTATGTTGATAGCTAAGCTAGATTCAAGTGTTGGATCTTTAAGCCTCTTGAAACTCTCGGCCAAGACCTATTTAGGCCCCTAAGGGCCTTCCATGCCATGATCTATATGTGATGGAATTAACATGTGGTTAGTTAGATCTTGTACAAGTTGTTTAGGGTTTAAAATTTTGTGAGAACCCCAAGAAGTTTAGATCACACCATGTTATGCTTGTTCATGATGTTTATGCCATACTCTATATGTGTGTGATGTTAGTATGATGTTAAGTAGACCTTGCACAAGTTGTTTAGCATGTAAACTCCTAAGAACCCTCCCTTAGGGTTTCAGCCAACCCATGTACATGCCCTCTACTAAATCCTCCATGCCATGCTACATGTAGAAAAAGATGCAAACATGATGTTAGTTAGATTTTATGATATCATGATTGGTTGATGTCACTACCTTATGTCCATGTTAATTGTATGAATGTATGATTATGTTCTGCTTATTGCCATGTTAATTGTATGAATGTATGATTATGTTATGCCTATTGCAATGTTAATTGTATGAGTGTATGATATGTCATAAAGAAGGAACATGATATGTAGTGTAAAGAAATATAATATGGTATAAAGAAGGAACATCATATGATATTAAAAGAAATATGATATGTTATGAAGAAAGAAACATGATATGTTATAAAGAAGGAACATGAGATGTTATGAAAAGAAACACTATATGTTATGAAAAGAAATATGATATGTTATGATAAGGAACATGATATGCTATTTTACTTTTTGCATGGCTTGTACTGGACCCTGATAAGGTCCAAGGGATGGGCTCCTACGTGCCCCTGGGTCGACGGTCGTAGTACAAACCTAGTGCAGGATGGGCTCCCGGATGCCCTTAGTATGGGCTTAGGATTGGCTCCTATGTTATGTTGCCCCTAGGCTGACGGACAAGGTACGTGCCTAGTACTCTAGTAGGTTCCGGATTAGCTACCTCGGGTCTATTTGGGATGTGCGCTATGATGATGATGTATGTGGTGTAGGGAGTTGCTTCGGAGACTCATTGGCTCCCATGTCCCCGGATTAAAATTTTCACTAATGAAAGAATTAATCCGGATGGGATGAGTTTCCTTAGCACAACCAATTCGTCGTCGTGCTAACAACTTGAGTGATCGCTTGAACAAACTAGTTGTTCAAGCAACACAACTCTTCTAGTTGGTTAGCCACGGAAGAGACGACGGACGGATTGCCGGTTTTTGTGTTTGTCTTCGGGGTCCATGATTATACAAAATATATACTAATGCACACTTGTATAATCAACATATAAAAGAACATGCTTAGATCAGAATATAAAGTTGTTAAACTTTTATACCTCACGATCTTCTACCATATGTCCTATCCTCCTCGTGGACGACGTGTGGGCGAAGATCCACCACGAGTAGAAGCCTTCTAGATCACGTTCTTCCCTTCCTTGTCCGCTGCGAACAAAGAGAAGAACCAACAAAACCTTTCCTTTCTAGAACCGGCCACCAAGCAAGGGAGTTTGATGCAACCGGCCAAGGAGCAGTGGATGGCCGGCCAACTTGTTGAAGTGTTGCCGCCGGCCACCTAGAGGTTGGAGAAGTGTCGGCCACCAAGGAGTTGGAGAACCGCCGGCCACCAATGAGCAAAGGAGGAGGAAGAGATGAACACCGGCAATGGATGAGAATAGGATGAGGGGCGCCGGCCAAAACCCTAGGGAGAATAAGCTTGCCGCCCACTTCTATCCACCCAAAACCCTAGCTCCTCTAGGGTTTGTTGCCGACCACTTTGAGATGAGCCAAACCCTAATTTCCAATCTCTATCTTGCCGCCCAAGCCTTAGCCATCTATATATAGAGTTGGGCCTAAGCCTCCTTTAATCTCCATCGTCGGATCTAGGGATTTAATCTCCATCGTCGGATCTAGGGTTTTATCCCAACCGTCGGATCTAGGGTTTCATCCCAACCATCGGATCTAGGATTTCATCCCAACCGTCAATTTTAGGGTTTCATCCTAACCATCGGATCTAGGGATTTAATCCCAACGTTGGTTCTAGGGTTTCATCCCAACCATCGGATCTAGGGATTTAATCCCAACCGTTGGTTCTAGAGTTTTGTTTTACATCCTTGGATCTAGACTTCTTTAGGATTATATTAGGCTACGATAGGGACCATAAGGAGGAGTTGGATCTTGGCCACCCGATGGATCGGAACCACAAAAACTTGATCCATCAATGATGTTCCATTCCACTAGAGGATCATCATTGAACAACCTTACCAACCCCTATAAATTAATATAGGCTCCATATATTATTTTTACATTCATCTCCCCGTGTTTAAGATATCGAATGTCCGTCAATTAATTAATTTACTGACCATCAATTAATTAACATATAATTCCTCGAGTAGTACCACTCAACCTTATCATCATGTTGACTAAGTCAACTAGCTGGGTTTACATGATGAACCATATGAGCTCCTCAAGGGGACATCATCAACCTAATATATAGGACACGATTTCCTCCTATAATCAACGGCACACCATGTAAATAATATCATTTCCCAACTTACCGGACATATTGATTTAATCCGTCTAAATCTAACCCTCTGGTAAATCAAAGAAATAAATACTAAGTACATGTACCCGTTATTATATCAGGATTAAGAGCATGTACAATATAATATCCGAGGTCCGATTCAATTATGTAGTCAGCAATTAATTGAATCACCTCTATGTCGGTCTAGCTCAATACACCTAAGTGTACTAGTGTAACTTTATGTTCAAGACAAAACAATACCAAGCTACACTACAACCATGCCAATGGTTTGTCCAAAACCATCTTGGTTGTGAGCCTCTACTTATATTTTACAAGGGACTGATAACATGATCTTCTGTGCCACACCAAGCACCATGTTATCTACAATGTAAAATATTAGACAATATGCACACACATATAATAAATATATAAAGTGCAAACAATGATCATGTGATTCTTATTCCAAAATAAAATGTTCATACAAAAAGAGCTAGGCTTTTTATACATTCCAACAATCTCCCACTTATACTAAAAGACTATCTAGTCATCACCTTTGCCATACATCGATCCCCATGTCCTCCACATGCCTATCAAAGCGCTTTATTTGGAAGGGCCTTAGTGAATGGATCCACGGGTTATCCTCGATGCAATCTTGGCGTGATAACTTCTCCTCGCTTCGATCTACTATAAGGTGGTACTTGCGCTCTATGTGTTTACTCGCCTTATGGGCTCGTGGTTCCTTGAGTTTGCAATGCACCCTATTATCACAATAAATTGTGATAGTTACAGGCAAACCAGAATCACATCCAAGTCCATCAAGTTCTGAGCCATCTGACTTCCTTGCGCCTCCGAGGCTGCCACATACTCAGCTTCCATGGTAGAGTCCGCCACGCATTTCTGCTTGACACTCCTCTATACTATGGCTCCACCTCCAAAAGAAAACACAAACCCCGAGGTAGACTTACTCTTATCCCTATCTGATTGGAAATCCGAATCCGTGTAACCCACAGGGACTAATTGATCTGCCCGGTAAACCAGCATATAATCCCTAGTCCTTCTCAGGTACTTCAATATATGCTTTACCGCAGTCCAATGTCCCTGTCCAGGATTACTCTGATATCTACTAACCATGCCCACGACAAAGTAGATATCCGATCTCGTACATAGCATAGAATACATAAGGCTTCCTACTGCCGAAGCATAAGGAACCGCCTTCATGTCCTCTATCTCCTTTGATGTTTTGGGACACATCTCTTTAGATAAAGGAAGTCCATGCCTAAAAGGTAGAAAACCTTTCTTGGAGTTCTGCATGCTAAAACGAGCAAGGATAGTGTCAATGTATGAAGCTTGAGATAAGCACAACATCCTTTTCTTGCAATCCCTTATAACTTTGATCCCAAGGATGTGTCCCACTTCTCCCAAGTCCTTCATGTCAAACTATTTGGACAACCATACCCTTACGTCTGATAATACTTTGATATTGTTGCCAACTAACAAAATGTCATCTACGTATAGTACAAGAAACACCACTACGTTTCCGTCACATCTCTTGTATACACAAGGCTCATCCGGATTTTGAATAAATCCATATGATTGGATTACCTCATCAAAGCAGATGTTCCAAGATCTAGAAGCTTGCTTCAATCCATAAATGGACCGATTAAGCTTACATACAAGATGCTCTTTGTCTTTAGCAATGAATCCCTCTGGTTGTCGTATATAGATGTTCTCCTCAAGACTTCCGTTAAAGGAAGCTGTCTTGATATCTATCTGTCAAATCTCATAATCCATATGAGCAGCTATAGATAAGAGAATCCGCATAGACTTAAGCATAGCTACCGGTGAAAAGGTCTCCTCATAATCGATGCCCTCTTTCTGAGTATACCCTTTCGCAACAAGCCTAACTTTGAAGGTCTCAACCTTCCCGTCTACTCCTCTCTTTTTCTTGTAGATCCACTTGCATCCAATGGCTTTTACACCATCGGGTGGTTCTACTAGCTCCCAAACTTGATTAGAATCCATAGATTCTATCTCTGAATTCATCGCTCTTTGCCAAGATACCGCATCTCTATCTTGGAGTGCCTCGTCATAAGTCCAGGGATCAGGTTCATGTTCACTAGGGACTAAGTCCGAAGACTCTCCCAAAAACATGAATCTCTTGGGTTGTCTAACAACCCTCCCACTACGACGAGGTACCTCGTGTGTATGCTCTGTGACATGCGGTGTAGTGACTTGTGGTATCTCCTCTTGTACCGGTGGTACTGAAGTCGGGACTTCCCCTGTCAACTCCTCAAGAACAATCCTACTCTTGGGCTTGTGGTTCATTACATAATCCTCCTCTAGAAATCTGGCGTTCATGCTAACGATCACTCTCTGATCTCTAGGATTATAAAACAAACCACCTTTCGTTCCCTTAGGGTAGCCAACAAACATGCACATACATGCGAGGTTCCAACTTACGGCATCTCGACCTTGGCCACATATCTTTGGACTCCCCATATCGAATATGTCTTAGACTAGGCTTCGCCAAGTCCACAATTCTCTGAGGTAGAAGGTCGATTTGGATGGAACTAAGTTCAGAGTATACATTGCCATATCCAGTGCATACCCCCAGAACGAAATAGGTAACTCTGAATAACTCATCATCGATCTGACCATCTCCATAAGAGTCATATTCCTTCGCTCCGCTACACCATTCTGTAGGGTGTGCGGTGCGAACAATTAGGAGATTGAATCGACCTCGATAAGTAATTCCTAAACTCTCCCAAGAGGTACTCGCCACCACGATCGGATCGTAATGTCTTGATACTTTTACCTTGTGAGTTCTCCACATGACCTTGAATTCTTTGAACTGTCAAAGCATTGGACTTGCGGCGCATCAAGTAAATGTATCCATATCTTGAATAATCGTCTATAAATGAGGCGAAATATTCAAAACCACCTCTTACTGGATAGACATAGGACCGCCAAATCAGAATGAACCAATTCTAACACATCTTTGGCTCTATACCCTTGGCCTTGAAAGGCCTCTTGGTCATTTACCTTCCAAGCAAGATTCGCAGGTTGGGAGATCCTCCACCACTAATGAACCCAAAGGTCCATCATATCAACCTTTGAATTACCTTAGGTTAATATGACCAAGCCTTAGATGCCAAAGATATATTTCATTTGCGAAGGTTCTTTTCTCTTATTAGACTTAGAAGATGAGTTATTGACTTCTATATGCATCGTGGGAGTTTTCGGTTCAAGAATATATAAATTGCCAACCAATGTACCAGAACAGATAATCTCCCTATTCCTTTTTATAACCACTTTGTCATTAAAAGAAATAGAATATCCATCCATAAACAATTTAGAAACTGAAATTAAATTCTTTCTAAAAGTAGGTACATAAAGACAATTTCTCAAAACCAAAACTTTATTCCTATCAAAAGATAAATAAACGTCTCCCACTGCAATAGCCGCCACCTTTGAAGCATTGCCCATGAAGACGGTAATTTCTCCCTCAGCTAGTCATCGGGTTTCTTGGAACCCCTGCAAAGTATTGCAGACATGATCAGTGGCTCCTGTATCTACACACCAGGCACTGGTAGATAACACCGCTAAACATGTTTCAACAACTAAACAAGAAGATATACCTTTGTTCTTTCGGCGAGACGATCAGCCTTCAATGTCTAGTCCTTGCAAGTGAAGCACTTGCCTTTTGGCTTCTTCACTCCTGCTGAGGTCCCCTTTGCCACTTTCTTGCTCCACCTTGCTTCTTCTTCTTCTTACCTTTCGGTTTAGAGGAAGAAACCTTACAGCGACCATGGCTTGAGCACTTTTGGCCGAAAAAGCCCCTCTGCCACTGGAGTTACTCGGAAGCTCATGTGAATACAACCTCTTGTTCATGTTGTAATTGAGGCGGAGCTGCTCAAAACTCCTAAGGCGGCGAGAATGATATTGACACTGGGTTTCCCCATCGATCTCAGCTCCGAGGATTTCCATCTCATTAAGATGAGCCATCATCTTGAGAACATGATCCCTAACGGGTGTTCCCTCGATCATGGTGGTCGTCATCAAGTTTCTCATTGCCTCCTGTTTAGTCGCCCTACTCTAATGTCCGAAAAGTTCCTTGAGATTGAACATCATGTCATAAGCTGTGGCTGGCACGATCGATGTTGCGACACATTTGACATAGATGCCAAAATGTAACACGCGTCATCTCATACGCCTTGACCCATTTCTTATAACGTTCTTTTTCCTTTTCATGAGTCATCGGAGGGCTTAGGAGGGCAGACCTCGAAGAGTACAAATTTGTACTCCTCATGATTAAGACAATATCGATTTCTTTTCCAATCAATATAGTTTGGTCCGAGCTTATTTTCTTTTAAAATCACAGCAAGTGGGTTGAAAGCCATTTGAAAATCCTAAAAATTACAATGATCAAAATATTAGATTTCAAATATTATTGATTCCTCAAAACAATAAAAGTCCGAAATCAACCAACACCTCAAATCACCTAGAATATCGCATGCCCATAGTGTGGGCATTATCTGAATTCTACATTTGTAAGAGGAGGTTTTACCCATTAATTTTATTATCTTGTCAACCTTACTTTTTGACAAATAAAATTAATAGTTGGTTCCTCTTTGTCCCTACAAATAAAAGCAGTGACTCCGATGGGGAGGATACTCTTATTTGCATCTAAGTGTGCACCATTACACGATACTAAGAGAATTATTTCGGATTATGTGCCTTACAGTGGAAGTACACATGCTCCTAGATAATTTCCTATAACCATTATTTGACCTAGTGATCCGCAAACAAACTCATCGGAGGAGGAAGGCACTCGAGCCAACACACAAGTTTGTTGCATCACCGTCAAATTGTAATGGAGGCCACGGGAATTAATTAAAATATCCCTCTCCCACTTAGTAAACTGAAATTGAGGAATTTTAAAGCATACACAACATGCATATAAAAACAAATCAACAATAGATATGGAAAAAAAATAGAATTTTTCCAACTATTATGGCATTGTTCTCAATCGCATCCGTCGTGTCACCACCTCGTCAGCTCAACCTTTTCGTCCAAGTCACCAAAGAGATCCGAAGGAGATATATCATTTTGGTACATCCATCGATCCTATACTCACGAAGAGTGTACAAATAATCTAGATCGAAAGTAAACTAAAATGAGCGGCTAAACAATGCCATATTTAATTACAAAAATTAAATACTAATCTAGCCTCGTCAACCCCGAGGATTCAAATAATATACATATAATCACACACAAAACAATCACATACAACCAAATAGCCATAATAGTTGGATCTTATGCCTGCAACCAAAACGTTAGCCTACGCACATCCTACTATTATCTGGCATACTCAATATATGATATGCGCATGAAAGTAACCGAATCCAAAACACACAAAACCGAAAACCGTGGCTCTGATACCACTTGTAGGGAGTTGCTTCGGAGACTCATTGGCTCCCATGTCCCCGGATTAAAATTTTCACTAATGAAAGAATTAATCCGGATGGGATGAGATTCCTTAGCACAACCAATTCGTCATCGTGCTAACAACTTGAGTGATCGCTTGAACAAACTAGTTGTTCAAGCAACACAACTCTTCTAGTTGGTTAGCCGCGGAAGAGACGACGGACGGATCGCCGGTTTTTGTGTTTGTCTTCGGGGTCCATGATTATACAAAATATATACTAATGCACACTTGTATAATCAACACATAAAAGAACATGCTTAGATCAGAATATAAAGTTGTAAAACTTTTATACCTCACGATCTTCTACCGTATGTCCTATCCTCCTCGTGGACGACGTGTGGGTGAAGATCCTCCACGAGTAGAAGCCTTCTAGATCGTGTTCTTCCCTTCCTTGTCCGCTGCGAACAAAGATAAGAACCAACAAAACCTTTCCTTTCTAGAATCGGCCACACAGCAAGGGAGTTTGATGCAACTGCCGTCCAAGGAACGAGTGGATGAGCGCCGGCCAACTTGTTGAAGTGTTGCCACAGGTTGGAGAAGTGCCGTCCACCAAGGAGTTGGAGAACCGCTGGCCACCAATGAGCAAAGGAGGAGGAAGAGATGAACACCGGCAATGGATGAGAATAGGATGAGGGGCGCCGACCAAAACCCTAGGGAGAACAAGCTTGCCGCCCACTTCTAGCCGCCCAAAACCCTAGCTTCTCTAGGGTTTGTTGTCGTCCACTTTGAGATGAGCCAAACCCTAATTTCCAATCTCTATCTTGCCGCCCAAGCCTTAGCCATCTATATATAGAGTTGGGCCTAAGCCTCCTTTAATCTCCACCGTCGGATCTAGGGATTTAATCTCCACCGTCGGATCTAGGGTTTTATCCCAACCGTCGAATCTAGGATTTCATCCCGACCGTCGGATCTAGGATTTTATCCCAACCATCAATTTTAGGGTTTCATCTTAACCATCGGATCTAGGGATTTAATCCCAACCGTTGGTTCTAGGGTTTCATCCCAACCATCGGATCTAGGGATTTAATCCCAACCGTTGGTTCTAGAGTTTTGTTTTACATCCTTGGATCTAGACTTCTTTAGGATTATATTAGGCTACGATATGGACAATAAGGAGGAGTTGGATCTTGGCCACCCGATGGATCAGAACCACACCAACTTTATCCATTAATGATGTTCCATTCCACTAGAGGATCATCATTGAACTACCTCACCAACCCCCATAAATTAATATGGGATCCATATATTATTTGTACATTCATCTCCCCATGTTTAAGATATCGAATGTCCGTCAATTAATTGATTTACTGACCATCAATTAATTAACATCTAATTCCTCGAGTAGTACCACTCAACCTTATCATCATGTTGACTAAGTCAACCAGCTGGGTTTACATGATGAACCTTATGAGCTCCTCAAGGGGACATCATCAACCTAATATATAGGACACGGTTTCCTCCTATAATCAACGGCACACCATGTAAATAATATCATTTCCCAACTTACCAGGCATATTGATTTAATCCATCTAAATCTCACCCTCTGGTAAATCAAAGAAATAAATACTAAGTACATGTGCCCGTTATTATATCGGGATTAAGAGCATGTATAACATAATATCCGAGGTCCAATTCAATTATGTAGTCAGCAATTAATTGAATCACCTCTATGTCGGTCCTGCTCAATACACCTAAGTGTACTAGTGTAACTTTATGTTCAAGACAAAACAATACCAAGCTACACTACAACCATGCCAATGGTTTGTCCAAAACCATCTTGGTTGTGAGCCTCTACTTATATTTTACAAGGGACTGATAACATGATCTTCTGTGCCACACCAAGCACCATGTTATCTACAATGTAAAATATTAGACAATATGCACACACATATAATAAATATATAAAGTACAAACAATGATCATGTGATTCTTATTCCAAAATAAAATGTTCATACAAAAAGAGCTAGGCTTTCAGTATACATTCCAACATGTGGTACAATGTCGGGCCCAATATGTTGAGATTATGTTGAAGTACCTATAAGATATATGTTTTCAAAGAGCATCTTGCATATACCCTTATTTCATGTCTAAGTGATTATGATGTTTATATGGTTGTTATGCTTATACGTTTCTGAATGCTCATGTCATTTCTCTTATATGAATGTTGTGTTTATATGAATGTTATGCTTATATGTTCTTGTATGTTTATATGAATGCTATGCTTATATGTTCTGTTATGTTTATATAAATGCTATGCTTATATGTTCTTGTATGTTTATATGAATGCTATGCTTATATGTTCTTGTATGTTTATATGAATTCTATGCTTATATATTCTTGTATGTTTATATGAATGCTATGCTTATAAGTTCTTGTATGTTTATATGAATGCTATGCTTATATATTCTTGTATGTTTATATGAATGCTATGGTTATATGTTCTTGTATGTTTATATGAATGCTATGCTTTTATGTTCTTGTATGTTTATATGCATGCTATGCTCATATGTCCTTAAAAGATCATGTCACTACTCTATGTATAATTCTCGATGTATGGTTTTTGTGAGTAGGAAAGGATCTTACTAAGCCTATGTCCTTATAGTTTTATGTTCCCTTGTACTGCAAATAAGGGTAAAGAATGGCTAAACTAAAGGGAGTAGCAGGAGGGGCAAAGTGTGTATGGTAGTGGCATGGTGGAGGAGATCTGTTTATGTTTCCCATACTTATGCATGTTTTCTTTTAAGTTGAATGTCATGAACTTGAACTAAGTACTTATGAAATGATGATGCATTCTTATGTTTAAAAGAAAGAAAAAAAAAAGAAGTTTAAAGTCTTCCGTTGTAAGAAGTATATGTAGTCTTCCGCTGTAAGTGCATGTATGTATGATCGCGTCGCACCACCCTTCCAACCGCCTTTAAAAAGGGCAGGCGTGTCACCTGTATACTTGTTGGTCGGACCAGTAGATACCTTTGACCAGTATTTATGATGTTGTATGGTTTAGACCAGAATTCCTGTGATATATATACATATATATTGTGGATATGTACTTAGGTTGGATAGGTGTAGCATAGCAGACTTTTAGGTATGTCTGCATTTTACATTGTTCGCTTGGTTAGAAGGTATATGCATGTATATGATTATCATGCTGGTGTTTACCTGATGTACCTATAGATTTTACTGTTGAATGACATGTGATATCTGATATATATACATGTTCTCTCTTATTACCTGCTGAGTTTTACTCACCACCACGGACCCTGTGTTTTTCTGTCGCCCAGGTAACAGGTAGAAGTCTTCGTGATGGCTTGGAGCACTGCTGGCTGGCATCATCTCATCTCAACTCCGAGGGTCTGAGCTTTTTGGATTTTTTGTTGATGTTCTGATGTCTTTGGTTTTTATGTGATGATTTGTAGTTTGTGACACTATTATTGTTGTACCTTTCTTTTCTGGTTTTGTTATGGTGTTTCTTAGTTTTGGTGTTAGTCATATCGGTATGCATAATGTTTGAGATTGTATTGTTTTTTTGTTGTTCCCGTTGTGTTTTGTTATGTTTTTATTTGTATATGTTATGTTTATTATAGGCCTACGGGCCTTGTATTAACACAATATGTTGCCACGTATAGGGGAGATGTCATCCGTTTGATTTTCGACACGACATACTCTCGGGGTGTGACAACTTTATTGGTATCAGAGCCCTAGGTTCTGCGATGCCATACAATGTTGTTTTTGTGTCGAGTCTTGGATTCTCGGGAGTCGATTTGTTTCGGTTTTAGTTTTCTGAGATGAGACTGACAGTGGCCTGAGCTCCAAGCAGCACGAAGTAAGTATTCCTGATGACTTATTTTCTAGTTAGATATTTATCTAAAACTTGATCAATAGGTGTATACAGTCAGAATTAAGACAACTGTGCAGACTCGTAGTAGGTGTCACCCGCCGAGGCGACTAACTGGAGTTACCTTTAGTGTTTATACTCCCGATTTTGTTGGCTATGCATTTAGTGTATATAACAGGGAATAACCTATAGTGTGTTGGTTATTATTCGTAATCGCGGTATGAGTTAACCACGGGAATGACCTAATGAGTCTGTGAGTCTTGAACCTATGTCGAAAAGGTGATTTACTTTTGAGACTCGACTGATACCGAGTCGGAAAATAGGGGTCAAGTCATCACATTTCTTGTGGAAATCAGAGATGACAGTCTTATAGATTTTCACTAACGGTGATAGTCAGATCATTACCCATGGGGTAATGGACTAGGTGTGTATACTATTATTGATACAACAAGCAGAGAATTAGTATAAGGTGTTTCATAGGGATTTTGATCCATGAGTTGTTAATACTGGGTTGTATAACTTTGAGGGTACTTTTGAGTACTTAACTTGGGTTATACAAAGGAAGTAGAGTTAGTTGCATACCATTATCGAGATTAAGTCGGTATTTGGTGGTAAATGTAGAAAATGATCTTGGGGGAATAATATAACACTTGATTATGGTTTAGTTATGTTGAAAGGGAGTATTTCTCCATGTCACTTTCAGTGACACATTGTAGGGAATTCTTGAGCTTCAAGTAGGGTGATCATCGATAATGCGAATACCATGCAGAGTCATTAGACTTGTAGAGTTTACGCTCACCTAATATCTCAAGAATATGAATGGATGTTTTAATTCACCCACAGTTGTTAGCTTACTATTGGATTAAGATTACTAGATCTTCTATCAGATCCTGCCGGAAGACATTGGATTGAGTCAGGAGTTTAGAAATGACTCTGTACAAGTATTTAAGAGTTGGAGACCAATAAGCAGATATTGTAGGTCAACTTATTAGAGTCATAAGTCTCCGACTATTGGATAAAAGGAGCAAGATCAGAGTCATTGACCTTGAGATACTTTTCGATTATAGAAGACCAATCATAGATCATCAAGATGTTCTCATGCACATCAGCGAAATCAGAACAAAGACTCCGAAGGGATTATGTGTGTGCAGTGCGAATCACGAAGACACGTGAAGTCAGATTATCTGTTGGATCAGTTCATCTGTTGCTATTGTAAGCAACTAGTACAGTGGAGGAGGTGTACTTTGAAGACTCAGTTGAAGACTATCAATGGTGTTCCGGGAGGATGATGCACCATCTCGACAGCAGAGATCAACACAGGAGATTGGGTTATCTCATCAACAACAACCTACTACCTCAGGCGTGGTTGGAGTTTCGTGATACTTCCCTTCAAGGAAAGTGATTTACTCAGTAGTATCAGCAGAAGACATCGTAGAAGACTCATGCAAACAACAACAACAGTTACCCCCAGATGTGGATTGGCTTTGTACAAAGGAGAGAGTATACGATGATGGTCGTATCTATTCTGTATTCTACAGTTTCAACTCGTAGGATTAAGTGATGGGATCTGATGATCTAGGAAAATCCCTGGATCATTCATCGTCGAAATGCGACCGCTTTGTCATGAACTATTGGATTTGATCTTGTTCTCTTTGGAGAAAGGCCGAGACCTGTGTGGAGCCTATGGATCGGATTGGCAGATAATTGATCGTTCAGGGTATTACTCTAGTTTACCCTCTGAGTTAATATATTGAGAGATACTTGTAGTTTACAGGTATCCTTGTCTAGAACATTTTTAGTTTGGATTAGAAGGGGTCCTTTATATCGACTTATGGGTCGGTGGTATCTCTACCGTCAGGTGAGATGTGGACCAACAATTAAGAAGTCAAGAGATGCCCTTAGACTTTGATAGACATAGTTTTACTATATACATATCCTTACGGATGGTCAAATTGTTGAGTGTATGGTATGATTATGTCTCTAAGATGTGTGAAAAATTCGAGAGTATTAGGATGTAGTTTTAGATGAACTTCTAGGCTTGCCGCTGCATAGGCAAGTGGAGTAGGTGATCGGAGTGATTTCGAAGATAGTGTCGATATTGAATACATCACACGAATGATAATTTTGTTAGTATCAGTGTTTCTAAACACTATAGAAATGGAAGAACATAAGTTGCGATAGGAGATGTTGGACGAGATGTTTATCTGTCCCAATATTTCTCCTTGAGAAGATTCGGAACTCTTTGTTGAAAGAGAGATGAACCTTTTAGATTATGCATCGATTATCGATGATGGAATGCAATAGTTGTTAAAAGTGAATATCCTTCATGGTGGATAGATGATCTGTTTAGATCAGCTAAGGACACCTGTGCATGCTCTAGGGTTGGTTTACGACTGGTATGTTGATATTATAGTGACATGATATCATACAATTATCATTGTCGTTGTGATGATTGATATGTCATCGGCTTAGAGTAAAGGGGATGCAGGTGTGTAAAGACGATAATTTCATACTTGTATGAATTTTATGAGTTTTGATTTTTGTTGTTAGACTAATTAACGATTTAGTCGCCACTGGATTTGAGAATTGTGTATCCTGGACACGATTAGATCAATTTGTGGTTGTTGGAGTTGCGTAACCTAGCCACTGTTGATTGTGGTAGTTGGAGTTGTGCATTCGGCCATCGTAGAAGGTGGTTTTCCTTGTATGATTTGGTTATTACTGTAGATGTGTATAGAATGTTTTAGCATTACTATGGACTTGTTTGACAAAGGTGATGATTGAAATCATTTAGTCGGAAGTTGGTGAAACCAGTTTACAGGACCTAGATTGCGGTTAACTTTTACACGAGTATTAGTTAATCCTTCCAGGGTGGATAAAAGGATGGTGTACGCAAATGCATCGTTTCAGGGATCGGAACAATTCCAATGCAGTTGAATGAGGCGTATCTTATGCTTACGACAGCTAAGAAACTACGAGATAAGCTGTCATATACATGACGTGGCTTTGGTAGTTATTATCTGAATTTGTGGATGTATGGAGCAGAAGTGCTCATTGAATTTAATTGGCTATTGGGTAGCTACTATAGAGTTGTTGGAATGCGAACAGTTGCAACAAGTGAGATTGGTCGCTATAGTCTCCCATGCACTTACAGAGTGTGTGGTGGAGTGGATTTTGGATAGTAGATGGACTTCTCTTGTGAGAAGATAATTTTTCATCTCTAATATGGATATGTGTTCTGGACACGCATCCACTTAAGAAAGTGTTGCTACAGAAGGAACATAATTTGAGATTTGCTATACATCCTAGTGGTACTTGGATGTACCGAGATTTGAAACGTTTATACTGGTGGAACGGTATAAAGAGAGATATAGCAGATTTTGCTGCTCGATGTTCAGTATGCCAGTGGGTAAAGGCTGAACATCAAAAACCCGCTGGATTGCTCCAGGAAATTCCGATTCCAAAATGGAAGTGGGAGCATATCACTATTGATTTCGTTACGGGATTGCCTAGAACCCATAAAGGACATGATGCGATTTGGGCAATCGTGGATCGATTAACCAAATCCGCCCATTTCTTTCCTATTCGTGGGACGGACTCATTGGATCATCTGGTGGAGTTGTACTATCAAGAGATTATCAGATTGCATGGAGTGCCTTTAGGTATTATATCTGATAGAGACCCACGATTTACCTCGCGATTTTGGTAGAGTTTGCATCATACCATGGGCATAGAGCTTCGACTCAGTACAACGTTTCATCCGTAGATAGATGGGCAGTCTGAGTGTAACATTCAGACTCTGGAGGATCTATTAAGATATTGTGTCATGGATTATGGAGGTAGTTGGGAGGATCACATTCCTTTAGTGGAATTTGACTATAAGAACAGTTATCACTCCTCCATTCAGATGGTCCATTCCGAGGCCTTATATGGCCAGACCTGCGGATCTCCTGTGTTGTGGGAGGAGGTTGGGGAGCGACAGCTATTTGGGCCACAGAGTATCCAACATAATGGAGAGTTGGTTCGTGTCATCATATGATGGTTATTAAAGGCACAGGATCGACAGAAGAGTTGCGCAGACTGGAGGCGAAGGCCTTTAGAAATTCACAGTTGGGAAATATGTATTTCTGCGTGTTTCACCTACGAAGGGGTGAAATGATTTGGGTTGAAAGGAAAACTTGTCCCACACTATATTGATCCATTTGAGATATTGGAGCGGATTGGGGGTGTAGCTTACCGGTTGGCTTTACATCCGACACTTATGGGTGCTCTAGCGTATTTCATGTTTCTATCTTTGAGGAAATCGTTCCACATTCGGAATCATGTTCGAAGAGGTTCTGATTCTACCTCATTCTAATGCGACCTATGAAGAGATTCCAGTGCGAATTCTTGGTCGTAAGGAGCGACAGTACGGAACAAACCATCCGACTTGTAATGGTTGGATGGAAGCATCGTACCGATGAGGAGGTTACGTGGGAGCTAGAAGATACAATCCGAGCTCGATACCTTCATTTGTTCACTTAAGGTATGTATGTGGTCATTTCGAAAACCTGCCTGAATTTAATTTTTGCATATTAGTACGAAATTTGGGGACCAAATTTTATTAAGTGGGGGAAAATGTAAAATACTGCAAATAAAATGGCTAAAGTGATAATAATATGTTTGGAAAATATATATAGTTTAAGTGGATTTAGGTTTGGCTTATAGGGTTTTAAACCCGATCTGCTTCAATGCAAAACCCGACCAATCCCCTTCGTAATGCACGCCGAGTCGTTTCCTTCTCTTTTCGTCTTGTTGCGATTTCTCATCGCTGAACTCCCATATTTCTTCGTGTGTTCTCTGCAATTCCCCTCCCCCACCGCAAGCTATTGCTCTTCCCAATCTCGCCGTCGCAGACCTTCTCCTCCCTCTAGGTTTCTCGCATGCCGCCCTCCTCACCTCGCGCCCATCCCCGATCGTTCGTGACCCCTGGGTAGAGCAGCACGTGTGCCAGCCGCCCCTGCTCGTCGTGTGCATAGGATCAACGTTCGCTGCCCCTGCACACATGGCTGGCGACCACAAACCTTAGCCGTCGCCACTGATCACCATCGCGAGCTCTCTGCCTCAGTCGCCGATTGCTTGCATTGCAGGAGCAACTGGCGGATCTCGCGCCACACTTCTTCTCTTTATGTTCACACTCTCCGTCGCTGTGCCAGCCTACTAGAGCCCTTACTCGTCACCACCGCAAGGTGGATCTACTACGCCTCATCATTGTTTGTTGCTCAATCGGGAGCTTACCAAACCGCAACCTCTCGACCTCTGTTATAAACGTTCTTCGCTGGCCAAGAAACTCAACCTACCATTTCTTCGAGTATCATCCCCGTCGACATTGCAGGGGTGTTGTCCTTCTCTATGACCCTTGTCACCGTGGCAGATGCCAAGGAGGTGCCTTCCCGAAGCGGATCCTCAAGGTGAGTGGTGATGGACATAATGGTGGTAAGATTCTAGATTATTGTTGGTTATGCAGTAAATCGATTTGGGGTTAATGGTGACATTGATCAGTGATTGAGGAATTTTTGGGTGGTTGGCGACTTGTTTAACATTCCTGTGTATTGGGTATAGATGGATCTTGTCGTCAGCAGTATTGGTGGCTATTGGATGGGTTATTCAATGTGTATTTTGGTCGGTGTGGTGCTTGGATTGTGCTAGAGCAAAGTGTTGGTGCAATCGGCCTAGGTCACGATTGAACAGGACTCGAGTTTAACTCGAGTGATGTTTTGATGTTCGACAAAAACATATGACAATATGATTGTCATGGGAAAGTCCAAGTCATGGGTCATGGCAAGGAAAAGTCCAAGCATGGGTCTTGGCATGGAAAGTCCAACATGTGTTGGCAAGGAAAGTCCAAGCTTGAGTCTTGGTATTTGATAAGTCCAAGGGGTTTGATATTGGCGGCATAAAGTCCAAGCGGGAGTCTTTGTCACGCTCGCCCTTTTTCCAAGGGTCCAGAGGGGCAGTGCGTGACGCGATCCTATATACATACATTACATTACAGCGAAAGACTACACATATCGTACTTCTTACAGCGGAAGATTTAGACATATTTTTTTTCCTTTAAAACATAAACATGCATCCTCATTTCATAGATACTTCTTGTTAACATAGAACATGCATCATTATTTCATAGACACTTCTTCTTAAACATAGGGCATGCATCATCAGTTCATAAGTACTTAGTTCAATTCATAAGCTAAATCATCTTAGGGAAAACATGCATAAATAACATAACAGATCTCCTCCACCATGCCACTACCACACACACTTTGCCCCTCCTGCTGCTCCCTTTAGTTTATCCACCCTTTACCCTTATCTGCAGTACAAGGGAACATAAACTATAAGCACATAGGCTTAGTAAGATCCTGTCCTACTCACAAAACCTTACATAAGCATAACATGACATAACATCATAACATAAGCTAACATATCATAAATGTATCAGCAAAGACATAAGCAGGCAATAACATGTAGACATACAACATCGTAAGCAGGCATATAACATGTAAACACATATATAACATAGCAATCATAACATGTAAACATATATAACATAACGATCGTAACATGTAAACATATATAACATAACCAACATAGCATGCAAACATATATAACATAACCATCATAACATGCAAACATATATAACATAACAAACATAGCATGTAAACATATATAACATAACAAACATAGCATGTAAACATATATAACATAACAAACATAGCATGTAAACATATATAACATAACAAACATAGCATGTAAACATATATAACATAACAAACATAGCATGTAATCATATATAACATAACAAACATAGCATGTAAACATATATAACATAACAAACATAGCATGTAAACATATATAACATAACAAATATAGCATGTATACATATATACATAACAAACATAGCATGTAAACATATATGCAGGATGCTCTTTGAAAACATATATCATAGGTATTTGAACATAACTCTCAACATATTGGGCCCGGCATTGTACCACATCATCATCATCATAGAGCGCATCCCTAAATAGATCCGATCTTAGTCCATCGACCTAGGGGCCATCATCATAACATAGAAGCCCATCCTGGGCCCGATCTTAGTCCGTCGGCCTAGGGCATCTGGGAGCCCATCCCGTACTAGGTCCGTACTATGATCGTCGACCTAGGGGCAATCATAACATAGAAGCCCATCCTAGGCCCGATCTAAGTCCTTCGGCCTAGGGCAACTTAGGAGCCCATCCCTTTGGACCTTGTTAGGGTCCTGGTATAAGCCATGCAGAAAGTAAAATACATACATGCTTCTTATCATAACATATCATATTTCATTTCATAAACATATCATATTCCTTATCATGGCATATCAGGTTTTTCTTCTTCATATCATAACATACTTTTCTTCATAACATATCATATGGCTTTCATAACATATTTCTTCTTCATAACATATCATATTCTTTTCATGCATATCATTTCCTTCTTTATAAAACATCATATATTCATACAATTACGAGGTAATAAACATAACATGATCACGACATCACACACATATAAGCATGGCATAAGGTATAAACATCAGGAACAAGTATACATGGAATGACCTAAACTTCATGGAGTTCTATCAAAGTTTTAAACACCAAACCACTTATATATGGTCTAACTAACCACAGGTTAGTTCTTTAACACATAAAGCATGGCATGGGAGGGCACATAGGGTTTTAAATTGAACCTTGGCCGAATGGGTCTAAAGGACATGAGGCTCAACCCCTTAACTCTCGGTTAACCAAACAACATGTTATCTTCATTTGCCCTCAAAACATAGCATGAACTTATCTATAGCATGACATAGAACATGTTATCTTTTCTTAACATCCAACATGGCATAAACTCATTTAAAACATAGCATAGAGCATGTTATCTTCATCTAACACCAAAAGTCATTATGAACTCATCCAAAACATACCATAGAAGGACACCTTAGGGGTCTAGATGGACTTGGACGAATGGTTCAAGGGGCCTAAAGGTTCATCCACTTAAATCTAGGTTAAAACAAACAACATGTTATCTTCATTCACCATCAAAACATAGCATGAACCTATCTCTAACATAGCATAGAACATGTTACCTTCTTCTAACATCAACATGGCATGAACTCATTTAAAACCTAGCATAGAACATGTTATCTTCATCTAGCATCAAAACTTAGCCTAAGCTCATCTAAACATGGCATAAAAAAAGAACACATAGGGGTCTAAAGTGGCTTGGCCGAATGGTCCAAGGCTTAGGGTTCATCCACATAAATCTAGGTTAAAACAAACAACATGTTATCTTCATTCACCATCAAAACATAGCATGAACCTATCTCTAACATAGCATAGAACATGTTACCTTCTTCTAACAACAACATGGCATGAACTCATTTAAAACCTAGCATAGAACATGTTATCTTCATCTAGCATCAAAACTTAGCCTAAGCTCATCTAAACATGGCATAAAAAAAAGAACACATAGGGGTCTAAAGTGGCTTGGCCGAATGGTCCAAGAGGATTAACACAAACACATCAAACGAAAACTACTTGTATACAGGTGAGGGGGATACTTACATCCTTCGCTTTGCTTTTTGGTTGGAAGATAACCTAAGGGATGCCAACTTAGCCTTCCTCTTGCTTGGATAGGTTTTGGACAAAGGATGAAAGGGAGAGGAATGGATTTTGGTGAGGAAGAAGATGAGAAGAAGAGAAGAGCAATTTGGTTGCTTATGTCTCCTCATTCCTTCTATTTATTCACTTGAAGAGTCCCTTAGTCTCCCTTACCCCTAACTATAATTTCCCATATTCCTCTAATAGTACAACCCTATTGGGCTTCTGGTTATTGGATGCATCTTTAGGGCTTAGCTATCTCTAGAGGTTTGGGGTTCAATTCCTAGGTCTTGCATCCTTTTTGGCTCCTTTTCTTTTATTTTTGAAAGAGCCCACATAAATTCCATTATAATCATGCCAAAAAGTCTTGTAAAATTGCTAGAAATTTTACGGGCGTTACAATCCTTCATACCTTTTAAAAGTTTCATCCCCGAAACTTAAAACAATTCCAGGTACTTCTGTTTCATGTCCTCTTCGTGTTCCCAGGTAGCTTCTTCGTACCGTTGATTTTGCCACAGGACCTTTACTAAGGGCACCTCTTTGTTCCTTAGTCTCTTTACTTATCGGTCTAGTATCTGGATAGGCCGACTTTCATAACTCAGGTCCTTCTGTGTGAAGAAATATTTCAGACTCTGGTGGTCTGTATAAATCCTACACTGAGCTCCATATAGATAATGCCTCCATGTTTTGAGAGCAAAGACCACGGTCGCTAGCTCTAAATCGTGGGTGGGATAATTCCTTTCATGTTTCTTGAGTTGCCTAGAGGCGTAGGCAATGACCTTGCCATTCTGCATGAGTATAGCTCCGAGTCCCAACTTGGAAGCATCAATGTATATGTCGAAGCCTTCGTTACTATCCAGAAGAGCAAGGATTGGAGCGCTGGTCAGTCTCCTTTTCAATTATGTGAAACTCCTCTCGTAGGCGTCCGTCCATTCTTATTTCATGTTCTTTCTAGTGAGGACTGTCATAGGGGCTGCAATCCTAGAGAAGTTCTCTACAAACTTCCTATAGTAGCTTGCTAGCCCAAGAAAGCTTCTGATCTCGCTGGCATTCTTTGGTCGGTTCCAGTTACTCACGGCTTCAATCTTTATTGGGTCTACCATCACTCCGTGCTTGGATATAACATGACACAAAAATGATACTTGTTCGAGCCAGAACTCGCATTTGGAGAACTTTGCATACATCTGCTTTTCCCGAAGAATCTGTAATACCACATTCAGGTGTTCTGCGTGCTCTTCTGGGGTTCACGAATATATCAGTATGTCATCGATGAAAACGATTACAAATTTATCGATAAATGCCAAGAATACCCGATTCATTAAATCCATGAACAGAGCAGGTGCATTCGTCACTCCAAAGGGCATGACTACGAACTCGTAATGTCCGTATCTTGTCCGGAAGGCCATCTTTGGTATATCATCTGATTTCACTTTTACTTGATGATAGCCAGACCTCAGGTCAATCTTAGAGAAGACGGTGGCACCCTTTAGTTGGTCGCAGTCATCAATCCGCGGTAAAGGGTACCGGTTCTTGATCGTCACATTATTCAGTGCTCGGTAGTCTATGCATATTCGCATAGACCCATCTTTTTTCTTCACCAACAGTACTGGAGCTCCCCATGGAGAGTGACTTGGGCGAATAAGTCCCTTGTCGAGTAACTCCTGTAGCTGTCCCTGAAGTTCCTTCAATTCAGCCGGCGCCATACGGTAAGGTGCTTTAGAGATCGGGTTAGTACCAGGAATCAATTCGATCTCAAATTCAATTTCTCTATCTGGGGCTAACCCTGGTAGTTCATCTGGGAATACCTCTGGGTAGTTGCATACAACTCTGACATCTTCTAGCTTCTGGTCCTCGGCTTGACTTGTATCAACTATATGTGCCAGAAACCCAGTGCATCCACTGTCTAACATCTTGCGTGCCTGTAGAGCTGATAGAAATTTATTGACTCTTCTCCTTGGCTCTCCAATAAATTCAAACATAGGTTCCGCCTCCGGCTGGAAGACCACTTTTCTTTTACGGCACTCGATCAAAGCACCGTACTTGCTTAAGAAATTCATGCCCAATATAATATCATAATCCTGCATGTCGAGCACTATCAGATCACAGTAGAGTTCTCTGTCTGCGATTCTGATGGGCGCGGCTCACAGCATATGAGTGGAGGGAATTATTTCTCCCGAAGGCAGAGTGGTTAAGAACTTGCGATCCAAAGCTTGTGGTGGTATGTTTATCTTTCCAGTGAAGTGTGTAGAAACAAATGAATGTGTTGCCCCAGTATCAAATAATCCAATAGCATGCTGACAGAAAATAAATATCTGACCTGTGACAACCGTAGAAGCGTTCGCCACATCTACTTGGGTGAGAGAGAATACCCTGGCATCTGTCATAACTGGTGGGGCTTCCAGTCTCCCTTGACTAATCGGAGTACCTTCGATTGCAGCCTGCATCTGGTGTAGCTGTGGAGGAGCACTCCTGTACTGGGCATACTACTGTGGAGGTACTTGAACACAGAATGGGCGATCCACGACCCTATGCCCTACATCCTGATTATAACATCTATTTGTGCCTCGGTAGAATACTCCAGGATGTATCTTCCCACATGTAGCACACAGAGGGATCTTGGGCTGCTTGTTTGCTGGACCACCTTTAGAGTCCTCCCATTGTTTTCTCTTGCCAGTGTGGTTCCCTTTCCAAATGCTCTGGTTTCTCTGACCTCCTGAATGGGCTTGGTTCCTGCCTTTACTCAGTGCCTTCTTTTGCTGGTTAATATTGTTCAAATAATGTTTGGTAATCAAGGCACTACTGAATAGATCTTCTGCAGTCTGCGGTCTATGAACTCCGCCGGCCACATTCAAAGCTATTTCGGGTCGGAGCATCTTCAGCATGAGTCTGACCCTTTCCCTTTCCGTGTTGACCAACTATGGGCATAGGCATGCAAGTCGGTTGAATCTCTTCACGGCTTCGCTGACTGATAGGTCACCTTGTCGGAACCCAGTGAACTCGTGGTAATGCTTGTTGGTTACCCTCATATGGAAGAATTCTTCGAAAAATTCATACTCGAAATCCATCCATCTCATCTGGTTCACTTGCCTCTTTGCTTTAACCCATTCCCACCACATCCGAGCATCTCCCAAAAGGCAGAATGGTGCACACTTAATCTTCTCACATTCGGGCCAGTCCAGTAGCTCCACGATGCTTTCCACCATCTTGAACCAGGCACAGGCGTCCATGGTTCACGATGCGGAGAAATTTTACGGCTTCACCGCCACTGGATCAGGTAAGCTTCCTGTCGAACCATTGGGCCAGGGCCCGCTGGTTCATTAAGGCGTTTATTACTTGTTGTTGCTCTGTGACCTGACGCTGGAGTTCAGTAACCACGTGTGTATGGTCATGTGGGGGTGCTATCTCATCAACTCTACTACTGCGTCATCCAGACATGTTTATCTTCATATATTAAAGTAATGTTAGTATAAGTTTATCATTCGTTTATCTACGCATAGTTAAACTGTAAGCTAGCATAAGGGTATCATACATATTTCAGGCATATTTAAGCTAGAAGCATTTCTTATCATACATGAACATGCATCGTCATTTCATAGATACTTCTTCTTAACATAGAACATGCATCATTATTTCATAGACACTTCTTCTTAAACATATGACATGCATCATCAGTTCATAAGTACTTAGTTCAATTCATAAGCTAAATCATCTTAGGGAAAACATGCATAAAGAACATAACAGATCTCCTCCACCATGCCACTACCACACACACTTTGCCCCTCCTGCTGCTCCCTTTAGTTTATCCACCCTTTACCCTTATCTGCAGTACAAGGGAACATAAACTATAAGCACATAGGCTTAGTAAGATCCTGTCCTACTCACAAAACCTTACGTAAGCATAACATGACATAACATCATAACATAAGCTAACATATCATAAATGTATCAGCATAGACATAAGCAGGCAATAACATGTAGACATACAACATCGTAAGCAGGCATATAACATGTAAACACATATATAACATAGCAATCATAACATGTAAACATATATAACATAACCATCATAACATGTAAACATATATAACATAACAAACATAACATGTAAACATATATAACATAACCATCATAACATGCAAACATATATAACATAACAAACATAGCATGTAAACATATATAACATAACAAACATAGCATGTAAACATATATAACATAACAAACATAGCATGTAAACATATATAATATAACAAACATAGCATGTAAACATATATAACATAACAAACATAGCATGTAAACATATATAACATAACAAACATAGCATGTAAACATATATGCATAACAAACATAGCATGTAAACATATATGCAGGATGCTCTTTGAAAACATATATCATAGGTATTTGAACATAACTCTCAACATATTGGGCCCGGCATTGTACCATATCATCATCATCATAGCGTGCATCCATAAATAGACCCGAGGCAACTAATCTCGAACCTAATAGGTTACTAGGCCCGATCTTAGTCCGTCGACCAAGGGGCCATCATCATAACATAGAAGTCCATCCTAGGCCCGATCTTAGTCCATCGGCCTAGGGCATCTGGGAGCCCATCCCATACTAGCTCCGTACTATGACCGTCGACCTAGGGACAATCATAAAATAGAAGCCCATCCTAGGCCCGATCTAAGTCGGTCGACCTAGGGCAACTTAGAAGCCCATCCCTTTGGACCTTATTACGGTCCTGGTACATGCCATGCAGAAAGTAAAATACATACAAGCTTCTTATCATAACATATCATATTTCATTTCATAAACATATCATATTCTTTATCATGGCATATCAGGTTTTTCTTCTTCATATCATAACATACTTCTTCTTCATAACATATCATATGGCTTTCATAACATATTTCTTCTTCATAGCATATCATATTCTTTTCATGCATGTCATGTTCCTTCTTTATAAAACATTATACATTCAGGCAATTACGAGGTAATAAGCATAACATGATCACGACATCACACACATATAAGCATGGCATAAGGTATAAACATCAGGAACAAGTATACATGGAATGACCTAAACTTCATGGAGTTCTATCAAAGTTTTAAACACCAAACCACTTATATATGGTCTAACTAACCACAGGTTAGTTCTTTAACACATAAAGCATGGCATGGGAGGGCACTTAGGGTTTTAAATTGAACCTTGGTCGAATGGGTTTAAAGTACATGAGGCTCAACCCCTTAACTCTAGGTTAACCAAACAACATGTTATCTTCATTTGCCCTCAAAACATAGCATGAACTTATCTATAGCATGGCATAGAACATGTTATCTTCTCTTAACATCAAACATGGCATAAACTCATTTAAAACCTAGCATATAGCATGTTATCTTCATCTAACACCAAAAGTCATTATGAACTCATCCAAAACATAGCATAGAAGGACACCTTAGGGGTCTAGATGGACTTGGCCGAATGGTTCAAGGGGCCTAAAGGTTCATCCACTTAAATCTAGGTTAAAACAAACAACATGTTATCTTCATTCACCATCAAAACATAGCATGAACCTATCTCTAACATA
Source organism: Wurfbainia villosa (assembly GCA_025175895.1). Classification (NCBI taxonomy): domain Eukaryota; kingdom Viridiplantae; phylum Streptophyta; class Magnoliopsida; order Zingiberales; family Zingiberaceae; genus Wurfbainia; species Wurfbainia villosa. The sequence goes on from CM046002.1 coordinate 57,216,156, forward strand.
GCATAGAACATGTTACCTTCTTCTAACATCAACATGGCATGAACTCATTTAAAACCTAGCATAGAACATGTTATCTTCATCTAGCATCAAAACTTAGCCTAAGCTCATCTAAACATGGCAAAAAAAAAGAACACATAAGGGTCTAAAGTGGCTTGGCCGAATGGTCCAAGGCTTAGGGTTCATCCACTTAAATCTCGGTTAAAACAAACAACATGTTGTCTTCATTCACCATTAAAACATAGCATGAACCTATCTCTAACATAGCATAGAACATGTTACCTTCTTCTAACATCAACATGGCATGAACTCATTTAAAACCTAGTATAGAACATGTTATCTTTATCTAGCATCAAAACTTAGCCTAAGTTCATCTAAACATGGCATAAAAAAAAGAACACATAGGGGTCTAAAGTGGCTTGGCCGAATGGTCCAAGAGGATTAACACAAACACATCAAACTAAAACTACTTGTATGCAGGTGAGGGGGATACTTACATCCTTCGTGCTGCTTTTTGGTTGGAAGATAACCTAAGGGATGCCAACTTAGCCTTCCTCTTTCTTGGATAGGTTTCGGACAAAGGATGAATGGGAGAGGAATGGATTTCGGTGAGGAAGAAGATGAGAAGAAGAGAAGAGCAATTTGGTTGCTTATGTCTCCTCATTCCTTCTATTTATTCACTTGAAGAGTCCCTTAGTCTCCCTTACCCCTAACTATAATTTCCCATATTCTTCTAATAGTACAACCCTGTTGGGCTTCTGGTTATTGGATGCATCTTTAGGGCTTAGCTATCTCTAGAGGTTTGGGGTTCAATTCCTAGGCCTTGCATCCTTTTTGGCTCCTTTTCTTTTATTTTTGAAAGAGCCCACATAAATCCCAATATAATCATGCCAAAAATTCTTGTATAATTGCTAGAAATTTTACGGGCGTTATAGTCTTGGCAGCATAAGTCCAATGGTTGGCGGCGTAAAGTCCAAGCGGAGTCTTGGCGGCGTAAGTCCAATGTGTCTTGGCGGTGTAGACCGTTAGCATGACATAGCCGATGGAAGCACCTGAAGGTTAGCGCGATGGATGAACAAGTCATGGATGACTTTGAGGGATCCGAGAGGCGAGAGGCTGATGGAGGTGGCTAGAAGGCTTAGGTCTAGGCTAAGGGTGGTCTAGCAAGTATGGGGGAACCATACTTGGGTTGACACCTCATGTTTGAGGTGTTCTAGTCAACTGGTGTCATGTGGCAGTCAACTGGCTGAGTCAACTAGGGTTTGACTGTGGGAATTGGCCTATCGATCAGCCGAGGTGGGCGGCGATCGATCGATAACGATCGGCGATAGTGTATCGATCGATTGGTGCTCGGTTTTGGAGACGAGAATGGAGTCTCACTCGGCCGCTACGGTCAGATCAAGTGATGGCGAGCGGTCGGTGATGGTCATGATCAGTCGACTGATGTCCTAGCCGTTGGATTTTTCCAGCATGGATTACACCGTGGTCTCACAGCAACAGTGTGATCAGTCGACTGATCAGCTTTTTCCAGCACAGGCAGAAGATATAAATGGAGCTCATGGAAGAGAAAAAGTCATCCGGTTCTTGAGAGCTTTTGGGGCGATTTGTTGCTGCAAATCATGTCTCCAAGTGCAAGTCAAGCAACCAAGCATTCAAGCAATCAAAAGCAAGTGTTGTAAAGTTTTTCTTTACTTGTCTTTCATATTTACATTTTATATTGCTTGTATTTCATTCTTGTTGTTGTAAGATTACTTGTACGAGGTGTCTCCACCTCCGACTTGTGTCGAGAAGGAGTTATTGTGAATAGTAGTGCGTGTTTGCATTGCTAGGGCTTTTAGAGTCTGATCCATGGAGTAGGAACTGTTCGGTTCCAAACCACATTACATCTCGTGTCTATCATCTTGTGTTTGTTCTTGTTTTATTTTATTGTATATTCCGCTGCGTACTAACAAGATTGTAGACAAGCAAATGCGAAAAAATTCCATCGTACGAGCACATCGCTATTCACCCCCCCCCCCCTCTAGCAGCCTCAAATCTTCTACAAGTGGTATCAGAGCCCGGGACTCTTCTACGGACTAACCGCTGGGAGCTAAAGAAGCTAGAGGGAAGATGGAATTCCAAGACAAGCTTGGATGGGACATCAATGTAGGGATGTATACTGAAAAGTCTATCTTTTGTATGAACATCTTTATTTTTGAAATAAGAATCACATGATCATTTATTGTATATTTATATGGTTATGCAATATTATCTAATACTTTACATTGTAGATAACATGGTGTGTGGTGTCAGACGGGAGATCATGTTATCGGCCCCTTGAAAAGTATAAGTAAAGGCTCACAACCGAGATGGCTTTGGACAAACCATCGGAATGGTTGTAGTGTGATTTGGTATTGGTTTGTCATGACCATAGAATCACACTAGTGCACTTTGAGTGTATTGAGCATGACCGATTTAGAGGTGATTCGATTTATTGCTGACTACATAATTGAATCGGACCTCAGATATTATATTGTACATGCTCTTAATCCCGATATAATAGCGGACACATATACTTAGTATTCATTTCTTAAACACGGGGAGAAAATGTTGATTAATTTAGAGGAGTTAGATGTTGATTAATTAATGGTCAGTAAATTAATTAATCGACGGACATTCGAGATCTTAAATACGGGGAGAAAATGTACAAATAATATACGGAGCTCATATTATCATATGGGGGTTGGTGAGATAGATTAATGATGATCCATTAGTGGATTGGATCATCATTAGTGGATCGGACTTTATGTGGGCTTGATCCATGGGTGGCCAAGATCCAACTTCCCCTCATGGTCCCTAATGTAGCCTATTAACCCCTCATGAAGCTTAGATCCAAAGGATAGAAACAAAAACTCTAGATCCAAAGGTAGAGATTAAATCTCTAGATCCGACGGTTGAGATTAAATTCCTAGAACCAATGGAGGAGATTAAATCAAGCCTTAAGCCTAACTCTATAAATATTAGCTTAAGGGTCGGTGGCAAGATAATGGAAGAGGAAAGGGAGCTTAGGTTGGGCGGCAAGGGATTTGGAGATTTAGGGTTTTGGGTGGCCACAATTAAGGAAAGATGCTTCTTCTTCTTCTTCTTCCTTATGGTGGTTGGCACCCTTCTTCCCTCTACTCTCCTTGGTTTTGGCCGGCATCCAACATTCCCCCTTTAATCTAAGAGCATGGCTTAAGGGGATTAGGGTTTGCTTCCTTTGGAGGCTAGGAATCCTAGTTGGTTTAGGATTAGGTTTGGGTGGCTAGGGTTTTGGGAGCTTATGGGTGGGCGGCAACTTAAGGAGGTGTCTCTTCTTCTTCCTAAGGGTTTGGCCGGTTTCTTCCATCTTCCCTCTACCTTGGCTTGTGCTCATCCTAATCTTCTTCCCCACTTCCATGGCTGGCAATAAGGAGAGCTACGATTAGGGTTTGGAGGCTTAGGGTTTAGGAGGCTTGGGTGGCACCAAATAAGGAAGTAGTTTGCTTTCTTCTTCCTATCCTTTGGTGGCCGGCACCCACAGCCCTATCTCAGCCCTTGGACGACATCCAAAGATCCCTTCACCTTCTCCTTAGGTGGTGGGAACAAGATATAGGGTTTTCCCTTGGTGTCTTGGCAGGTTTCCACCATTATCTCCTTCTCCTTGTTGGCCGGCGGCAAGCATTCCTTTTGTTGCTTGTTGGTTGGCTATAGGAGGGAGATGAGTCTTGTTTCTATTCTTCCTCTTGCTTTGGAAAAGTAAGGAAGGAAGATTTGCGATCTAGGAGCTTCGACTTTTGGTAGATCGTCGCCCACACGACGTCCGAAAGGAGGAAGGTCATACATTAGAAGATTGAGAGGTATATCGATTATCTAGTTTTTATATGTTACATGTTTGTATTTGTTTTTCAATTATGAGCATGATATAAATCTGTAAATGGCTAAATAATACTTGGATCCCGAGCATAAAAATGAAAACCGGCGATCCGGACATCGTCTATTCCGCGGCTACTCGTAGAATAGAGGATGGTCGCTTGAACAACTAGTTTGTTCAAGTGACCTCTCTAAACGAATAGCACGACGATGACTTGGTTGCTTTGGCAATCCCTTTTGTCTAAGATTAAATTTTTAATCCGGGGACATAGAAGGGATCACCATGATCAAGCAACCGAGGTGAAGTGGGAAGCGAAGTTTCCCCCTCACGGACTCAACAAGGGAAAACCCTACAATTAGTGGGAGAGCTTCCGGGCAAAACCCTTCAATTGGTATCAGAGCCAAGGTTTCCGGTTTTCTGTGTTTAGGATTCGATTAATTTTATGCACTTTTTCATATATTATATGTGCTAGATAATAGTAGGATATGCGTAGTTTAACTCTTTGGTTGCAGGCATAAGATCCGACTATTATGGCCATATGTGTGTATATGATTGTATGTGTGTAAATATTTATTTTGTTGAATCCTCGGGGTTGACGAGGCTAGTATTTAATTTTTGTAAATTAGATACGACATTGTTTAGCCACTCTTAATTTTATTTTACTTTTGATCTAGATTTCATGTACACTCCCTCGTGGAGTATAGGATCGATGGATGTAAATTAAAATAGGTTTTAGTCTTGGCTCGGATCTCCGGATGACTTGTACATGGCGTAGGAGGAGCGGACGAGATAGTGATGCGACGGGAGACATATTGAAGACAAAAGCCATAATAGTTGGAAAATAATTTATTTTTCATATTTATTGCTTATTGTTTGATATGCATGTCGTAGCCTAGAAAATTCCTCATTTTCAAATTACTAAGTGGGAGAGTGATATTTTTATAAATTCTCACGACCTCTATTACGATTTGACATGTGATGCAAACAAACTTGCGCGTCGGCTCTGAGTGCCTTCCTCCCCATCGGAAGAGTTTGTTTGCGGATCACAAGGTCGAATATGGTTATGGGAAATTATTAAGGAGCGTGTGTACTTGCCCATCGTAAGACACATAACCCGAGATAATTACCTTGGTACCAAGTAATGGTGAACACTTAGATACAAATATAAGTATCCTCTCCATCGGAGTCACTGCTTTTATTTGTAGGGCCAAAGAGAAACCAACTATTAATTTTACTTGTCAAATAGTTAGGTTGACAAGATAGTAAAATTAATGGGTAAAACCTCCTCTTACAAATGTAGAATTCGTATACGTCCACACTATCGTGGCATACGATATTCTCGGTGTTTTGAGGTGTTGGTTGATTTCAAAATTTTATTGTTTGAGGAATCAATAATTTTTTGAAATCTATAGTAATGATTTATGTGATTCTTAGGATTTTCAAAATGACTTTCAGTCCACTTGTTATGATACTAAAGGAAATAAACTTACTGCACCTAAATAATGTTCATTAGAAAAGAATCTAGATATTGTCTTATCTGCTAAGGAGTACAAGTATGCACTCTTCGAAGAGTATCCTCAAGCCATGGTTGCTCAAAAAGGTTTCTACTTTTAAGCCGAAAGGCAAGAAGAAGAAGAAACAAGGTGAAGCAAAGGTGGTGGGAGGATCTCATGGAGGAGTGAAGAAGCCGAAAGGCAAGTACTTCACTTGTAAGCAGGATGGACATTAGAAGAAGGACTGTCCCAATCCATAGAAGAACAAAGGTTTATCCTTTGGACTAGTCGTTGAAACATGATTAGCGGTGTTATCTACCGGCATCTGGTGTGTAGATACAGGAGCCACTAATCATGTCTGCAATACTTTGCAGGGGTTCTAGGAAACCCGACCACGAGCTAAAAGGGAGATTACCATTCACTTGGGTAATGCCATGAAGATGGCGGCTATTGCAGTGGGAGAAGTTTTATTTATCTCTTGAGAAAAATAAAACTTAGGTTCTGGAAAATTCCCTTTATGTACCTTTATTTAGAAAGAACTTAGTTTCAGTTTCTAAATTGTTTATGGATGGATATTCTATTTCATTTAATGACAGAGATGTTATAAAAAGGAATAGGGAGAATATCTGTTCAAGTACATTGATAGGAAATTTGTATACACTTGAACCACAACCTCCCATGATGCAAATTGAAATTAATAACTCATCTTCTAATTCCAATAAGAGAAAAGAACCTTCAAAGATGAACCAAACATATCTTTGGCATCTTAGGCTTAGTCATTTTAACCTAAGCAGAATTCAAAGGTTGATAGATGATGGACCTCTGGGTCATTAGTGGTAGAAGTTTTCCCAACCTACGAATCTTGTTTGGAGGATAAAATGACCAAGAGGCCTTTTAAGGCAAAGGGGTATAGAGCCAAAGATGTGTTAGAATTGTTATGTGTTAGGGCAATCTCTTGCCATAATATGGTTTTGATGGTGTGGCAAAGGGTTTAAGTTAGTTTGTGATGTTGATTTGATATGTGCGTTGAAGTCGTGCAGGACTTAGTAATTCGCACATGGAGCCATGGCGAGTTTCACATCTCATGACTCGTGCCTTGAGTCGGTGAAGGATAGCTTTGCGGAAGCCGTGCGCTTGGAGCATCAGAGGACCGCCCGGACGAGAGCTTGGAGTGGCCGGAGGAAGTAGACTTGAGGCAAGAGGCGAAGGAGCATTGCGAGCCGTCGCGCTGATCTTTGCCGGGGCGTGGCGAGCGAAGAACCGAAGGCGAGGACTCAGGGATGAGTGGCGATTGTAACCGGGAAGGGTAGCTCTTAGGTGAAACTTGGCCATTTGGCCAAGTGTCGGATAGGTTTCCCGACACGGTCATTGCCATGTCATGGCGATCCTCTGATCGATGTTCGATCGGGTATCTGAATCGGTTTGAATGGCGTGATCATTGCATCGTAGCGATCGGCGATGTAACGGCAATCGATCGGCTAGAGCGCGGTCGTGATCAATGGGCGCAGAATGGAGTCGACCTCGTGAGGACTCGGTGATCGACATCGGTCGTGATGTGGTGGTCGGTGATCGATGCCAAATTGGATGGTATCCAGCGTGGAGGGCGTTATTGGGCAGCGGCTAGATGATCGGTCGGATGGGTGCCATCGATCGGTGATCGTGTCAGCAGGAAGAAACCCTCTTCCTCTATAAAAGGAAGGGGTGAGCTTTGAGAGGCTAATGCTTAAGTAACAATCTCCCAAAGTGCCTAAAGCTTTCCACTCTTCTTACTTGCTCTAATCTTCATTCCATTTGTAGAAGAGTGATCTTTGTTGTAAAGGTTACCTCCACCTAGCTTGTGCAAAGGAGAGACCTAGTGGATTAGATTGCGGAGTGATTCACCGTGGACGAATCGGACCGTGGATTAGCGGCGTAGCCGTAAACCACGTTACATCTCCGTGTTTGTATTGTCTTTGTTCTATTTGCTTGTCTTAGTTTATTGCTTTCGCTTGCACTAACGTTTTGTAGACGAGTGAATTACGACATCGAACGAACGAGGGCTATTCACCCCCCTCTAGCCGGCCAATCGATCCCCAACAAGTGGTATCAGAGCAAGGTTAAGCTTGTCGAGGACTAACCGCCACAACAAGCAATATTCAAAAATGGCCGGCTCAAACATCCATCCTCCAAAATTTGAAGGAGAATTCGCTTGGTGGAAGAAGCGAATGGAGGTATTCTTGAAGCAGTTTGATGACATTATGATTACAATGGAATCCGGTTTCGTTTTGCCTAGGGATGAAGAAGGGAAGCCAATAGAGAAATCTAGGTGGACCAAAAAGCAAAGGGAAGAGCACCTTACAAACTCAAAAGCCAAGCATCATCTCTTCAATGTGCTCCCCCAACAAGAAATCAAGGATAGGAGAATGCTAGCGCCAAGGAGATGTGGGAGAAAGCTAATAGAACTCATGAAGGCACATCGAGGCCAAGCTAGCAAGGAGAGATCTCCTCCTGCTCCCAACTATCAACATTAAATTAGAAAAGGGAGAAAAGGTAATTTCTTTACATTCTAGATTTAAGAAATTTTAAATGGCTAACAAGTGTAGGTGAAAGCTTTCAACCGGGTTATGATAATGAAGGCCATCGATGCCTTTCCCCGGTCCACATTATGGTGTTCCATGGTGTAATCATTTTTTATCTCAAAGAACTTAGAAGTAGCACCTTAGAGGAATTCTTCTCAACAATGGAGCTTCATGAAACTAGGCTTGAAGGAATACAAGAAGAGCCTAGAATTCAACCCTCAAGAGGAGTAGCCTTGATGGCAAACAAGGGAAGAAGAAGATGGAAGTCACCTCCTCCTCATCCGATGAAGCCTCTACCTCCTCCATGGATATCACGGACGAAGCCTACTTGGTAAGTTAGGTAAGGCATTCATTTTAGAATTTTAGATTTGATAAATCTAATGATAGGAATAGAAGACCAAGGGGGAAGGTCATATGCTACAATTGCCAAGGAGAAGGGCACATAAGGGACAATTGTCCCCTCCTAAACAAAAGCAAGGAAGAGAAGAAAAAGAAAGAAGAAAAGAAGAAGAAAAAGGGAGCAAGAGAAAGGAAGAAGAGAAGAAGGACAAAAGGAAAAGGAAGGCCATGGCACTCAAAGCCAAGACATGGGATGACGTTGCTTCATCCTCCTCATCTGAAGAAGAAGAGCATGTCTACTCAACCTAGCACTAATGGCTCTTCATGCTCGGATTGCTCCTCCTCCACCGAAAATGAAGGATCAAGCTCAAGTGGAGAGCTCAAATGAAGGGGGAGCTTCTACATCCTCATCATCCGAAGAAGAAGAAGAAGACATGGAAACTATGGTAACGAATGCTTCTCCTAAGAAAATAGTTTCCATAATCTCTAGTTTAACTAAGGACTTATTTAGCATGAAAAAGAAAAATAAAAGCATGCTTGTTCAAATTAAGGATTTAGAGCATAAGCTAGAAAATGCATGCTTAAATGAAAATAATTCTTCTTGCCATGATGAAGCATGCTCACATGATAACTATATGCCACTTAATATTAGTGATGCATGCATGGATGAAAATAGGGCATTAAGGGAAAAGGTAGATTATTTAACAAAAGCCCTAGAAAAATTCACAATTGGCTCCAACACATTGAACATGATCTTAGGGAGCCAAAGAGCTAGCTTCAACAAAAAGGGCCTAGGCTACAAGGAAAAGAAAAATGAAAAGGCCTACAAATGCCTAATAGCTAGGGGACAAGATAAAAAGAAGGTAGTAGCTAGGAAATGGATCCCCAAGGAATACTTAGTGAACCCAATAGGAAAGAACTTATTTTGGGTTCCAAAATCCATTCTTAAGGGTTAGAATAACCCTAGGGTAGTCAACCATATGCAATTGACCTATATCATATTTTGGTTGACTTAGGATGATAGGACAACATTTTTTTTTAGATAGTGTTGGGTGATGATAACGTGCCCATAAATAGATAATATTGCTTAAATCATGATGATTAATGTAATTGCTATGTATGTTTGCAATCATGATTTATGATTTTAATATTTGGCACGTAATCATGAGAAATAGGGTTGAATCATACCTTAGGTGAAACCTTGTTTATTATCATCTTATAATACCTAATGCATGACTATTATTTAATGAATACATGAGTTTCATGATCATAATGTAGAATTCATTCATATATGCCCTTATGATCATGAGGATTATTATATTGATACTTAACCTTGATAGAATTGCATGAATATATTGGTTAAGTATGCACAAATACCCCCTAGGATGCATCTCACACTCACCATAGGCTACCTTGATTGAAAACTTAGCATGAGTGAGATGTTAGGATGATACAAATGTCCACTAATGCCTATGGCATTTAGATGGTAATTTAAAGTATCAAAATAGCAATAATAGACTAATCATGGGGAAGGCTTATGTTTAATTCATAGACATATTGCCCAAAGATCATGGTTGGATATTTCATATGTTTTCAAAACAATTTCTTAATCTAAAATCTATGTATTCATGTTTTGAAACAATTCAAAGCAAGACTAGGTGTTAAAATGAATACTCTTATGATCAAAAAACTAGTGAATTTTAAAGCTTTTGAATTTTTGGAAAATACATGGAAATATAATGAATTTTCATGAAAACCTATTTTTCACTCATAGATATACTTAAAAGAAATGTGTTCCCCAAATTTCATGATTTTTTGAATTTTCTGGAATTTTTAACGCATTTCTGAAATTCACCCCAGAAATAAAAAATCCCGAAATCACGTGCGGTCATTGGTAGTTTGAACGATCAATGATGGCTGAATATCAGACCAGTAAAGGCTGAATTCCGATTTTAAATTCAACTTGTGGTATTTTCTTTCCATTAGACTTGATGCCATGTGCTTTTAACTTAGTGTTAATCTTTTTGATGGTGTCAAAGGGGGAGAAATAATTATGTTTAAGTTAATTATTTTAGGGGGAGAAATATATGATAGGGGGAGAAAATTTGCATAGAGAGTTTCATGGATTAAGGGTGAGTTGCATGTTGCTATATCATGTTTATCTTTACATGCTTTCTTACCTTAGAAATTTATATCAAATGTTTTTACCTAACTTAAACGGATTGCCACACATCAAAAAGTGGGAGATTGTTAGGGCAATCTCTTGCCATAATATGGTTTTGATGGTGTGACAAAGGGTTTAAGTTAGTTTGTGATGTTGATTTGATATGTGCATTGAAGTCGTGCAGGACTTAGTAATTCGCACATGGAGCCATGGCGAGTTTCATATCTCATGACTCGTGCCTTGAGTCGGTGAAGGATAGCCTTGCGGAAGCCGTGTGCTTGGAGCATCCGAGGGACCGCCGGACGAGGAGCTTGGAGTGAAGCAGGAGGAAGTAGACTTCGAGGCAAGAGACGCGAAGGAGCATTGCAGAGCCGTGCGCCGTCTTTGATCTTAGGGGCGTGGCGAACGAAGAGAACTTGAGGCGAGGACTCAGGATGAGTGGCGATTGTAACCGGGAAGGGGTAGCTCTTAGGTGAAACTTGGCCATTTGGCCAAGTGTCGGATGAGTTTTCGACACACCGGTCATTGCCATGTCATGGCGGTCGGCTCTAGTCGATGGTTCGATCGATCGTCTAATATGGTGAATCAAGTTGATCGATCATTGCCGACATGGGAAGTCGGTGATGATGTCGATCGGCCAGGGACGGCGGTCGATGATGTCCTTGTGCGCGCACGAGAATGGGTCGACTCGTTGAGGACTCATTGGTTGAAATCGGTCGGTGATGGGTGCCATCGATCGGTGATGCGATCTGATTGGATGGTATCCAGCGTGGAAGTTATTGGGCAGCGGCTATAGCACCGGTCGTGATGGGTGCCATCGGTCGGTGATCCTATGGAAGAAACCCTCTTCCTCTATAAAAAGGAAGGGGATGGGGCTTTGGGGGGAAAATGCTTGAACGCCCAATTACTCCCAAAGCGCCCTAAACGATTTCCAATCTTCTACTTGCTCAAATCTTCATTCCATTGTAGAAGAGTGATCTTTGTGTAAAAGAGGTTACCTCCACCTAGCTTTGTGCAAAGGAGAGATTTAGTGGATAGATTTCGGAGTGATTCACCGTGGATGAATCAGACCGTGGATTAGCGGCGTAGCCGTGAACCACGTTACATCTCCGTGTTTGTATTGTCTTTGTTCTGTTTGCTTGTCTTAGTTTATTGCTTCCGCTTGCACTAACGTTTTGTAGACGAGTGAATTACGACATCGAACGAACGAGGGCTATTCACCCCCCTCTAGCCGGCCAATCGATCCCCAACACTATGTATATCCAGGCTAGAGGTGGTTTTGAGTATTTCATCTTTTTTATAAACGATTACTCAAGATATGGATACATTTACCTGCTGCGCCGCAAGTCTTAATGTTTTGACTGTTGGGAAAAACTTCGGAGGCTCATTGGCTCCCATGTCCTCGGATTAAAATTTTTACTAATGAAAAAACTAATCCGGATGGGATGAGTTTCCTAAGCACAACCACTTCGTTGTCGTGCTAACAACTTGAGTGATCGCTTGAACAAACTAGTTGTTCAAGCAATACAACTCTTCTAGTTGATTAGCCGCGGAAGAGACGACGGATGGATCGCCGGTTTTTGTATTCGTCTTCGGGGTCCATGATTATACAAATACATGCATATGCAAACTAGTACAATCAACATATAAGAACATGTTAAGATCAGAAAAAAAAGTTTGTAAAACTTTTATACCTCTCGATATTCTACCGTATGTCCTATCCTCCTCGTGGACGTCGTGTGGGCGAAGATCCTCCACGAGTAGAAGCCTCCTAGATCACGTTCTTCCCTTCTTTGCTCGCTCCGAAAAAAGAGAAGAACCAAACAAAACTCCTTCTCCTTTCTTGAAGAAAAGTTGCTGCCGGCCAAGGAGTGGATGATTGGGCACCGGCCAACTTTGGATAAAAGATGTCGCCCGCCGCCAAGGTGAGGGATCAATGAACGCCGGCCAACCTTGAAGAGAGGTTGCCGCCGGCCAAGGAATAGGAGAAAGAACAATGAGGATGGGCGCCGGCCAAAACAAGTTGGAAGAAAATTGGCGCCGGCTCTTCCTTTCCAAGAATTGCCGCCCAAGCCTATCTCCTAAACCCTAGCCGCCCAAACTAAAAACCTAACTCCCTTGATTATTCCTTGATCATCCTCCACGCCCAACCCTTAGCCTTCCTTTTATAGAGTTAGGCTTAGTTTATCAACACGTGGATCTAGGGATTTAATCTCCACCGTCGGATCTAGGGTTTTATCCCAACCGTCGGATCTAGGGTTTCATCCCAACCGTCGGATCTAGGGTTTAATCCCAACCCTCGGATCAAGGGTTTCATCCCAACCATCGGATCTAGGGATTTAATCTCAAGTTGGTTCTAGGGTTTCATCCCTCGGATCTAGGATTTAATCCCAACCGTTGGTTCTAGAGTTTTGTTTTACATTCTTGGATCTAGACTTCTTGAGGATTATATTAGGCTACGATAGGGACCATGAGGAGGAGTTGGATCTTGGCCACCCGATGGATCGGAACCACACAAACTTGATCCATCAATGATGTTCCATTCCACTAGAGGATCATCATTGAACTACCTCACCAACCCCCATAAATCAATATGGGCTCCATATATTATTTGTACATTCATCTCCCCGTGTTAAAGATATCGAATGTCAGTCAATTTATTGATTTCTTGACCATCAATCAATTAACATCTAACTCCTCGAGTAGTACCACTCATACTTATCATCATGTTGACTAAGTCAACCAGCTGGGTTTACATGATGAACCTTATGAGCTCCTCAAGGGGACATCATCAACCTAATATATAGGACCCAGTTTCCTCCTATAATCAACGGCACACCATGTAAATAATATTATTTCCCAACTTACCGGGCATATTGATTTAATCCATCTAAATCTCACCCACTAGTAAATCAAAGAAATAAATACTAAGTACATGTGCCCGTTATTATATCGGGATTAAGAGCATGTACAACATAATATCCGAGGTCCGATTCAATATGTAGTCAGTACTAAATTGAATCACCTCTATCTGCTCAATACACCTAAGTGTACTAGTGTAACTCTATGTTCAAGACAAAACAATACCAAGCTACACTACAACCATGCCAATGGTTTGTCCAATACCATCTTGGTTGTGAGCCTCTACTTATATTTTACAAGGAACTGTTAACATGATCTTCTGTGCCACACCAAGCACCATGTTATCTACAATTTAAAATATTAGACAATATGCACACATCTAATACATATATAAAGTGAAAACAATGATATTGTGTTTGTTTTTTCAAAATAAAATGTTCATAAAAAAAGATCTAGGATTTCAGTATAAATTACAAAAATATCCCACTTATACTATAAGTCTATGTCGTCATCTCTCTGCAATACATCTGATCCCCATGTCCTCCACATGCCTATCAAACGCTTTATTTGGAAGGGCCTTAGTGAATGGATCCGCGGGTTATCCTCTGATGCAATCTTGGCGACAGCAACTTCTCCTCGCTTTACGATCTCTCGTATAAGGTGGTACTTGCGCTCTATGTGTTTACTCGCCTTATGGGCTCGTGGTTCCTTCGAGTTTGCAACTGCACCACTATTATCACAATAAATTGTGATAGTTCTGGGCAAACCAGGAATCACATCAAGTCCATCAAGAAGTTCTGAGCCATCTGACTTCCTTGGCTGCCTCGAGGTGCCACATACTCGGCTTCCATGGTAGAGTCCGCGCATTTTACCTTGACCTCCTCCATACTATGGCTCCACCTCCAAAAGTAAACACAAACCCAGAGGTAGACTTACTCTTGTCCCTATCGATTGGAAATCGAATCAATGTAACCCACGGGGACTAATTGATCTGCGATAAACCGGCATATAATCCTAGTCCTTCTCGGGTACTTGATATATGCTTTACGCGATCAATGTCCTGTCGGGATTACTCGATGTCGCTAACCATGCCCATGGCCAGAAGCGGATATCGGTCTCAAATAGCATAGCATACATAAGGCTTCCCTCTGCCAAGCATAAGGAACCCGCCTTCATGTCCTCTATCTCCTTTGATGTTTTGGGACACATCTCTTTAGATAAAGGAACTCCATGCCTAAAAGGTAGAAAACCTTTCTTGGAGTTACGCATGCTAAAGCGAGCAAGGATAGTGTCAATGTATGAAGCTTGAGATAAGCACAACATCCTTTTCTTGCGATCCCTTATAACTTTGATCCCAAGGATGTGTCCACTTCTCCCAAGTCCTTCATATCAAAGCTGTTTGGACAACCATACCCTTACATCGATAACACTTTGATATTGTTGCCAACTAACAAAATGTCATCTCGTATAGTACAAGAAACACCACTACGTTTCCGTCACATCTCTTGTATACACAAGGCTCATCGGACTTTGAATAAATCCATATGGTGGATTACCTCATCAAGCGGATGTTCCAAGATCTAGAAGCTTGCTTCAATCCATAAATGGACCGATTAAGCTTACATACAAGATGCTCTTTGCTTTTAGCAATGAATCCCTCTGGTTGCCGCATATAGATGTTCTCCTCAAGACTTCCGTTCAGGAAAGCTGTCTTGACATCCATCTGCCAAATCTCATAATCCATATGAGCATCTATAGATAAGAGAATTCGGATAGACTTAAGCATAGCTACTGAAAAGGTCTCCTCATAATCGATACCCTCTTTACAGTATACCCTTTCGCAACAAGCCTAGCTTTGAAGGTCTCAACCTTCCGTCTACTCCTCTCTTTCTCTTGTAGATCCACTTGCATCCAATGGTTTTACACCATCGGGTGGCTCTACTAGCTCCCGGACGATTAGAATCCATAGATTCTATCTCTGAATTCATCGCTCTTTGCCAAGATACCGCATCTCTATCTTGGATTGCCTCGTCATACGTCCAGGGATCAGGTTCATGTTCACCAGGGACTAAGTCCGAAGACTCTCCCAAAAACATGAATCTCTTGGGTTGTCTAACAACCCTCCCACTCTGACGAGGTGCCTCACATGTATGCTCTGTGACCGCGGTGCGGTGACTTGTAGTGTCTCCTCTTGTGCAGGTGATACTGAAGTCGGGACTTCCTCATCAACTCCTCAAGAACAATCCTACTCGTGGGCTTGTGGTTCATCACATAGTCCTCCTCTAGAAATCTGGCATTCGTACTCACGATCACCTTCTGATCTCTAGGACTATAGAATAAACCACCCTTCGTTCCCTTAGGGTAGCCAACAAACAAGCGTATACATGCGAGATTCCAACTTACCGGCATCTCCCTTGGCCATGTCTTTGGACTACTAATCGAATATGTCTTAGACTAGGCTTTTCGCCCGATCCACAACTCGTGGGAGTAGAGTCGGCTTAGATGGAACCAAGTTGAGAATGTGTCTTTATTGTTTCGAGCAAACCCGAGCGAATCGGGTAACTCAGAATAACTCATCATCGATCGACCATCTCCATAGAGTCCTATTCCTTCGCTCGCCACACCATTCTGGGGGTGTGCGGTCGGACAATTGGGATTGAATCAACCTCGATAAGTAACTCCTAAACTCTCCCAAGAGGTACTCGCCACCACGATCGGATCGTAATGTCTTGATACTTTTACCTTGCGGTTCTCCACATGACCTTGAATTCTTTGAACTGTCAAAGCATTCGGACTTGCTGGCGCATCAAGTAAATGTATCCATATCTTGAATAATCATCTATAAAAGAGATGAAATATTCAAAACCACCTCTTACTGGATAGACATAGGACCGCACAAATCAGAATGAACCAATTCTAACACATCTTTGGCTCTATACCCTTGGCCTTGAAAGGCCTCTTGGTCATTTACCTTCCAAGCAAGATTCGCGGGTTGGGAGATCCTCCACCACTAATGAACCCAAAGGTCCATCAGCTATCAACCTTTGAATTCTGCTTAGGTTAATATGACCAAGCCTTAGATGCCAAAAATATGTCTGGTTCATTTTGAAGGTTCTTTTCTCTTATTAGACTTAGAAGATGAGTTATTTACTTATATGCATCGTAGGAGTTTTGGTTCAAGAGTATATAAATTGCCAACCAATGTGCGAGCAGATAATCTCCTATTCCTTTTTATAACCACTTTGTCATTAAAAGCAGAATATCCATCCATAAACAATTTAGAAACTGAAATTAAATTCTTTCTAAAAGTAGGTACATAAAGACAATTTCTCAAACCAAAACTTTATTCCTATCAAAAGATAAATAAGCGTCTCCCCTTGCAATAGCCGCCACCTTTGAAGCATTGCCCATGAAGAAGTAATCTCTCCCTCGGCTAGTAAATCGGGTTTCACTGGAACCCCTACAAAGTATTCAACATGATCAGTGGCTCTGTATCTACACACGAGCCTTTTAAACATGCTAAATAATTTCAACAACTAAACAAGAAGATATACCTTTGTTCTTTGGAGGGACGTCCAGCCTTCAATGTCGATCTGCTTGCAAGTGAAGCACTTGCCTTTCGGCTTCTTCACTCCTGCTGAGGTCCCACTTTGCCACTTTCTTGCTCCACCTTGCTTCTTCTTCTTCTTACCTTTCGGTTTAGAGGAAGAAACCTTCTAGCGACCATGGCTTGAGCGCTTTGGTGAAAAAGCCCCTCTGCGCTTTGGAGTTACTCGAAGCTCCATGTGAATACAACCTCTTGTTCATGTTGTAGTTGGTGGGCCTCAAAACTCCTAGGCGGGATGGAGAATGATATCGACACTGGGTTTCCCCATCGATCTCGGCTCAGGGACTTCCATCTCATTAAGATGAGCCATCATCTTGAGAACATGATCCTAACAGGTGTTCCTCGATCATGGTGGTCGTCATCAAGTTCTCATCGCCTCTGTCTAGCGCCCTACTCGATGTCGAAAAGTTCCTTGAGATTGAACATCATGTCATAAGTATGGCCATGGCACGATGATGATGTTGCGGCACATTTGACATAGATGCCAAAATAACACTCATCTTCTTAACCCATTTCTTATAATTTCTTTCTCCTTTCATGAGAGTCATCGTGGGCTTAGGAGGGACGACCTCGAAAGTACAAATTTGTACTCCTCCATGATTAAGACAATATCCTTTTCTTTTCAATCATATAGTTTGGACAGTAAGTTTATTTTCTTTTTAAAATCACAGCAAGTGGGTTGAAAGCCATTTGAAAATCTAAAAATCAGAATGATAAAAATATTAGATTTGATATATTATTGATTCATCATTACAATAATATTACAATATCAACCAAAACCTGAAAACACTGAGAATATCGCATGCCACGATGTGTGGACGTATAATTATTCTACATTTGTAAGAGGAGGTTTTACCCATTAATTTTATTATCTTGTCAACCTTACTTTTTGACAAATAAAATTAATAGTTGGTTCCTCTTTGGCCCTACAAATAAAAGCAGTGACTCCGATGGGGAGGATACTTTTTTATTTGCATCTAAGTGTGCACCATTACACGATACTATGGGAATTATTTCGGATTATGTGCCTTACCGCTGTGGAAGTACAAATTCTCCTAGATAATTTCCTATAACCATTATTTGACCTAGTGATCGCAAACAAACCCATCGAGGAAGGCACTTTCGAGCCAGCAGCGAGTTTGTTGCATCACACGTCAAATTGTAATGGGGGCGAGAATTAATTAAAATATCCCTCTCCCACTTAGTAAATTGAAATGAGAATTTTCAAGCATACACAACATGCATATAAAACAAATAAGCAATAAATATGGAAAAAATGAATTTTCCAACTATTATGGCATTGTTCTCCAATATCGTCCCGTCGTGTATCACCTCGTCAGCTCCATCTTTTCCGTCTTGAGTCACAAAGAGATCCAGCGAGATAAATATTTTAATTTACATCCATCGATCCTATACTCCACGAAGGAGTGTACAAATAATCTAGATCGAAAGTAAACTAAAATGAGTGGCTAAACAATGTCGTATTTAATTACAAAATTAAATACTA
Organism: Wurfbainia villosa; assembly: GCA_025175895.1. Taxonomy (NCBI): domain Eukaryota; kingdom Viridiplantae; phylum Streptophyta; class Magnoliopsida; order Zingiberales; family Zingiberaceae; genus Wurfbainia; species Wurfbainia villosa. The sequence goes on from CM046002.1 coordinate 57,234,554, forward strand.
ATCTAGCCTAAATCGACCAGGATTGAATAATATACATACATCACACACACAATCACATACACATAGCCATAATAGTCGGATCTTATACACCAAAAGTTAAACTCACATCCTACTATTATCCGGCATACTCAATATATGATATGTGCATAAAAAATTAGCAAGAATCAAAACACACAAAAGGAAAGTGGCTCGATACCAATTGAAGGTGTTGGTTGCGGAGCTCATTGGCTCCCATGTCCCAGTTAAAATTTTCACTAATGAAAAACTAATCGGATGGGATGAGTTCCTTAGCACAACCTATTCATCGTCGTGCTAACTTGGTGAGATCGCTTGAACAAACTAGTTGTTGAAGCAACAACTCTTCTAATTGGTTAGCCGCGGAAGGAGGCGGATGGATCGCGGTTTTGTGTTTGTCTTGGGAGTCCATGATTATACAAATACATACATGCATACATGTATAATCACACATACAAAAGAACATAATGACATAAGATCAGAAAATAAAGTTATAAAAACTTTATACCTCTTGATCTTCTACAGTATGTCCTATCCTCCTTCGTGGGCGTCGTGTGGCGAAGATCCTCCACAAGTTGAAGCCTTCTAGATCGCTTTCTTCTTCTTGCTCCGCTGCGAGAACAAAGAGAAGAACTCAAACAAATACTCCTTCTCCTATCTAGAAGGCCACCAAGAGGAATTTGTATGCCATGCGGCCAGAAGATAATTGGCGCCCGGCCACCTTTAAAGGTTGCGCCCGCCACCTGATGGAGAAGAGCCGGCCACCAAGGAGAAAGGAGGAGGTAGAGCCCGGCCAAGAGGAGGGAAGTAGGCCGCCCGACTAGAAGGAAGAGAAGAAGAAGTCTTAGGTTGCCTTGAACCTTTTCCCAAACCCTAGCCGCCCAAAACTCTCTAAGGCAAACCTTAATTCTAGAACCATCATTTCACGCCCAACCCTAAGCATCTATTTATAGAAGGGCTTAAGGCCTCCTTTAATCTCAGTCGGATCTAGGGATTTAATCTCACCGTCGGATCTAGGTTTTATCCATCCGGATCTAAGTTTCATCCCAACCGTCGGATCTAGGGTTTCATCCCAACCGTCGGATCTAAGGTTTCATCCCAGCCTGGGATCTAGGTTTAATCTCCAACCGTCGGATCTAGATTTAATCCCGTCGGATCTAGGATTTAATCCCAGCCATCGGATCTAGAATTTAATCTCAACCATCGGATCTAGAGTTTTGTTTTACATCTTGGATCTAGACTTCATGAGGATTATATTAGGCTCTCGATAGGGACCATAAGGAGGAGTTGGATCTTGGCCACCCGATGGATCGGAACCACACAGCTTGATCCAATGATGTTCCATTCCACTAGAGGATCATCATTGAACTACCACCAACCCCCATAAATTAATATGGGCTCCATATATTATTTGTACATTAATCTCCCGTGTTTAAGATATCAGATATCATTAATTGATTGATTTCTGACCATCAATTAATTAACATCTAATTCCTCGAGTAGTACCACTCAACCTTATCATCATGTTGACTAAGTCAACTGCGAGTTTACATGATGAACCTTATGAGCTCCTCGAGGGACATCATCAACCTAATATATAGGACACGGTTTCCTCCTATAATCAGCGGCACACCATGTAAATAATATCATTTCCCCAACTTAAGGGCATATTGATTTAATCCATCTAAATCTCACCCTTTGGTAAATCAAGAAATAAATACTAAGTACATGTGCCCGTTATTATATCGGGATTAAGCATGTACAACATAATATCAGGTCAGGTTGATTATGTATAGTGATAATATTGAATCACCTCTATGTCGATCTGCTCAATACACTAAGTGTACTAGTGTAACTCTATGTTCAAGACAAAACAATACCAAGCTACACTACAACCATGCAATGGTTTGTCAAACCATCTTGGTTGTGAGCCTCTACTTATATTCTACAAGGGTGATAACATGATCTTACATGCCACACAAGCACCATGTTATCTACAATGTAAAATATTAGACAATATGCACACATATAATAAATATAAAGTGCAAACAATGATCATGTGATTCTTATTTCAAAATAAAATGTTCATACAAAAGAGGCTTTGGTATTACATTTTCTTATACAAAGATTATGATTAATCAATATATGAAGCTCCATACTTGTATTTAGGATTAAAGGTAAATTCATGTATGATTATGATCTTATGCCTAATGCTGTTATAGCATGATTCTTACTTATATGGTTTTTGTCTTATTGCCTTAGATTAGGTTGATTGAAATGTTTCTATGCAGATATTTTGTGATTGCTGACAATCACATAATTACAAAGTGATATTTATATTCCTTGTTATAGACTCTGGTTTTAGTTTAAATTAAATGAATACTTTAGAGACTTGATAAGAAAGTTTTTCTAAATAAAGTACATGGGATTTTTAGAAGAAGTCTGACAATTGATCATGTGAACATCTTGATAGTTATCCATACCTTCGGATTTTCCTTGGATGTCCTAATCTGACCTCGGATTATTGGGCTGAGAGAGCAGAAATTCCTTGGACATGTCCCTGCCAGCTCATAGAGTGTAGATCCAAACCATGTTTATGGCTTGACATAAGGATACTCTTTGTACATTTATTAGTGCTTATAATTCTTCATATTCCAGCAATGAAAGTATATGATTTGCCTTGATCTTTTTATTTTTTGAACTCAACCTCCTTTCCAAGTCTATTTCTTCTAGAATGATCTTCATTCTCTTACAATGTTGAAACTTTGGTGTATTTATCTAACAGGCACAAGTCATTTGTGTATGAAGCTTAGATAATGCATACCCTAGTTAGGATAAACCCATCTCACAAGGTTTGCTTATGTACTTTTTGAATATGATATGTAATGCTCAGGATGTGAGTTAATTAAGAATATTTTTGCATCTAATACTAAAGCTCAGCTAAAATCCATATTATCTTAGGATCACAGCTTAATTTAAAGTCATACATGAGATCAGTTGATCACATAAATAGTTTAGCTTTTAAAATGCAATTTAGTTTGAATCTTATCTATCAGCTCCATTATGAATTATAAATATGGTACTTAGTTTGTCTTCACCTTTGAATCTGCTTATAATTTGATATTTTAATTAAAATATACTTTTTAGATTACTAAACCAATTCTTAGTATCTCTTAGATAAATAAGGTTGACTTGGGAGATTTTTAATTATTATCATAGTATCTGAGAATTTGTTTATCGTAATATCTCTCTCAATCATGGAGTAGATGCTTCTATAATTTCCTATAAGTAATATCATTTAAGGTGATTAAGTCGAATTACCCATGTATGGGTCCCAACTCCCCCTAAGGATGATTTGCATCACTTATCAAAGTGATGCCATTGACATAGTTACAATTCTTAGTAGATTAATTGAAATTTTCCACTCTCAAGAGTTCATGTTTACTCCTAAATGATATAGATTTATTTGGCTTAGGACTTCAAGCTTGTGCGTATGGTAAGCACTTTCTGTTCCATCTGGAGATGGTAGCACCATGAGGGAGTGAAATACATTGCAAATTAATTATAACATCCATCGATCCTGTATATCACTAAGATATGAAATCCTAGATATTAAGTAGTTAGAACTATGGAACATAAACATCTGCCTCCTTAAGAACTTTAGGAAATAAAAGCCTCGTGAGATCCAAGATGAGTTACATCTCAATCCATACAATTGTTGGTGATCGGCCGTCTAGCACTAGTTATTGGTGATCCTTGATGATCCACATATAATGAGCAAAGATAAATAACCGAAGAAAAGTGCAGAACCATGGACTCGATACCAATTCAAGGTTGTAGGGTTGATCCATGTGATTATAGAAGCAAGTCATGCATCTTTACTGGTTGCTTAGGAGCTCATTGGCTCCCATGTCCCGGTCACTAAAAAATTAATCCGGATGGGATTCCAAGCACACCATTCATCATCGTGCTATTCGATTGAGTCACTTGAACAAACTTGGTATTCGAGCAACACAACCTCTATTCTCTTATTAGCTTAGCGGAATAGATGACGATGGATCCGGTTTTTGTGTTTTATCTTGGGGTCCAAGTGATTTAGCCACAAAAATATATACATACACATACATGCATATAATTGAAAACATAAACATGCATCAGAAAATAAAGTTATAAAACTTTTATACCTCTCTTGATCTTCTAGTATGTCCTCCTCCTTCTGGGCCGTCGTGTAGGCGAAGATCTTCCTGGAAGCCTCCTAGATCACCTTCTTCCCTTCCTTGTTCCTCAGAACAAAGGAAAGAACTAAAAAAACTCCTTCTCCTATCTAGGGCCGCAAATTGTTGATGTTGCGACCAGGCGAGGAACAAGTGGAGTATGGGAGCCGTTGGAAGGAGAGCTCCCAACTTTGGAGAAGAGGAGGAGTGAAGCACAGCCACCAATGTGCCAAGGAGAGACCAAGGAATAAGGAGAAAGAGGATAGAGAGGCCAAGATGGAAGGATAGGAAGAAGAAACCCTAATAGCAAATCTCCACCGTCGGATCTTGATTTAATCTCACGGATCTAGGGTTTTATCGTTTCATCTATTAGGCTACGATAGAGACCATGAGGAGGAGTTGGATCTTGGCCACCCATGGATCAAGCCACACAAAGATCCATCAATGATGTTCCATTCCACTAGAGGATCATCATTGAATTACCTAACCAACCCCCATAAATCAATATGGGCTCCATATATTATTTGTACATCCATCTCCCCGTGTTTAAGATATCGAATGTCCGTTAATTAATTGATTTACTGACCATCAATCAATTAACATCTAACTCCTCGAGTAGTACCACTCAACCTTATCATCATGTTGACTAAGTCAACCAGCTGGGTTTACATGATGAACCTTATGAGCTCCTCAAGGGGACATCATCAACCTAATATATAGGACACTGTTTCCTCCTATAATCAACGACACACTATGCAAATAATATCATTTCACAACTTACCGGGCATATTGATTTAATCCATCTAAATCTCACCCTATGGTAAATCTAAGAAATAAATACTAAGTACATGTGCCCGTTATTATATCGGGATTAAGAGCATGTACAACATAATATCCGAGGTCCGATTCAATTATGTAGTCAGTAATAAATTGAATCACCTCTATGTCGGTCCTGCTCAATACACCTAAGTGTACTAGTGTAACTCTATGTTTAAGACAAAACAATAGCAAGGTACACTACAACCATGCCAACGGTTTGTCCAAAACCATCTTGGTTGTGAGCCTCTACTTATATTCTACAAGGGACTGATAACATGTTCTTCTATGCCCCACCAAGCACCATGTTATCTACAATGTAAAATTTTAGACAATATGCACACATATAATAAATATATAAAGTGCAAACAATGATCATGTGATTCTTATTTCAAAATAAAAATGTTCATACAAAAAAGTGCCAGGCTTTCAGTATACATTCCAACAATCTCCCACTTATACTAAAAGACTATGTTGTCATCACACTGCCATACATCTGATCCCCATGTCCTCCACATTCCTATCAAACGCTTTCGCTGGAAGGGCCTTAGTGAATGGATCTGCCAGGTTATCCTCTTATGCAATCTTGGCGACAGCTACTTCTCCTCGCTTTACGATCTCTCGTATCAGGTGGTACTTGCGTTCTATGTGTTTACTTGCCTTATGGGCTCGTGGTTCCTTCGGGTTTGCAACTGCACCACTGTTATGACAATAAATTGTGATAGTTCTGGGCAAACCAGGAATCACATCCAAGTCCATCAAGAAGTTCCTGAGCCATACAGCTTCCTAAGCTGCCTTAGAGGCTGCCACATACTCAGCTTCCATGGTAAAGTCCGCCATGCATTTCTGCTTGACGCTTCTCCATACTATGGCTCCACCCCTAAAAGTAAACACAAACCCTAAGGTAGACTTACTGTTATCCCTATCTAATTGGAAATTTGAATCCGTGTAGCCCACAGGGACTAATTGATCTACCCGGTAAACCAGCATATAATTCTTAGTCCTTCTCAGGTACTTCAATATATGCTTTACCGCAGTCCAATGTCTCTTTCCAGGATTACTCTGATATCTGCTAACCATGCCCACGGCAAAGCAGATATCTGGTCTCGTACATAGCATAGCATACATGAGGCTTCCTACTGCCGAAGCATAAGGAACTGCCTTCATGTCCTCTATCTCCTTTGATGTTTTGGGGCACATTTCTTTAGATAAGGTACTCCATGCCTAAAAGGTAGAAAACCTTTCTTGGAGTTCTGCATGCTAAAACGAGCAAGGATAGTGTCAATGTATGAAGCTTGAGATAAGCACAACATCCTTTTCTTGCGATCCCTTATAACTTTGATCCCAAGGATGTGTCCCACTTCTCCCAAGTCCATGTCAAACTGTTTGGACAGCCATACCCTTACGTCTGATAACACTTTGATATTGTTGCCAACTAACAAAATGTCATCTACGTATAGTACAAGAAATACCACTACGTTTCCGTCACATCTCTTTTATACAAAAGGCTCATCCGGACTTTGAATAAATCCATATGACTGGATTACCTCATCAAAGCGGATGTTCCAAGATCTAGAAGCTTGCTTCAATCCATAAATGGACCGATTAAGCTTACATACAAGATGCTCTTTGCCTTTAGCAATGAATCCCTCTGGTTGCTTCATATAGATGTTCTCCTCAAGACTTCCGTTAAGGAAAGCTGTCTTGACATCCATCTGCCAAATCTCATAATCCATATGAGCAGCTATAGATAAGAGAATTCGGATAGACTTAAGCATAGCTACCAGCGAAAAGGTCTCCTCATAATCGATACCCTCTTTCTGAGTATACCCTTTCGCAACAAGCCTAGCTTTGAAGGTCTCAACCATCCCGTCTATCCCTCTCTTTCTTTTGTAGATCCACATGCATCCAATGGCTTTTACACCATCGGGTGGCTCTACTAGCTCCCAGACCTAATTAGAATCCATAGATTCTATCTCTGAATTTATCGCTCTTTGCCAAGATACTGCATCTCTATCTTAGAGTGCCTCATCATATGTCAAGGGATCAGGTTCATGTTCACCAGGGACTAAGTCCGAAGACTCTCCCAAAAACATGAATCTCTCAGGTTGTCTAACAGCCCTCCCACTACGACGAGGTGCCTCTGTGTATGCTCTGTGACACGCGGTGCAGTGACTTGTGGTATGTCCTCTTGTACCGGTGGTACTGAAGTCGGGACTTCCCCTATCAACTCCTCAAGAACAATCCTACTCGTGGGCTTGTGGTTCATCATATAGTCCTCCTCTAGAAACCTGGCATTCGTACTCACCATCACCTTCTGATCTCTAGGACTATAGAATAAACCACCCTTCATTCCCTTAGGGTAGCCAATAAACAAGCGTACTTCTGTACGAGATTCCAACTTACCAGCATCTCCCTTCAGCACATGTGCTGGACTACCCCAAATCCGAATATGCTTAGACTAGGCTTTCACCCAGTCCATAACTCTGTGGGAGTAGAGGGTACTGACTTAGATGTAACCAAGTTCAGAATGTGTGCTGCTGTTTCCATAGCAAACCCCCAGAACGAATCAGGTAACTCAGAATAACTCATCATCGATCTTACCATCTCCATAAGAGTCCTATTCCTTCGCTCTGCCACACCATTCTGCTGGGGTGTGCCAGGTGCGGACAATTGGGATTGAATCTCCGCCTCTGATAAGTAACTTCTAAACTCTCCCAAGAGGTACTCGCCACCACGATCAGATCGTAGTGTCTTGATACTTTTACCTTGATGGTTCTCCACATCAGCCTTGAATTCTTTGAACCTGTCAAAGCATTCAGACTTGCGGCGCATCAAGTAAATGTATCCATATCTTGAATAATCATCTATAAAAGAGATGAAATATTCAAAACCACCTCTTGCCTGGATAGACATAGGACCGCACAAATCAGAATGAACCAATTCTAACACATCTTTGGCTCTATACCCCTTAGCCTTGAAAGGCCTCTTGTTCATTTTACCTTCCAAGCAAGATTCGCAGGTTGGGAGATCCTCCACCACTAATGAACCCAAAGGGCCATCAGCTATCAACCTTTGAATTCTGCTTAGGTTAATATGACCAACCCTTAGATGCCAAAGATATGTCTGGTTCATTTTCGAAGGTTCTTTTCTCTTATTAGACTTAGAAGATGAGTTATTTACTTCTATATGCATCGTGGGAGTTTTCGGTTCAAGAGTATACAAATTGCCAACCAATGTACCAGAACAGATAATCTCCCTATTCCTTTTTATAACCACTTTGTCATTAAAAGATATAGAATATCCATCCATAAATAATTTAGAAACTGAAATTAGATTCTTTCTAAAAGTAGGTACATAAAGACAATTTCTCAAAACCAAAACTTTATTCCTATCAAAAGATAAATAAACGCTCTCCCACGCAATAGCCCTACCTTTGAAGCATTGCCCATGAAGGCAGTAATCTCTCCCTCGGCTAGTCGTCGAGTTTCTGGAACCCTGCAAGTATTGCATACATGATCGGTGGCTCCTGTATCTACACACCGAGTCGGTAGATAACCGCTAAACATGTTTTAACAACTAAACAAGAAGATATACTTTTGTTCTTTGTGAGACGATCCGCCTTAATGTCGGTCACTTGCAAGTGAAGCACTTGCCTTTTCGACTTCTTCACTCTGCTGAGGTCCCACTACCACTTTCTTTGCTCCACCTTGCTTCTTCTTCTTCTTACCTTTGGTTTAGAAGAAGAAACCTTCTAGCAACCATGGCTTGAGCGCTTGTGAAAAGCCCTCTGTCGCTGGAGTTACATCGGAAGCTCTTCCAACGAATACAACCTCTTGTTCATGTTGTAGTTGAAAGGGTGGCCTCAAAACTCCTAAGCGAGAGGCGAAGAATGATATCAACCAGGTTTCCCCAATCAATCTCGCTCATTAAGATGAGCCATCATCTTGAGAACATGATCCCTAATGGGTGTTCCCTCGATCATGGTGGTCGTCATCAAGTTTCTCATCGCCTCTGTCTAGCGGCCTACTCGATGTCCAGAAAAGTTCCTTGAGATTGAACATCATGTCATAAGTAGGGCGTGGCCTGGCACGCGATGTTCTAGCACATTTGACATAGATGCCAAGATGTAACACCGCGCCATCTCATCTGACTTGATCCATTCCTTATAACTTTCTTTCTCCTTTTCATCAGAGTCATCGGTGGGCTTAGGAGGACAGACCTCGAAGAGTACAAATTTATACTCCTCTACAGTTAAGACAATATCCAGATTTCTTTTCCAATCAATATAGTTTGTTCCAGTAAGTTTATTTTCTTTTAATATCACAGCAAGTGGGTTGAAAGCCATTTGAAAAACCTAAGAATCACAATGATCAAAAAATTAGATTTCAAATATTATTGATTCCTCAAAACAATAAAATTCCAAAATCAACCAACACCTCAAAACACCGAGAATATCGCATGCCACGATAGTGTGGACGTATACGAATTCTACATTTGTAAGAGGAGGTTTTACCCATTAATTTTATTATCTTGTCAACCTTACTTTTTGACAAATAAAATTAATAGTTGGTTCCTCTTTGGCCCTACAAATAAAAGCAGTGACTTCCCTGGGGAGGATACTTTTAATTTGCATCTAAGTGTGCACCATTACACGATTCTAAGGGAATTATTTCGGATTATGTGCCTTACTGATTGGGAAGTACACACGCTTCTAAATAATTTCCTATAACCATTATTTGACCTAGTGATCCGTAAACAAACCCATCCGATGGGGAAGAAGGCACTCAGAGCCAACGCGAAAGTTTGTTGCATCACATGTCAAATTGTAATGGAGGCCGTGGGAATTAATTAAAATGTCCCTCTCCAACTTAGTAAATTGACAATGAGGAATTTTCAAGCATACACAACATGCATATAAAAACAAATCAGCAATAAATATGGAAAAAACAGAATTTTCCCAACTATTATGACATTGTTCTCCAATACGCATCCCGTCGTGTCGCCACCTCGTCCGCTCCATCTTTTCCCGTGCGCAAGTCACCAAAGAGATCCGAGCCGAGATAAACTATTTTAATTTACATCCATCGATCCTATACTCCACGAAGGAGTGTACAAATAATCTAGATCGAAAGTAAACTAAAATGAGTGGCTAAACAATGCCGTATTTAATTACAAAAATTAAATACTAATCTAGCCTCGTCAACCCCGAGGATTCAAATAATATACATACAATCACACAAAAAACAATCACATACACACAAATAGCCATAATAGTTGGATCTTATGCCTCAACCAAAAAGTTAGCCTACGCACATCCTACTATTATCTGGCATACTCAATATATGATATGTGCATGAAAGTAACCGAATCCAAAACACACAAAACCGGAAACCGTGGCTTTGATACCAATTGTTGGGAAAAACTTCGGAGGCTCATTGGCTCCCATGTCCCCGGATTAAATTTTTCACCAATGAAAAAACTAATCTGGATGGGATGAGTTTCCTAAGCACAACAACTTCGTCGTCGTGTTAACAACTTGAGTGATCGCTTGAACAAACTAGTTGTTCAAGCAATACAACTCTTCTAGTTGATTAGCCACGGAAGAGACGACGGATGGATCGTCGATTTTTGTGTTCGTCTTCGGGGGCCATGATTATACAAATACATGCATATGCAAACTAGTACAATCAACATATAAGAACATGTTAAGATCAGGAAAAAGAGTTTGTAAAACTTTTATACCTCTCGATCTTCTACCGTATGTCCTATCCTCCTCGTGGACGTCGTGTGGGCGAAGATCCTCCACGAGTAGAAGCCTCCTAGATCACATTCTTCCCTTCTTTGCTCACTCCGAACAAAGAGAAGAACCAAACAAAACTCCTTCTCCTTTCTTGAAGAAAAGTTGTCGCCGGCCAAGGAGTGGATGATTGGGCGCCGGCCAACTTTGGATAAAAGATGCTGCCGGCCACCAAGGTGAGGGATCAATGAACGCCGGCCAACCTTGAAGAGAGGTTGCCGCCGGCCAAGGAATAGGAGAAATAACAATGAGGATGGGTGCCGGCCAAAACAAGTTGGAAGAAAATGGGCGCCGACTCTTCCTTTCCAAGAATTGCCGCCCAAGCCTATCTCCCAAACCCTAGCCGCCCAAACTAAAAACCTAACTCCCTTGATTATTCCTTTATCATTCTCCATGCCCAACCCTTAGCCTTCCTTTTATAGAGTTAGGCTTTGGCCTCCTTTAATCTCCACCATCGGATTTAGGGATTTAATCTCCACCGTCGGATCTAGGGTTTCATCCCAACCGTCAGATCTAGGGTTTCATCCCAACCGTTGGATCTAGGGTTTCATCCCAACCGTCGGTTTTAGAGATTTAATCTCAACCGTCGGTTATAGGGATTTAATCCCAACCGTCGGATATAGAGATTTAATCTCAACTGTTGGTTCTAGACATTTAATCTTAACCATCAGTTCTAGGGATTTAATCCCAACCGTCGGATCTAGAGATTTAATCTCAACTGTTGGTTCTAGAGTTTTGTTTTACATCCTTGGTTCTAGACTTCTTGAGGATTATATTAGGCTACGATAGGGACCATGAGGAGGAGTTGGATCTTGGCTACCCGATGGATCGGAACCACACAAACTTGATCCATCAATGATGTTCCATTCCACTAGAGGATCATCATTGAATTACCTAACCAACCCCCATAAATCAATATGGGATCCATATATTATTTGTACATCCATCTCCCCGTGTTTAAGATATCGAATGTCCATTAATTAATTGATTTACTGACCATTAATCAATTAACATCTACTCCTCGAGTAGTACCACTCAACCTTATCATCATGTTGACTAAGTAACCAGCTGGGTTTACATGATGAACCTTATGAGCTCCTCAAGGGGACATCATCAACCTAATATATAGGACACGGTTTCCTCCTATAATCAACGACACACCATGCAAATAATATCATTTCCCAACTTACCGGGCATATTGATTTAATCCATCTAAATCTCACCCTATGGTAAATCAAAGAAATAAATACTAAGTATATGTGCCCGTTATTATATCGGGATTAAGAGCATGTACAACATAATATCCGAGGTCCGATTCAATTATGTAGTCAGCAATAAATTGAATCACCTCTATGTCGGTCCTTCTCAATACAACTAAGTGCACTAGTGTAACTCTATGTTTAAGACAAAACAATACCAAGCTACACTACAACCATGCCAATGGTTTGTCCAAAACCATCTTGGTTGTGAGCCTCTACTTATATTCTACAAGGGACTGATAACATGATCTTCTATGCCACACCAAGCACAATGTTATCTACAATGTAAAATATTAGACAATATGCACACATATAATAAATATATAAAGTGCAAACAATGATCATGTGATTCTTATTTCAAAATAAAAATGGTCATACAAAAAAGAGCCAGGCTTTCAGTATACATTCCAACATTGACAAGTTCAAAGAATTCAACGTTGATGTAGAGAAACGTCAAGGTAAAAGTATCAAGACACTACGATCTGATCGTGATGGTGAGCACCTCTTGGGAGAGTTTAGGAACTACTTATCAGAGGTTGGGATTCAATCCCAATTGACTGCACCTGGCACACCCCAGCAGAATGGTGTAGCAGAGCGAAGGAATAGGACTCTTATGGAGATGGTTAGATCGATGATGAGTTATTCTGACTTGCCTGATTCATTCTGGGGATATGCTCTAGATACGCCAATGTACATTCTGAACTTGGTTCCATCTAAATCAGTGCCTTCTACTCCCACAGAGTTGTGGAATGGGCGAAAGCCTAGTCTAAGACATATTCGGATATGGGGGAGTCCAGCACATGTGCTGAAGGCAGATGCTGGTAAGTTTGAACCTCGTACAAAAGTGCGCTTGTTCGTTGGCTATCCTAGAGGAACGAAGGGTGGATTGTTTTATAGTCCTAGAGATCAGAGGGGGATCATTAGCACGAACGCCAAATTTCTAGAGGAAGACTATGTGATGAGCCACAAGCCCAAGAGTAAAATTATTCCGGAGGAGTTAAAAGAGGAAGTCACTTCTTTAGTACCACCGGTACAAGAGGATATACCACATGTCACTGCATCGCATGTCATAGAGGATACACAGGTGATACCTCATCGTAGTGGGAGGGTTGTGAGATAGCCAAATAGATTCATGTTCTTGGGAGAATCTTCTGATTTGGTCCCTGGCGAACATGAACCTGATCCCTGAACATACGACAAGGCAATCCTGTTAGGGCAATCTCTTGCCGTAATATGGTTTTGATGGTGTGGCAAAGGGTTTAAGTTAGTTTGAGATGTTGATTTGATATGTGCGTTGAAGTCGTGTAGGACTTAGTAATTCGCACATGGAGCCATGGCGAGTTTCACATCTCATGACTCGTGCCCTGAGTCGGTGAAGGATAGCTTTATGAAAGCCGTGCGCTTGGAGCATCCGAGGGACCGCCGGACGAGGAGCTTGGAGTGAAGCCGGAGGAAGTAGACTTCGAGGCAAGAGATTCGATGGAGCATTGCAGAGCCGTGCGCACGATCTTTGAGGGGCGTGGCGCGAGCGAAGAGAACCGAAGGCAAGGGACTCCGAGGATGAGAGTGAGCGATTGTAACCGAAGGGTAGCTCTTAGGTGAAACTTGGCCATTTGGCCAAGTGTCGGATGAGTTTTTCGACACCGATCCAAGCGCCATGTCACACGGCGATCGGCTCTCGAGTCGATGGTTCGATCGGCGGTCTAATGTCTGAATCAAGTTGATCGATCGGCGGCCCGACATGGGCGTCGATGGCTGATCGATCGGCGCTAAGGGGCGGGATCGTGGCACGAATGGAGTCGACCTCATTGAGGACTCGGTGGTTGACATCGGTCCGATCGATGGGTGCCATCGATCGTGATGCCACTGCGATAGTATCCAACGTGGAAAGCGGCCGTTATTGGCATGATGGGTGCCATCGATCCTCTGTGTCAACGGAAGAAACCCTCTTCCTCTATGAAGGGGATGGGGCTTTGGGGGGTTAATGCTTATGCTCCAAATTGCTCCCAAAGTGCTCTAAGTGTTCTTCCACTCTTCTTACTAGTTTTATCTCCATTCTATTGTAAAAAGAGAGATTGTAAAGAGGTTACCTCCACCTAGCTTTGTGCAAAGGAGAGATCTAGTGGATAGATTGTGGAGTGATTCACCGTGGACGAATCGGACCGTGGATTAGCGGCGTAGCCGTGAACCACGTTACATCTCGGTGTTTGTATTGCTTGCTTATATTTTGTTTGTCTTTGTATGTATTTGTATATTCCGCTTGTGCTAACGTTTTTGTAGACGAGCAAAATACGACGACCAACGAATGAGGGCTATTCACCCCCCTTTAGCCGGCCAATCTATCCCAACAAGTGGTATCAGAGCCAGGTTGTTTGTCGAGGACTAACCGCCGCAACAAACACTTCATCTAAAGATGGCCGGCTCAAACATCCACCCACGAGTTTGAAGAATTCTCTTGGTGGAAAAAGAGAATGGAGGTATTCTTCGAAACCGACTTTGAAATCCTTTTAATAATGGAAAACGGTTTCGAGTTGCCTAGGAACAAAAATGGGGAGCCATTGGAGAAATGTAGGTGGAACAAGAGGCAAAGAGAAGAATACTTGGCAAACTCAATGGCCAAGCACCACCTATACAATGTCCTCCCTCAACAAGAAGTAAATAGAATAGGGGAGTGCTCAAGTGCCAAAGAGATGTGGGAGAGATTGGTTGAACTTCATGAAGGCACTTCAGAAGCCAAGCTAGCGAGAAGAGATCTCCTTCGCTCCCAACTATCAAATATTAAGCTTGAAAAGGTAACTTCCCTACAAGCTAGAATTAAAGAAATATTAATTGGGCTAACAAGTGTAGGTGAGAAACTATCAAACCGGGATATGGTAATGAAGGCCATAGATGCCTTTCCCCGGTCCTCAAAATTGAGCTCCATGGTGGACTCATTTTACATCTCCAAGAACTTGGAAGTAAGTACCTTGGAGGAATTTTTCTCAACAATGGAGCTTCATGAGACAAGGCTTGAAGGTATACAAGAAGAGCCTAGAGTCCAAAATTCAAGGGGAGTAGCCTTGTTGGCAAATAAGGGGAAGAAGAAGATGGAAGTTCCCTCCTCCTCATCCGATGAAGCCTCTACCTCCTCCATGGATAGCACGGAAGAAGCCTACATGGTAAGGAAGGTAAGGCGTGCATTTAAGAATCTTAGATTTGATAAATCTCATGATAGAAATAGAAGACCAAGGGGGAAGGTCATATGCTATAATTGCCAAGGAGAGGGGCACATAAGGGACAATTGTTCCCTCCTAAACAAGAGCAAGGAAGAGAAGAAAAAGAAGGAAGAAAAGAAGAAGAAGAAAGGGAGCAAGAGAAAGGAAGAAGAGAAGAAGGCAAAAGGAAAAGGGAAGGCCATGGCACACAAAGCCAAGACATGGGATGACCTTGCCTCATCCTCCTCATCCGAAGAAGAAGAGCATGTCTACTCCAACCTAGCACTAATGGCTCTTCATGACTCGGATTGCTCCTCCTCCACCGAAAATGAAGAATCAAGCTCAAGTGGAGAGAGCTCAAATGAAGGGGGAGCTTCTACATCCTCATCATCCGAAGAAGAAGAAGAAGACATGGAAACTATGGTAACAAATGCTTCTCCTAAGAAAATAGTTTCCATAATCTCTAGTTTAACTAAGGACTTATTTGGCATGAAAAAGAAAAATAAGAGCATGCTAGATAAAATTAAGGATTTGGAAAATAAGCTAGAAAATTCATGCTCACATGATAATTACGTGCCATTAGATGTTAGTGATGCATGTATGGATGAAAATAGGGCTTTAAGAGAAAAGGTAGATTATTTAAATAAAGCCCTAGAGAAATTCACTATTGGCTCCAACACATTAAATATGATCATAGGGAGCCAAAGGGCAAGCTTTAACAAAAAGGGCCTAGGCTACAAGGAAAAGAAAAATGAAAAGGCCTACAAATGCCTAATAGCTAGGGGACAAGATAAGAAGAAAGTAATAGCTAGGAAATGGATCCCCAAGGTATACTTAGTGAACCCAATAGGAAAGAACTTATTTTGGGTTCCAAAATCCATCCTTAAGGGTTAGGATAACCCTAGGGTAGTCAACCACATGGACCTAACCTATATCATATTTTGGTTGACTTAGGATGACGGGATAACATTTTTTAGATAGTGTTGGGTGATGATAACGTACCCATAAATAGATAATAATGCTTAAATCATGATGATTGATGTAATTCCTATGTATATTTGCAATCATGATGTATGTTTTTGAAATTTGGCACGTTATCATGAGAAATAGGTTTGAATCATGCTTTAGGTGATACTTTGGTTATTATCATTATATAATACCTAATGCATGATTATTAGTTGATGAAAACATGTATTTTATGATCATAATGTAGAATTCATTCATATATGCCCTTTTGATCATGTTAGATGCTAGGTTGATACTTAACCATGATAGTATTGCATGAATATATTGGTTAAGTATATACAAATACCCCCTAGGATGCATCTCACACTCACCATAGGCTACCTTGATTGAAAACTTAGCATGAGTGAGATGTTAGGATGATACAAATGTCCACTAATGCCTATGGCATTTAGATGGTAATTTAAAGTATCAAAATAGCAATAATAGACCAATCATGGGGAAGGCTTATGTTTAATTCATAGACATATTGCCCAAAGATCATGGTTGGATATTTCATATGTTTTCAAAACAATTTCTTACTTTAAAATACATGTATTCATGTTTTGAAACAATTGGATGCAAGACTATGTGTTAAAATGGATACTCTTATGATCAAAAACCTAGTAGTTTTTAAAGCTTTTGGATTTTTGGAAAATACGTGAAAATATAATAATTTTTTATGAAAACATATTTTTCACTGATAGATATACTTAAAATAAATGTGTTCCCCAAATTTCTTGATTTTTTGAACTTTCTGGAATTTTTAATGCATTTCTGAAATTCGGTCTGAAAATCAGAAAATCTCGAAAATCACGTGCGGTACCGACCGTATCTGAACGATCGATCGATGGCCTAATATCGAGACAAAAGCTGAATTCCGATTTTAAATCAACTTATGGTATTTTCTTTCTATTAGACTTGATGTCATGTGTTTTTGACTTAGTAATAATCTTTTTGATGGTGTCAAAGGGGGAGAAATGATTATGTTTAAGTTAATTATGATAGGGGGAGAAATTAAGGGGGAGTTGCATGTTGCTATATCATGATTATGTTTACATGCTTTCTTTCCTTTAAAATTTATATCAAATGTTTTTACCTAACTTAAACGGATTGCCACACATCAAAATGGGGGAGATTGTTAGGGCAATCTCTTGCCGTAATATGGTTTTGATGGTGTGGCAAAGGGTTTAAGTTAGTTTGAGATGTTGATTTGATATGTGTGTTGAAGTCGTGCAGGACTTAGTAATTCGCACATGGAGCCATGGGAGTTTCACATCTCATGACTCGTGCCCTGAGTCGATGAAGGATAGCTTTACGGAAGCCGTGCGCTTGGAGCATCCGAGGGACCGCCGGACGAGGAGCTTGGAGTGAAGCCGGAGGAAGTAGACTTCGAGGCAAGAGACGCGAAGGAGCATTGCGAGCCGCGCCGATGTCGCTGAGGACGGGCCGCGAACAAAGAGAACTTCAAGGCGAGGACTCAGGGATGAGAGTGAGCGATTGTAACCCGAAGGGTAGTTTTAGGTGAAACTTGGCCATTTGGCCAAGTGTCGGGAGTCGATGGTTCGATCGGTCAAGTTGATCCGCCGATGGGTAGTCGATCGATGGCTTGATCACGATCGATGTCACCGCGGCATGGGCACAGAATGGAGTCGACCTCGTTGAGGACTCGACTGGTTGACATCAGTCGACTGATGGGTGCCATCAGTCGACTGATGCTAGTATCGTTGGATAGTATCCAACGTGGAAAGCGGTCGTTATTGGGCAACGGCTACAGCACCAGTCGACTGATGGGTGCCATCAGTCGACTGCTCCTGTGTCAACGGGAAGAAACCCTCTTCCTCTATAAAAAGGAAGGGGATGGGGCTTTGGGGGGTTAATGCTTATGCTCCAAATTGCTCCCAAAGTGCTCTAAGTGTTCTTCCACTCTTCTTACTAGTTTTATCTCCATTCTATTGTAAGAAGAGAGATTGTAAAGAGGTTACCTCCACCTAGCTTTGTGCAAAGGAGTGATCTAGTGGATAGATTGCGGAGTGATTCACCGTGGATGAATCGGACCGTGGATTAGCGGCGTAGCCGTGAACCACGTTACATCTCGGTGTTTGTATTGCTTGCTTATATTTTGTTTGTCTTTGTTTGTATTTGTATATTCCGCTTGCGCTAACGTTTTTGTAGACGAGCAAAATACGACGACCAACGAACGAGGGCTATTCACCCCCCTCTAGCCGGCCAATCTATCCCAACAAATCCAAGATATAGATGCAGCATCTTGGCAAAGTGCAATGAATACTGAGATTGAATCTATGGATTTAAATAAGGTCTAAGAGCTCTTATACATAGCAGCTCATATGGATTATGAGGTGCGGCAGATGGATGTCAAGACGGCTTTCCTTAATGGAAGTCTTGAAGAAAACATCTATATGAAGCAACCAGAGGGATTCATTGCTAAGGGCAAAGAGCATCTTGTATGTAAGCTTAATCGGTGAATTTATCGATTGAAGCAAGCTTCGAGGTCTTGGAACATCCGCTTTGATGAGGTAAATCCAGTCTTATGGATTTATTTAAAGTTCGGATGAGTCTTGTAGAGATGTGACGAAAACGTAGTGGTATTTCTTACACTATACGTAGATAACATTTTGGTGATTGGCAACAATATCAAAGTGTTATCGGGCGTAAGGGTATGGTTGTCCAAACAGTTTGATATGAAGGAATTGGGAGAAGCGGGACACATCCTTGGGATCAAGGTTATAAGGGATCGCAGGAAAAGGATGTTGTGCTTATCCCAAGCTTCATACATAGACACGATTATGGATCGTTTTAGCATGCAGAACTCCAAGAAAGGTTTTCTCCCTTTCAGGCATGGAGTTCCTTTATCTAAGGAGATGTGTCCTAGATCATCTGAGGAGATAGAGGAGATGAAGGTGGTTCTTTATGCCTCGGCAGTAGGAAGCCTCATGTATGCGATGCTATGTACGAGACAAGATATCTGCTATGCTGTCGGCATGGTCAGCAGATATCAGAGTAATCCAGGATAGGGACATTGGACTACGGTAAAGCATATATTGAAGTGCCTGAGAAGGACTCGGGATTATATGCTTGTTTATCGGCCAGACCAATTACTCCCTGTGGGTTACATGGATTGCGACTTCTAATCAGATAGGGATAGCAACAAGTCTACCTCAGGTTTTGTGTTTACTTTGGGAGGTGGAGCCATTGTATGGAGGAGTGTCTAGTAGAAATGCGTGGCGGGCTCTACCATGGAAGCTAAGTATGTGGCAGCCTCTGAGGCGGCCAAAGAAGCTGTGTGGCTCAGGAATTTCCTGATGGACTTGGATGTGATTCCTGGTTTGCCCAGAACTATCACAATTTATTGTGATAGTAATGGTGCAGTTGCAAACTCGAAGGAACCACGAGCCCATAAGGTAATTAAATACATAGAGCGCAAGTACCACCTGACACGAGAAATCGTAAAGGAGGTAGAAGTTGCTGTCGCCTAGATTGCATCAGAGGATGACCTGGTAGACCCATTCACTAAGGCCCTTCTAGCGAGAGCTTTGATAAGCATGTGGAGGGAAGGGGAATCAGATGTATGGCAGTAAGAGAACAGCATAGTCTTTTAGTATAAGTGAGAGATTGTAGGGATGTATACTGAAAAGTTTATCTTTTGTATGAACATCTTTATTTTTGAAATAAGAATCACATGATCATTGATTGCATATTTATATGGTTGTGCAATATTGTCTAATACTTTACATTGTAGATAACATGGTGTGTGGTGTCACACGGGAGATCATGTTATCGACCCCTTGAAAAGTATAAGTAAAGGCTCACAACCGAGATGGCTTTGGACAAACCATCGGAATGGTTGTAGTGTGATTTGGTATTGGTTTGTCTTGACCATAGAATCACAGTAGTGAACTTTGAGTGTATTGAGCAAGACCGATTTAGAGGTGATTCGATTTATTGCTGACTACATAATCGAATCGGACATCAGATATTATTTTGTACATGTTCTTAATCCCGATATAATAACGGGCACATATACTTAGTAGTCATCTCTTTTGATTTACCAATAGGCGACATTTATAGATTAAATCGATAGGCTCGGTAAGTTGGGAGATGATATTATTTATAAGGTGTGCTATTGATTATAGGAGGAAACCGTGTCCTATATATTAGGATGATGATGTCCGCTTGAGGAGCTCATAAGGTTCATCATGTAAACCCTGCAGGTGGACTTGGTCCGGCATGATGAAAAGGTTGAGTGATACTACTCAAGGAGTTAGATGTTGATTAATTAATGGTCAGTAAATTAATTAATCCACGGACATTCGAGATCTTAAACACGGGGAGAAAATGTACAAATAACATATGGAACCCATATTATCATATGGGGGTTGGTGAGGTAGATCAATGATGATCCTTTAGTGGATTGGATCATTATTAGTGGATCGGACTTTATGTGGGCTTGATCCATGGGTGGCCAAGATCCACCTCCTCCTCATGGTCCCTAATGTAGCCTATTAACACCTCATGAAGCTTAGATCCAAAGGATAGAAACAAAACTCTTGATCCAAAGGTAGAGATTAAATCTCTAGATCCGACGGTTGAGATTAAATCTCTAGATCCGACGGTTGAGATTAAATCCCTAGAACCAATGGTGGAGATTAAATCAAGCCTTAAGCCTAACTCTATAAATATTAGCTTAAGGGTGGGCGGCAAGATAATGGAAGAGGAATGGGGGCTTAGGTTGGGCGGCAAGGGCTTTGGAGATTTAGGGTTTTGGGTGGCCACAATTAAGGAAAGATGCTTCTTCTTCTTCTTCTTCCTTATGGTGGCTTACACCCTTCTTCCCTCTACTCTCCTTGGTTTTGGCCGGCGTCCAACATTCCCCCTTTAATCTAAGAGAATGGCTTAAGGGGATTAGGGTTTGCTTCCTTTGGAGGCTAGGAATCCTAGTTGGTTTAGGATTAGGTTTGGGTGGCTAGGGTTTTGGGAGCTTATGGGTGGGCGGCAACTCAAGGAGGTGTCTCTTCTTCTTCCTAAGGGTTTGGCCGGTTCCTTCCATCTTCCCTCTACCTTGTCTTGTGCTCATCCTAATCTTCTTCCCCACTTCCATGGTCGGCCATAAGGAGAGCTAGGATTAGGGTTTGGAGGCTTAGGGTTTAGGAGGCTTGGGTGGCACCAAATAAGGAAGTAGTTTGCTTTCTTCTTCCTATCCTTTGGTGGCCGGCACCCACAGCCCTATCTCAGACCTTGGACGACATCCAAAGACCCCTTCTTCTTCTCCTTAGGTGGTGGGAACAAGATATAGGGCTTTCCTTGGTATCTTGGCGGTTTCCACCATTATCTCCTTCTCCTTGTTGGCGTGGCAAGCATTCCTTTGTTGCTTGTTGGTTGGCTATAGGAGGAGATGAGCCTTGTTTCTATTCTTCCTCGTTCAGTTACACGTATTGCTGCCCGTATTATCATATAGGGTTGGTGAGAGTAGATCGATGATGGACCTTTAGTGGATTGGAGGATGGTCATACATTAGAAGATCGAGGTATATCGATTCTCTAGTTTTATATGTTACATGTTTGTATTTGTTTTTCAATTATGAGCATGATATAAATCTGTAAATGGCTAAATAATACTTGGATCCTGAGCATAAACACGAAAACCGGTGATCCGGACATCGTCTATTCCGCGGCTACTCGTAGAATAGAGGATGGTCTCTTGAACAACTAGTTTGTTCAAGTGACCTCTCTAAACGAATAGCACGATGATGACTTGGTTTCTTTGGCAATCCCTTTTGTCTAGGATTAAATTTTTAATCCTGGGACATAGAAGGGATCTCCATGATCAAGCAACTGAGGTGAAGTGGGAAGCGAAGTTTCCCCCTCACGGACTCGACAAGGGAAAACCCTACAATTAGTGGGAGAGCTTCCGAGTAAAACCCTTCAATCAATACTCCACCACCATACGACCGAGAAGATTTTCTGACGTGGAGAGCAATAATGGAGACATTCTTGATGATGGATATAGAGGATTGGTTCATCCTTGTAGAAGGCTTTGAACCCTCTCGCGATAAGAAGGGAAACGTCTTGAAGTTGAACAAGTGGACACAAGAGCAACGTCTCAAGTTCAAGACTGAAGTCATGGTAACAAAGCTTTTAAAAGTTTTGATACCTAATGACATTTTGTCTAGCTTAGGTGAATTTCAAGATGCCAAGGTGTTATGGGACAAATTGGCCATGTTCCATGAGAAGCCTCACTTGGCACAAGTAGAAGAAGAAGAATTCTCATCGGCTCAAGAAGAGGAAGAAGCCGAGGAAGAATCATCATCATCCTCACAAGCGAGTGAGGACTCGAAAGTTGAGAAGGACAACTTTCGGATCGGTGGAAGAAGAGGAGACCTCCACCTCTAGGATTGAGGGGGAGGATATTAGAGCATCTACACCGGAGCAATCTCAAGAAGAACCATCCACATCCGATCGAGAAGAAGCTCAAAATTCCACCATTGACCTAGGTAACTCAAGCATTTCAATTCAAAATAAAATCCATATAATTTGCTTTGAGTGTAGGGAAATCAGGCACTATAAGAGCAAGTGCCCAAAGAGGATCAAGAAAAGTCCACCGGCGCCAAAGGTCAAGGATGTCGATGCCCAAAGTCAAAGGAGCAAGGAGAACATCATTTGCTTCAAGTGCTATCAAAAGGGGCACTATAGGAGTCAATGCTCTAGGGGGAGCAAGAAGACTCCTAAGGCAAAAGTTAATAATGAATCTTCTAAATTTAAAAGTCAAAAGCATGCTTTTAATTCAATTGCTATTACTCATGAAAAGCATGTTAGTAGAAATATATTCTATTGCCTAGGAGCTAAGAATGTTAACTTAGGAAGTAAGGAGAAATTTGGGACTAATGTCCCTAAATCAATATTACCTAAGGAAAGCATTAGGAAAATAGGAGAACATCTAAGTTTTAATGCTAATAATTCTAGACATATGTCTAGAAATAACAAAAATGATCAAAGAAATAATGGGCACACAAAATTAGAGAGGTTAGAGTTAGAAAATCAAGCCTTGAGGTCAAGACTTGAGAAATTGGAAAAGACCCTTGCAAATATGCAAAGTCAATTTAAAGGGTCAAATTGTCAAACTCTAGGATCTAGGAGTCAACGTAAAGGGTGTAAGAGGCAATAATCATCTAGGAGACAAGGTTGTGGTCACAAGCCTATGTCCAAGAAAGTAATGCCTACTTACCACAATGTTCCATTTGATTATGGAACTAGACCTAGATCTAAGAAAACCAAGGTCTCTAGGGAAATTATCCCTAAGGCCAACCATGGTGTGTGCCTAGTGGCTAGGGTTTCTAAGAAACCTAAGTAAGCCACTAAGAAGGTTACTAGGGAGGCAATCCCTAAGGTTAACCATGGCAAGACCATAATGACTAAGGCTAACAAGCCTAGAAGGGACATTAGAAAGGTATCTAGGGAAGTCATCCCTAAGGAATACCTAACTAATCCAATGAGCTCAAATAGATTTTGGGTTCCAAGGAGTGTGATTGACTCACGCTAAATGGGTTAGGATGTGCCAACTTTGATTGGATGGGTAGTTAACTCAACCATAGCAAAGTTGACATTTTAGGTTATTTTCAAGGTTATGGATACCTTGGAAATAGATTTGATCTTATATCCTAAAAGATTTTAGGATGTGACAATACATTTTTGGAATCATGAAAAATCAATAAAATTGGCACAATCTAGATTTAGAGGTCATAGTGTGTCATTTTGGGTTTTGACACACTTTGGGAATTAGTGTATCAAGAGAATTTCCTTAAGGGTTAGAAGTTACATCAAGAGTGATACTCAAGTGCTACACACCTTGATGTCTTATACTTACCATGCTTCATGTGTTTTACCATATGTTTGCATGGAAGAAATGTTTATGGTATATTGCATCTCACAAAACAGGTCATTCGCCTTGATTGTGTATTTCACCACTTAGAAAGGGTGAGATGTTAGGTTTTTGAAGACATTGGATGTTAATGATTGTTAAAATGAAATAAAATACCAAAATACATTAACAAATACATGAATATAAGCATAACATTAATATATTTGACATACAAGAGTAAACATGATAAAATGAAACAAATTCAGTGAAGAAACCGAAATTCACTCAATTTCAAAACTCGAAATCAGATCGAGATCGATAATCTGAGACTATCATCGTGATAATATTATGACGATACATTGAGTCCAACGATGAGTCTTGCTTCAGACTCGATGATGTACATCGGTCGAGTGATTATCAATGTCGATCATTGTTGTATGCTCATCGAGCGAAGAGTCATTAGTCGAGTGGCTCGTCCAGTAGTCGAGTGATGATGACATCAGTCGACTGATGCCAAATATCAGTCGATTGATGTTATTGTAGCTCGTCTGAGAATGCTCGGCCAATGAGTCGAGTTTGGCCGGATCGATCGACTTCCGATTGATAAACCACTCAATAACCCGCCATCAATCGACTGATATCACACATCAGTCGACTGGTGTCACGATTTTATAACGCTGAACCGTTAGGGTTCGGCATCTTCACGCTTTCTTCCTTCGTGATTTTCCTCTCCGATCATCGCCCACCTTCTCTGACCAGCCGTTCCTCGTCCACGCCGGCGACCAAAGCCCTAAGTTTGGTAGTTTTCTCTTCCGTTTATGCTTTTGGTCTCCCTATGGCCCTAATGTCATCTCACAGCCCTAGTTTTATTCTCCAAATCTTAGGGTTCCGACGAGATCTTTCCTCCGGCGAACTTTCTGGCATTCTCTTCAGCAAACCAACTGTCCAATTGCCATGTGCCGTCTCCTCATCACCTTCAAATGGCACCAAAGTATATTTCTATATAAACCTAATTTTTCTTTTGTAGGGATGTACACTGAAAAGTCTATCATTTGTATGAAAATCTTTATTTTGGAATAAGAATCACATGATCATTGTTTGCATATTTTTATGGTTATGGAATATTGTCTAATACTTTACTTTATAGATAACATGGTGTGTGGTGTCACACAGGAGATCATGTTATCGACCCCTTGAAAAGTATAAGTAAAGGCTCACAACCGAGATGGCTTTGGACAAACCATTGGAATGGTTGTAGTGTGGTTTGATATTGGTTTGTCTTGACCATAGAATCACACTAGTGCACTTTGTGTGTATTGAGCAGGACTGACTTAGAGGTGATTCGATTTATTGCTGACTACATAATCGAATCGGACCTCAGATATTATTTTGTACATGCTCTTAATCCCGATATAATAACGGGCACATATACTTAGTACTCATCTCTTTTATTTACCAATGGGTGAGATTTATAGATTAAATCGATAGACTCGGTAAGTTGGGAGATGATATTATTTATATGGTGTGCCATTGATTATAGGAGGAAACCGTGTCCTATATATTAGGATGATGATGTCCCCTTGAGGAGCTCATAAGGTTCATCATGTAAACCCTGCAGGTGGACTAGGTCCGGCATGATGAAAAGGTTGAGTGGTACTACACAAGGAGTTAGATGTTGATTAATTAATGGTCAGTAAATTAATTAATCGATGGACATTCGAGATCTTAAACACGGGGAGAAAATGTACAAATAATATATGGAGCCCATATTATCACATGGGGGTTGGTGAGGTAGATCAATGATGAACCTTTAGTGGATTGGATCATCATTAGTGGATCGGACTTTATGTGGGCTTGATCCATGGGTGGCCAAGACCCAACTCCTCCTCATGGTCTCTAATGTAGCCTATTAACACCTCATGATGCTTAGATCCAATGGATAGAAACAAAACTCTAAGATCCATTGGTAGAGATTAAATCTCTAAGATCCGACGGTTGAGATTAAATCTCTAGATCCGACGGTTGATATTAAATCCCTAGAACCAATGGATGAGATTAATTCATGATTTATCCCTAACTCTATAAAAGGGTGTCAAGGGGGTTGGCGTGAATGAGATTGAAGGAGAGCTATGGTTTGGGCGGCAAGAAGGAATCCTAGTTGAGATAGGATTAGGATTAGGGTTTGGAGGCAAGGGTGGCACCAAATAAAGAAGGTATTCTTCTCTTCTTCATCCTCTATTGGCCAACGTCCAGCACCCCTCCAAGCTCTTTTCCAGCCTTGGCCGGCACCCAAAAGCCCTCTTCTTTTTCTCCTTAGGTGGTGGAAACAAGATATAGGGCTTCCCTTGGTGTCTCGGTTGTTTTCCACCATCTTCTTCTTCATCTAGTTGGCCGGCGGCAAGGAAAGATTTGGTTCCTTGTTGGTTATTTCTAGTGAGGAGAAAAACCTTGTTTCTATTCTTCTCTTGCTTTGGAAGAGCAAGGAAGGAAGATTTGAGATCTAGAAGCTTCTACTTTTGGTGGATCGTCGCCCACACGACGTCCAAAAGGAGGAAGGTCATACATTAGAAGATCGAGAGGTATACCTTTTCTACTTTCTTCTTTTTTTTGTTGCTTGTTTTTGTTTTTCAATTATAAGCATGTTATAAATCTGTAAATAGCTAAATAATACTTGGATCCCGAGCATAAACACAAAAACCGGTGATCAGGACATCGTCTATTCCGCGGCTACTCGTAGAATAGAGGATGGTCGCTTGAACAACTAGTTTGTTCAAGTGACCTCTCTAAACGAATAGCATGATGATGACTTGGTTGCTTTGGCAATCCCTTTTGTCTAGGATTAAATTTTTTTAATCCGGGGACATCGAAGGGATCGCCATGGTCAAGCTACCGAGGTGAAGTGGGAAGCGATGTTTCCCCTCACGGACTCGATAAGCAAAACCCTACAATTAGTATCAGAGCTTCCGGGCAAAACCTTCATCTTTTACAACTCATTTTGATCTAATCATTGTGTTTGTATCATCGCATTCCATTGCATTGTATTGCATTTATATAGACGACCCCGTAGAAATGACCAAAATGAGGTCGGATCACGATTGTACCAACCCATGGCAGTTAGGTACGTCGATGTTGATTTCTTTAGGCATTACTGTAGCGATGTCATTGAGATTTTAGCATATTATTGTAGGGATGTATACTTAAAAGTCTATTTTTTGTATGAACATCTTTATTTTGAAATAAGAATCACATGATCATTGTTTGCATATTTTTATGGTTATGCAATATTGTCTAATACCTTACATTGTAGATAACATGGTGTGTGGTGTCACACGGGAGATCATGTTATCGGCTCCTTGTAAAGTATAAGTAAAGGCTCACAACCGAGATGGCTTTGGACAAACCATCGGAATGGTTGTAGTGTGATTTGGTATTGGTTTGTCTTGACCATAGAATCACACTAGTGCACTTTGTGTGTATTGAGCAGACCGACACGAGGTGATTCAATTTATTCGACTACATAATCGAATCGGACCTCGGATATTATTTAGTACATGCTCTTAATCCCGATATAATAATGGGCATATACTTGGTACTCATCTCGATTTGATTACTAGATTGACTGTAATCGAGATGATATTATTATATGGTGTGATTATAGGAGGAAAATGACTATATATTAGGATGATGATCCTCTAAGGATGATCCTTGATAGGCTATTCACCAACTTGGTGGACTTGGTCCGGCATGATGAAAAGGTTGAGTGGTACTACTCATGGAGTTAGATGTTGATTAATTAATGGTTAGTAAATTATTAATCGACGATGACATTGAGATCTTAAACACGGGAGAAAATGTACAAATAATATATGGAGCCCATATTATCATATGGGGATGGAGGTAGATCAATGATGGACCTTTAGTGGATTGGACCATCATTAGTGGATGGATTCTTTTATGGGCTTGATCCATGGGTGGCCAAGCCATCCCTCATGGTCCCTAATGTAAATCAATTAACACCTCAAGAATGGATAGAAACAATGGATACAAAACTCTAAGATCCATTGGTAGAGATAAATCTCTAGATCCGACGGTTAGATTAAATTAAATCCTAGATTAAATGGAGGAGATTAATTCATGTGATTATTCATAACTCTATAAAAGGAGGGCATGGCATGGGGAGTGGTGACATACATAGGAGGGAGGCTTGGCAAGCAAGAATAGGGCAATCCTAGTTGAGATAGGATTGGAATTAGGGTTAGGGTTTGGAAGCAAGGGTGGCACCAAATAAGGCAAGTTTTCCTTCTTCTTCCTTGCCTTGTGGCCAACGTCCAGCAGCTATTCCAGCCCTTCCCAGCCCTTGGCCACGCCCAAAACACTCTCTCTTCTCCTTAGGTGGTGGAAACAAGATATAGGGTTTCCTTGGTGTCTTGGTAGTTTTCCATCATCTTCTTCTCCTTCTAGTTGGCGGCAAGAACTTCTACGTTCTTCTTGTTGGTTGAGTTTTTGAAGGAGAAAAAACATTGTTTCTTTCCTCTTGCTTGGGAAAAGCAAGGAAGGAAGTTTTTGCGATCTAGGAGCTTCGACTTTTGGTGGATCGTCGCCCACACGACGTCCAAAAGGAGGAGGGTCATACATTAGAAGACCAAGAGGTATAACTATTCTTCTATCTCTTTTATTCATTGCTTGTGTTTGTTTTTCAAAATATAAGAATGTTATATTTCTGTAAATAGGCTAAATAATACTTGGATCCCGAGTATAAATACAAAACGGCGATCCTGACATCGCTCATTCCGCGGCTACTCGTAGAATAGAGAATGGTCGCTTGAACAACTAGTTTGTTCAAGTGACCTCCCTAAACGAATAGCACGACGATGACTTGGTTGCTTTGGGAATCCCGTTTGTCTAGGATTAAATTTTTTAATCCGGGGACATCGAAGGGATCACCATGGTCAAACAACCAGGGTGAAGAGCGAAGTTCAATCAACCCCAACAATTGGTATCAGCCAAGGTTTCCGCTTTTGTGTGTTTAGGATTGTTAATTTTATGCACTTTTTCATATATTATATGTGCCGGATAATAGTAGGATATGCGAGTTTAACTCTTTGGTTGCGGGCATAAGATCCGACTATTATGGCGGTTGTGTGTATGTGATTATGTGTGTAAATATTTATTTTGTTGAATCCTCGGGTTGATGATGCTAGTATTTAGTTTTTTGTAAATTAAATACAACATTGTTTAGCTCTTTATTTTATTTTACTTTCGATCTAGATTCATGTACACTCCTCGTGCAAGATAGGATCGATGGATGTAAATTAAAATAGGTTTTAGTCTCTACTCGGATCTCCGGAGGGCTTGTACATATGGCGTAGGAGGCGGATGAGATGGCGATGCACGGGAGCCATATTGAAGACAAAGGCCATAATAGTTGGAAAATAATTTATTTTTCATATTTATTGCTTTTGTTTGATATGCATGTCGAGAAAATTCCTCATTTTTAATTTACTAAGTGGGAGAGGGATATTTTAATTAATTCCCATGGCCTCCATTCTGATTTGATGTGATGTGATGCAACAAACTTGCGTGTTGGCTCTAAGTACCTTCCTCCTGCGGATGAGTTTGTTTGCGGATCACTAGGTCAAATAATGGTTATAGGAAATTATCTAGGAGTGTGTACTTCCCATTCCATAAGCACATAATCCCAAATAATTCCCTTAGTATCGTGTAATGGTGCACACTTAGATGCAAATTAAAAGTATCCTCCCCATCGAGTCACCTTTGCTTTTATTTGTAGGGCCAAAGAGGAACCAACTATTAATTTTATTTGTCAAAAGTAAGGTTGACAAGATAATAAAATTAATGGGTAAAACCTCCTCTTACAAATGTAGAATTCGTATACGTCCACACTGCGTGGCATGCGATATTCTCGGTGGATTGAGGTGTTGGTTGATATCAAATTTTATTGTTTGAGGAATCAATAATTTTTGAAATCTAATGTTTTGATTTATGTGATTCTTAGGTTTTCTTTCAAAATGTCTTTCAACCCACTTGCCGTGATCGAAAGAGAACAAACTTCGGACCCAACTATCTAGATTGGAAGAGGAATCTAGATATTGTCTTGACTCTTGAGGAATACAAATATGTACTCTCGAAGAGTGCCCTCCCAAGCCTATAGATAATTGGGAAAAGGAGAGAGAGAGCTATAGGAAGTGGAACAAGGCCGATGAGATGGCGCTGTTACATTTTGGCATCTATGTCAAATGTACTCCAACATCGACAAGATCGCCATGCCCATCCCTTATGATATGATGCTCAATCTCAAAGGAGCTTTTGACACGGGAATCGGGTGCGAGGCAAGAGGCCATGAGAAACTTGATGATGACCACCATGATCGAGGAACACCCGTGAGGATCATGTTCTCAAGATGATGGCTCATTTGAATGGTGGAGGTCCTAGGAGCCTGAGATCGATGGGGAAACCTGTGTCGATATCATACTCCGATCTACCTAGGAGTTTTGAGCGGTTCGCCTCAACTACAACATGAACAAGAGGGTTGTATTCATTGGCGGAACTTCTGACAGAACTCCAGGCGGCAGAGGGACTATTTCGTCAGAGTGCTCAGGTGCATGCCGTGATGACCCAGAAGGTTTCTGCTTCTAAGCCGAAAGGCAAGAAGAAGAAGAAACAAACCGGGGCAAAGGCGGTGGGAGGTACTCAGGGAGGAGTGAAGAAGCCGAAAGGCAAGTGCTTCACTTGTCGGTGGACGAAGAAGGAGGCCTGCCACAAGAACAAAGGTATATCTTTTGGTCTAGTCGTTGAAACATGTTTAGCGGTGTTATCTACCGGCACCTGGTGTGTAGATACGGGAGCCACTGATCATGTCTGCAATACTTTGCGGGTTCCGAAACAGACTGGGTGAAGGAGATTACCGTGTACTTGGGCGATGCCACAAAGGTGGCGGCTATTGTAGTGGGAGACGTTCATTTATCTTTTGAGAAAAATAAACTTTTGGTTCTTAAGAATTGCCTTTATGTACCCTTATTTAGAAAGAATTTAATTTCAGTTTCTAAATTATTTATGGATGGATATTCTATTTCTTTTAATGACAGAGTTGTTATAAGAAGGAATAGGGACATTATCTGTTCGGGTACATTGATAGGAAATTTGTACACACTTGAACCAAAACCTCCCACGATGCAAATTGAAGTTAATAACTCATCTTCTAAATCCAATAAGAGAAAAGAACCTTCGAAGATGAACCAAACATATCTTTGGCATCTTAGGCTTGGTCATTAACCTAAGCGATTCAAAGGTTGATAGGTGATGGACCTTTGGGCTCATTAGTGGTGGAGGATCTCCCAACTGTGAATCTTGCTTGGAGGGTAAGATGACCAAGAGGCCTTTCAAGGCCAAGGGTATAGAGCCAAAGATGTGTTAGAATTGGTTCATGATTTGAGTCCTATGTCTATGTCTATCAGGGCTAGAGGTGGTTTTGAGTATTTCGCCTCTTTTATAGACGATTATTCAAGATATGGATGCATTTACTTGATGCGCAAGTCTAAATGCTTTGTAAGTTAAAAGAATTCAAGGCAGATGTGGAGAAAAATCAAGGGAAAAGTATCAAGACCCTACGATCTGATCGTGGTGGTGAATACCTCTTGGGAGAGTTTAGGAATTACTTATCAGAGGCTGGGATTCAATCCCAATTGTCTGCACCTTGACACACCAGAATGGTGGTAGCGGAGCGAAGGAATAGGACTCTTATGGAGATGGTTAGATCAATGATGAGTTATTCGACTTGCCTTAGATTCGGGGATATGCTCTAGATACGGCGATACATTACGAACTTGGTTCCATCTAAATCGTGCCTTCTACTCCCATAGAATTATGGGTGGCCCTAGCAAGACATATTCGGATATGAAGTCCGGCACATATCTTTGGCGAATCTTTGTAAGTTGGAACCTGTATGTGCATGTTTGTTGGCTACCAGGAGCGAAGGGTGGTTTGTTCTATAGTCCTAGAGATCAGAGGTGATCGTGATCGTGCGAATGGCAGATTTCTAGAGGAGGACTATGTGATGAACCACAAGCCCACGAGTAAAATTGTTGGAGGAGTTAAAGGGAAGTCACTTCTTTAGTACCACCGTACAAGAGGATATACCACATGTCAGCACACCACGTGTCACAGAGGATACAGGTGATACCTCGTCGTAGTGGGAGGGTTGTGAGACAGCTGATAGATTCATGTTCTTGGGAGAATCTTGATTTGGTCCTTGGCAAACATGAACTCATTGGACATATGATGAGGCAATCCAAGATAAAGATGCAATCTTGGCGCAGAGTGCAATGAATACTGAGATTGAATCTATGGATTCAAATCAGGTCTGGGAGCTAGTAGAACCACCCGATGGTGTAAAAACCATTGGATGCAAGTGGATCTACAAAAGAAAGAGAGGAATAGATGGGAAGGTTGAGACCTTCAAAGCGATGCTTGTTGCGAAGGGGTATACTCAGAAAGAGGGTATCGATTATGAGGAGACCTTTTCGCCGGTAGCCATGCTTAAATCTATCCGGATTCTCTTATGCATAGCAGCTCATATGGATTATGAGGTGTGGCAGATGGATGTCAAGACAGCTTTCCTTAATGGAAGTCTTGAGGAAAACATCTACATGAAGCAACCAGAGGGATTCATTGCTAAGGGAAAAGAGCATCTTGTATGTAAGCTTAATCGGTCCATTTATGGATTGAAACAAGCTTCGAGGTCTTGGAACATTCGGTTTGATGAGGTGATCCAGTCTTATGGATTTATTCAATGTTCGGATGAGTCTTGTGTATACAAGAGATGTGACGGAAACGTAGTGGTATTTCTTCTACTATACGTAGATGACATTTTGTTGATTGACAACAATATCAAGGTGTTATCGGACGTAAGGGTATGGTTGTCCAAACAGTTTGATATGAAGGACTTGGGAGAAGTGGGACACATCCTTGGGATCAAGGTTATAAGGGATCGCAAGAAAAGGATGTTGTGCTTATCCCAAGCTTCATATATAGACACGATTATGGAGCGTTTTAGCATGCAGAACTCCAAGAAGGGTTTTCTACCTTTCAGGCATGGAGTACCTCTATCTAAGGAGATGTGTCCTAGATCATCGAGGAGATAGAGGAGATGAAGGCGGTTCCTTATGCTTGGCGAGGAAGCCTCATGTAGTCGATGTAGCTAGCTAGAGAATTAGATACCCAGACTCGTATATCGGAGTCGATCCACAAAGCGTTAATTCCAAAGCGATAATATTGCAAGTACAAATGAATAAGACTAAGGATAAACAGTAATACAAAAGTGTTACATTGAGGTTAAGACCTGAGCTAAGTCAGATCCAGGTGCCGCGGTGAATCACTCCATAATCTATCACTAGGATCTCTCCTTTGCCTAAAGTGATGAAGCTCGAACCTCTTTAAATTCTTCTGACAATAGATTTATGGAAATCGTGTTTCAAACTCAGGAAGAAGAGTCTAGAACATAGGGCACTTTGATAAGACAGAAATGGGGATAGATTGCATCCTTTTTATAGAGGAAGAGTTTTTTTATTTTGAAATAAGAATCACATGATCATTGTTTGCATATTTTTATGGTTATGCAATATTGTCTAATACCTTACATTGTAGATAACATGGTGTGTGGTGTCACACGGAGATCATGTTATCGGCTCCTTGTAAAGTATAAGTAAAGGCTCACAACCGAGATGACTTTTGGACAAACCATCGGAATGGTTGTAGTGTGATTTGGTATTGGTTTGTCTTGACCATAGAATCACACTAGTGCACTTTGTGTGTATTGAGCAGGACCGACTTAGAGGTGATTGCAATTTATTCTTGACTACATAATCGAATCGGACCTCGGATATTATTTAGTACATGCTCTTAATCCCGATATAATAGCGGGCACATATACTTGGTACTCATCTCTTTGATTTACCAATTGGTGAGATTTATAGATTAAATCGATAGACTCGGTAAGTTGGGAGATGATATTATTTATATGGTGTGCCGTTGATTATAGGAGGAAACCGTGTCCTATATATTAGGATGATGATGTCCCCTTGAGGAGCTCATAAGGTTCATCATGTAAACCCTGCAGGTGGACTTGGTCCGGCATGATGAAAAGGTTGAGTGGTACTACTCATGGAGTTAGATGTTGATTAATTAATGGTTAGTAAATTAATTAATCGTGACATTCGAGATCTTAAACACGGGGAGAAAATGTACAAATAATATATGGAGCCCATATTATCATATGGGGGTTGGTGAGGTAGATCAATGATGGACCTTTAGTGGATTGGACCATCATTAGTGGATCGGACTTTATGTGGGCTTGATCCATGGGTGGCCAAGACCCAACTCCTCCTCATGGTCCCTAATGTAGCCCATTAACACCTCAAGATGCTTAGATCCAATGGATAGAAACAAAACTCTAAGATCCATTGGTAGAGATCAAATCACTAAGATCCGACGGTTGAGATTAAATCTCTAGATCCGACGGTTGAGATTAAATCCCTAGAACCAATGGAGGAGATTAATTCATGACTTATCCCTAACTCTATAAAAGGAGGGCATGGGGAGTGGTCGTGACATACATGATAGGGAGGAGCAAGGCTTGAATAGGGCAATCCTAGTTGAGATAGGATTGGAATTAGGGTTAGGGTTTGGAAGCAAGGGTGGCACCAAATAAGGCAAGTTTTCCTTCTTCTTCCTTGCCTTGTGGCCAACGTCCAGCAGCTATTCCAGCCCTTCCCAGCCCTTGGCCACGCCCAAAACACTCCCCTCTCTTCTCCTTAGGTGGTGGAAACAAGATATAGGGTTTCCCTTGGTGTCTTGGTAGTTTTCCATCATCTTCTTCTCCTTCTAGTTGGCCGGCGGCAAGAACTTCTACAGTTCTTTGTTGGTTGAGTTTTTGAAGGAGAAAAACATTGTTTCTCTTCTTCCTCTTGCTTGGGAAAAGCAAGGAAGGAAGTTTTGCGATCTAGGAGCTTCGACTTTTGGTGGATCGTCGCCCACACGACGTCCAAAAGGAGGAGGGTCATACATTAGAAGACCAAGAGGTATAACTATTCTTCTATCTCTTTTATTCATTGTTTGTGTTTGTTTTTCAAAATATAAGCATGTTATATTTCTATAAATAGGCTAAATAATACTTGGATCCCAAGTATAAATACAAAAACCGGCGATCCGGACATCGTCTATTCCGCGGCTACTCGTAGAATAGAAAATGGTCGCTTGAACAACTAGTTTGTTCAAGTGACCTCTCTAAACGAATAGAACGACGATGACTTGGTTGCTTTGGGAATCCCTTTTGTCTAGGATTAAATTTTTTAATCCGGGGACATCGAAGGGATCACCATGGTCAAGCAACCGAGGTGAAGGGGAAGCGAAGTTTCCCCTCACGGATCAACCCCAACAATTGGTATCAGAGCCAAGGATTCCGGTTTTGTGTGTTTAGGATTCGGTTAATTTTATGCACTTTTTCATATATTATATGTGCCGGATAATAGTAGGATATGCGTAGTTTAACTCTTTGGTTGCAGGCATAAGATCCGACTATTATGGTCGTGTGTGTGTATGTGATTGTATGTGTGTAAATATTTATTTTGTTGAATCCTCTGTTTTGACGAGTATTGTATTTAGTTTATTTTATATTAAATATGGCATTGTTTAGCCTCTCTTTATTTTATTTTACTTTCGATCTAGATTCATGTACACTCCTCGTGGAGTATAGGATCGATGGATGTAAATTAAAATAGGTTTTAGTCTCGGCTCGGATCTCGGAGGGCTTGTACATGGCGTAGGAGGCGGGACGAGATAGCGTCTGACAGGAGCCATATTGAAGACAAAGGCCATAATAGTTGGAAAATAATTTATTTTTCATATTTATTGCTTTTGTTTGATATGCATGTCGTAGGAAAATTCCTCATTTTAATTTACTAAGTGGGAGAGGATATTTTAATTAATTCTCATGGCCTCCATTACAATTTGACGTGTGATGCAACAAACTTGCGTGTTGGCTCTGAGTGCCTTCCTCCTGGATGAGTTTGTTTGCGGATCACTAGGTCAAATAATGGTTATAGGAAATTATCTAGGAGCATGTGTACTTCCCACAGTAAGGCACATAATCCGAAATAATTCCCTTAGTATCGTAATGGTGCACACTTAGATGCAAATTAAAAGTATCCTCCCCATCGAGTCACTTTGCTTTTATTTGTAGGGCCAAAGAGGAACCAACTATTAATTTTATTTGTCAAAAAGTAAGGTTGACAAGATAATAAAATTAATGGGTAAAACCTCCTCTTACAAATGTAGAATTCATATACGTCCACAATGCGTGGCATGCGATATTCTCGGTGTTTTGAGGTGTTGGTTGATTTCGAAATTTTATTGTTTGAGGAATCAATAATTTTTTGAAATCTAATGTTTTGATTTATGTGATTCTTAGGTTTTCTTTCAAAATGACTTTCAACCCACTTGCTGTGATACTGAAAGAGAACAAACTTACTGGACCCAACTATGTAGATTGGAAGAGGAATCTAGATATTGTCTTGACTGTTGAGGAATACAAATATGTACTCCTCGAAGAGTGCCCTCCCAAGCCTCTGAGATAATTGGGAAAAGGAGAGAGAGAGCTATAGGAAGTGGAACAAGGCCGATGAGATGGCATGGTGTTACATTTTGGCAGCTATGTCAAATGTACTCCAACATCAGCATCAACCCATGCCCACTGCTTATGATATGATGCTCAATCTCAAGGAGCTTTTCGGACACCATAATCGGCCTGCGAGGCAAGAGGCCATGAGAAACTTGATGGCGACCACCATGATCGAGGAACACCCGTGAGGATCATGTTCTCAAGATGATGGCTCATTTGAATGAGTTGGAGGTCCTAGGAGTGAGATCGATGGGAAACCAGTCGATATCATACTCCGATCTCTGCTAGGAGTTTTGAGCGATTTTCGCCAACTACAACATGAACAAGAGGTTGTATTCATTGGCGGAACTTCGGCGTAACTCGCGGCGAGAGGGACTATTTCGTCGAGTGCTCGTGTGCATGCCGTGATGACCCCGAAGGTTTCTACTTCTAAGACAAGGCAAGAAGAAGAAGAAACAAAACCGCAAAGGCGATGGGAGGTACTCAGGAGGAGTGAAGAAGCCGAAAGGCAAGTGCTTCACTTGTAAGGCGATCGACACTGGAAGAAGGACTGCCCCAAGCGCAAGAACAAAGGTATATCTTTTTGACTAGTCGTTGAAACATGTTTAGCGGTGTTATCTACCGGCACCTGGTGTGTAGATACGGGAGCCACTGATCATGTCTGCAATACTTTGCAGGGGTTCCAGGAAACCAGACGACTGGCTGAAGGGGAGATTACCGTGTACTTGGGCGATGCCACAAAGGTGGCGGACGCGAGGGAGACGTTCATTTATCTTTTGAGAAAAATAAACTTTTGGTTCTTAAGAATTGCCTTTATGTACCCTTATTTATAAAGAATTTAATTTCAGTTTCTAAATTGTTTATGGATGGATATTCTATTTCTTTTAATGACAGAGTTGTTATAAGAAGGAATAGGGACATTATCTGTTCGGGTACATTGATAGGAAATTTGTACACACTTGAACCAAAACCTCCCACGATGCAAATTGAAGTTAATAACTCATCTTCTAAATCCAATAAGAGAAAAGAACCTTCGAAGATGAACCAAACATATCTTTGGCATCTTAGGCTTGGTCACATTAACCTAGCAGATTCAAAGGTTGATAGCTGATGGACCTTTGGGCTCATTAGTGGTGGAGGATCTCCCAACCTGTGAATCTTGCTTGGGGTAAGATGACCAAGAGGCCTTCACGGCCAAGGGGTATAGAGCCAAAGATGTGTTAGAATTGGTTCATTCTGATTTGTGTGGTCCTATGTCTATCCAGGCTAGAGGTGGTTTTGAATATTTCGTCTCTTTTATAGACGATTATTCAAGATATGGATGCATTTACTTGATGCGCCGCAAGTCTGAATGCTTTGACAGGTTCAAAGAATTCAAGGCTGATGTGGAGAACCGTCAAGGTAAAAGTATCAAGACCCTACGATCTGATCGTGGTGGTGAATACCTCTTGGGAGAGTTTAGGAATTACTTATCAGAGGCTGGGATTCAATCCCAATTGTTCGCACTGGACACCCCTGAGAATGGTGTAGCGAGCGAAGGAATAGGACTCTTATGGAGATGGTTAGATCAATGATGAGTTATTACGACTTGCGGATTCGTTCGGGATATGCTCTAGATCGGTATACATTACGAACTTGGTTCCATCTAAATCGTGCCTTCTACTCGTGAGAATTGTGGGATCGAAAGCCTAGTCTGAGACATATTCGGATATGGGGGAGTCCAGCACATGTGCTGAAGGCAGATGCTGGTAAGTTGGAACCTCGTACATAAGTGTGCATGTTTGTTGGCTACCCTAAGGGAACGAAGGGTGGTTTGTTCTATAGTCCTAGAGATCAGAAGGTGATCGTGAGTACGAATGCCAGATTTCTAGAGGAGGACTATGTGATGAACCACAAGCCCACGAGTAAAATTGTTCTGGAGGAGTTAAAAGGGGAAGTCACTTCTTTAGTACCACCGGTACAAGAGGATATACCACATGTCACTGCACCACGTGTCACAGAGGATACACAGGTGATACCTCGTCGTAGTGGGAGGGTTGTGAGACAGCCTAATAGATTCATGTTCTTGGGAGAATCTTCTGATTTGGTCCCTGACAAACATGAACCTGATCCCTGGACATATGATGAGGCAATCCAAGATAAAGATGCAGTATCTTGGCAGAGTGCAATGAATGCTAAGATTGAATCTATGGATTCAAATCAGATCTGGGAGCTAGTAGAACCACCCGATGGTGTAAAAACCATTGGATGCAAGTGGATCTACAAAAGAAAGAGAGGAATAGATGGGAAGGTTGAGACCTTCAAAGCGAGGCTTGTTGCGAAGGGGTATACTCAGAAAGAGGGTATCGATTATGAGGAGACCTTTTCGCCGGTAGCCATGCTTAAATCTATCCGGATTCTCTTATGCATAGCA
Source organism: Wurfbainia villosa (assembly GCA_025175895.1). NCBI lineage: Eukaryota > Viridiplantae > Streptophyta > Magnoliopsida > Zingiberales > Zingiberaceae > Wurfbainia > Wurfbainia villosa. Next base: position 57,273,836 of record CM046002.1, read on the forward strand.
GCTCATATGGATTATGAGGTGTGGCAGATGGATGTCAAGACAGCTTTCCTTAATGGAAGTCTTGAGGAAAACATCTACATGAAGCAACCAGAGGGATTCATTGCTAAGGGAAAAGAGCATCTTGTATGTAAGCTTAATCGGTCCATTTATGGATTGAAACAAGCTTCGAGGTCTTGGAACATTCGGTTTGATGAGGTGATCCAGTCTTATGGATTTATTCAAAGTTCGGATGAGTCTTGTGTATACAAGAGATGTGATGGAAACGTAGTGGTATTTCTTGTACTATACGTAGATGACATTTTGTTGATTGGCAACAATATCAAGGTGTTATCGGACGTAAGGGTATGGTTGTCCAAACAGTTTGATATGAAGGACTTGGGAGAAGTGGGACACATCCTTGGGATCACGGTTATAAGGGATCGCAAGAAAAGGATGTTGTGCTTATCCCAAGCTTCATACATAGACACGAGGATGGAGCAGTTTAGCATGCAGAACTCCAAGAAGGGTTTTCTACCTTTCGGGCATGGAGTACCTCTATCTAAGGAGATGTGTCCTAGATCATCCGAGGAGATAGAGGAGATGAAAGCGGTTCCTTATGCTTGGCGATAGGAAGCCTCATGTATGCGATGCTCTGCGAGACCCGGATAACTGCTTTCTTAGTGGGCATGGTCGTGAAGATCTCGAGTAATCGGGGCGGGGACATTGGGTGCGGTAAAGCATATATTGAAGTACTCGAGAAGGACTAGGGATTATATCTTTGGTTTTTACCGAAGGCGGACCAATTACTCCTGTGGGTTACAGATTTCGACTTCCAACTCGATAGGGATACAGTAAGTCTACCTCGGGTTTTGTGTTTACTTTGGGAGGTGGAGCCATTGTATGGAGGAGTGTCAGCAAAGTGCGTGGCAGACTCCACCATGGAAGCTGAGTATGTGGCGGCCTCTGAGGCGGCCAAAGAAGTGTGGCTCAGGAACTTTCTGATGGACTTGGATGTGATTCCTGGTTTGCCCAGAACTATCACAATTTATTGTGATAATAGTGGTGCAGTTGCAAACTCGAAGGAACCACGAGCCCATAAGGCTAGTAAACACATAGAGCGCAAGTACCACCTGATACGAGAAATCGTAAAGCGAGGAGAAGTTGCTGTGGCCAAGATTGCATCAGAGGATAACCTGGCAGATCCTTTCACTAAGGGCCTTCCAGCGAGAGCTTTTGATAGGCATGTGGAGGGAATGGGAATCAGATGTATGAAAGTTTGAGGACAACATAGTCTTTTAGTATAAGTGGGATATTGTTGGGATGTATACTGAAAAGTCTATCTTTTGTATGAACATCTTTATTTTGAAATAAGAATCACATGATCATTGTTTGCATATTTTTATGGTTATGCAATATTGTCTAATACCTTACATTGTAGATAACATGGTGTGTGGTGTCACACGGGAGATCATGTTATCGGCTCCTTGTAAAGTATAAGTAAAGGCTCACAACCGAGATGGCTTTGGACAAACCATCGGAATAGTTGTAGTGTGATTTGGTATTGGTTTGTCTTGACCATAGAATCACACTAGTGCACTTTGTGTGTATTGAGGGACCGACACGAGGTGATTCAATTTATTCGACTATATAATCGAATCGGACCTCGATATTATTTAGTACATGCTCTTAATCCCGATATAATAACTGCACATATACTTGGTACTCATCTCTTTGATTTACCAATGGGCGAGATTTATAGATTAAATCGATAGACTCGGTAAGTTGGGAGATGATATTATTTATATGGTGTGTCGTTGATTATAGGAGGAAACCGTGTCCTATATATTAGGATGATGATGTCCCCTTGAGGAGCTCATAAGGTTCATCATGTAAACACTGCAGGTGGAGTTGGTACGGCATGATGAAAAGGTTGAGTGGTACTACTCATGGAGTTAGATTTTGATTAATTAATGGTTAGTAAATTAATTAATCGACGGACATTCGAGATCTTAAACACGGGGAGAAAATGTACAAATAATATATGGAGCCCATATTATTATATGGGGGTTGGTGAGGTAGATCAATGATGGACCTTTAGTGGATTGGACCATCATTTGTGGATCGGACTTTATGTGGGCTTGATCCATGGGTGGCCAAGACCCAACTCCTCCTCATGGTCCCTAATGTAGCCCATTAACACCTCAAGATGCTTAGATCCAATGGATAGAAACAAAACTCTAAGATCCATTGGTAGAGATCAAATCTCTAAGATCCGACGGTTGAGATTAAATCTCTAGATCAGACGGTTGAGATTAAATCCCTAGAACCAATGGAGGAGATTAATTCATGACTTATCCCTAACTCTATAAAAGGAGGGCATGGGGAGTGGTCGTGACATACATGATAGGGAGGGAGCAAGGCTTCGGCGGCAAGAATAGGGCAATCCTAGTTGAGATAGGATTGGAATTAGGGTTAGGGTTTGGAAGCAAGGGTGGCACCAAATAAGGCAAGTTTTCCTTCTTCTTCCTTGCCTTGTGGCCAACGTCCAGCAGCTATTACAGCCCTTCCCAGCCATTGGCCACGCCCAAAACACTCCCCTCTCTTCTCCTTAGGTGGTGGAAACAAGATATAGGGTTTCCCTTGGTGTCTTGGTAGTTTTCCATCATCTTCTTCTCCTTCTAGTTGGCCGGCGGCAAGAACTTCTATAGTTCTTTGTTTGTTGATATTTTGAAGGAGAAAAACATTGTTTCTTCTTCTTCCTCTTGCTTGGGAAAAGCAAGGAAGGAAGTTTTGCGATCTAGGAGCTTCGACTTTTGGTGGATCGTCGCCACACGACGCGTCAAAGGAGGAGGGTCATACATTAGAAGACCAAGAGGTATAACTATTCTTCTATCTCTTTATTCATTGCTTGTGTTTGTTTTTCAAAATATAAGCATGTTATATTTCTGCTTCGTTCGGTGCGTATTGCTGATCCGAGTATAAATACAAAAAAGCGATCCGGACATATCTGTCCGGCTACTCGTAGAATAGAGAATGGTCGCTTGAACAACTAGTTTGTTCAAGTGACCTCTCTAAACGAATAGCACGACGATGACTTGGTTGCTTTGGGAATCCCTTTTGTCTAGGATTAAATTTTTTAATCCGGGGACATCGAAGGGATCACCATGGTGTCGAGGTGAAGAAGAGAGGCGAGTTTCCCTCGCGGATCAACCCACAATTATTAGTAGTGGCTCTATGTAATCATGCCATCAATGATGATCTCCTTAAGGAGTTTTATCAAAATCTAAAGAAAGTAGACGATAGTCCTACATACACTACTCGGGTTGCAAAATGCGACCTAGAGTTCACTCCTGCAATCCTGCAGGAGTTCCTTGAGTGTGGGCCATCGAATGACACTTTCATATTCTATCCTACATTCGATGCCCCTCTTCATGAGCCTTTTGATAATATTTCTTTAGACTCCATGCATAAGCACATTTTTCGCCATCCTCGCCCATCAGCTCAGAACCTATTTCCTATCACTGAGCTATCAGCACCTGACAATGTGCTCTACAAAGTCATTGTTGGGTGCTTTCTCCCTATTGTGACTCAGGGTCTGGCCAAGATTCGGTCGCCCCATCTCTTCCTCGTATGCCATGCGTCATAGATTAGATATAAATATTTCATTGAATATGTTTCATTGCATTGTAAATTTCATATCCTCTGTGCAAGGGAAAGTGCATATGCCTTTTGGACATATCATCACTATATGGCTAGAGTCCATAGGCATTATCATTAATAGGGGATCTCTAAAGGTGCTATCCGAGGTTTAATCCCGGGACATCGAAGGGATCTCCATGGTCAAGCTACCGAGGTGAAGTGGGAAGCGAAGTTTCCCCTCACGGACTCGATAAGCAAAACCCTACAATTGGTATCAGAGCTTCCGGGCAAAACCTTCAATTGGTATCAGAGCCAAGGTTTCCGGTTTTGTGTGTTTAGGATTCGATTAATTTTTGTGCACTTTTTCATATATTATATGTGCCGGATAATAGTAGGATATGCGTAGCTTAACTCTTTGGTTGCAGGCATAAGATCCGACTATTATGGCCATATGTGTGTATGTGATTGTATGTGTGTAAATATTTATTTTTTTGAATCCTCAGGGTTGACGAGGCTAGTATTTAGTTTTTGTAAATTAAATATGGCATTGTTTAGCCACTGTTTATTTTATTTTACTTTCGATCTAGATTTCATGTACACTCCCTCGTGGTGTATAGGATCGATGGATGTAAATAAAAATATGTTTTAGTCTAGTTTCGGATCTCCGGATGGCTCGTACATGGCGTAGGAGGAGCGGACGAGAAGGCGATGTGACGGGAGACATATTGAAGACAAAAGCCATAATAGTTGGAAAATAATTTATTTTTCATATTTATTGCTTATTGTTTGATATGCATGTCGTAGCCAAGAAAATTCCTCATTTTCAAATTACTAAGTGGGAGAGGGATATTTTTATAAATTCCCACGACCTCCATTACGATTTGACATGTGATGCAAACAAACTCTGGCCGGCTCGAGTGCCTTCCTCCCCATCGGATGGGTTTGTTTGCGGATCACAAGGTCGAATATGGTTATAGAAAGTTATTAAGGAGCGTGTGTACTTGCCCATCGTAAGACACATAACCCGAGATAATTACCTTGGTACCGAGTAATGGTGAACACTTAGATACAAATATGAGTATCCTCCCCATCGGAGTCACTGCTTTTATTTGTAGGGCCGAAGAGAAACCAACTATTAATTTTACTTGTCAAAAAGTTAGGTTGACAAGATAGTAAAATTAATGGGTAAAAACTCCTCTTACAAATGTAGAATTCGTATACGTCCACACTATCGTGGCATGCGATATTCTCGGTGTTTTGAGGTGTTGGTTGATTTTAAAATTTTATTGTTTGAGGAATCAATAATTTTTTGAAATCTACAGTAATGATCTATGTGATTCTTAGGATTTTCAAGAATGACTTTCAATCCACTTACTATGATACTAAAGGAAATGAACTTACTGTACCCAAATAAAGTTGATTGGAAAAGAATCTAGATATTGTCTTATCTGCTGAGTACAAGTATGCACTCTTCGAAGAGTATCCTCAAGCCATGGTTGCTCAAAAGGGTTTCTACTTCTAAGCCAAAAGGCAAGAAGAAGAAGCAACAAGGTGAAGCAAAGGTGGTGGGAGGATCTCAGGGAAGAGTGAAGAAGCCGAAAGGCAAGTACTTCACTTATAAGTAGGATGGACATTGGAAGAAGGATTGTCCCAATCCAAAGCAGTACAAAGGTGTATCCTTTGGACTAGTCATTGAAACATGATTAGCGGTGTTATCTACCGGCACCTGGTGTGTAGATACAAGAGCCACTAATCATGTCTGCAATACTTTGCAAGGGTTGTAGGAAACTAGACGACTAGTTAAATGGGAGATTACCATTTACTTGGGCAATGCCATGAAGGTGGCGGCTATTGCAGTGGGAGAAGTTTTATTTATCTCTTGAGAAAAATAAAACTTAGGTTCTGGAAAATTCCCTTTATGTACCTTTATTTAGAAAGAATCTAATTTCAATTTCTAAATTGTTTATGGATGGATATTCTATTTCCTTTAATGACAGAGTTGTTATAAAAAGGAATAGGGAGAATATCTTTTCAGGTACATTGATAGGAAATTTGTATACACTTGAACCACAACCTCCCAAGATGCAAATTGAAGTTAATAACTCATCTTCTAATTCCAATAGGAGAAAAGAACCTTCGAAGATGAACCAAACATATCTTTGACATCTTAGTCTTGGTCATATTAACCTAAGAAGAATTCAAAGGTTTATAGCTGATGGACCTCTGGGTCCATTAGTGGTGGAAGATTTTCCAACCTGTGAATCTTGCTTGGAGGGTAAGATGACCAAGAGGCCTTCTAAGTCCAAGGGGTATAGAGCCAAAGATGTGTTAGAAATGGTTCATTCTGATTTGTGTGGTACTATGACTATCCAGGCAAGAGGTGATCTTAAATATTTCGTCTCTTTCATAGTAGATCATTCAAGATATGGATGACACTATGATTTGATAGTGGTGGTGAGTACCTCTTGGGAGAGTTTAGGAACTACTTATCAGAGGATGGGAATCAATCCCAATTGACTGCACCTGGCACACCCCAGTAGAATGGTGTAGCAGAGCGAAGGAATAGGACTCTTATGGAGATGGTTAGATCGATGATGAGTTATTCTAAGTTGCCAGATTCATTCTGGGGATATGCTCTAGATACGACGGTGTACATTCTGAACTTGGTTCCATCTAAATCAGTGCCTTCTACTCCCACGGATTTGTGGACTGGGCGAAAGCCTAGTCTAAGACATATTCGGATATGGGGGAGTCCAGCACATGTGTTGAAGGCAGATGCTGATATGTTGGAACCTCGTACAGAAGTGCGCTTGTTCGTTGGCTATCCTAGTGGAACGAAGGGTGGATTATTTTATAGTCCTAGAGATCAGAGGGTGATCGTTAGCACGAACGCCAGATTTCTAGAGGAAGACTATGTGATGAGCCACAAGCCCAAGAGTAAAATTGTTCTGGAGGAGTTAAAAGGGGAAGTCACTTCTTTAGTACCACCGGTACAAGAGGATATACCACATGTCAATGCACCGCGTGTCACAGAGGATACACAGGTGATACCTCGTCGTAGTGGGAGGGTTGTGAGATAACCTGATAGATTCATGTTCTTAGGAGAATCTTCTGATTTGGTCCCTGGCGAACATGAACGTGATCCCTGGACATATGACGAGGCAATCCAAGATAAAGATGCAGTATCTTGGCAAAGTGCAATGAATGCTGAGATTGAATCTATGGATTCAAATTAGGTCTGGGAGATAGTAGAACCACCTGATGGTGTAAAAACCATTGGATGCAAGTGGATCTACAAGAGAAAGAGAGGAATAGATGGGAAGGTTGAGACCTTCAAAGCGAGGCTTGTTGCGAAGGGGTATGCTCAGAAAGAGGGTATCGATTATGAGGAGACCTTTTCGCCAGTAGCCATGCTTAAGTCTATCCGGATTCTCTTATGCATAGTAGCTCATATGGATTATGAGGTGTGGCCAATGGATGTCAAGACAGCTTTCCTTAATGGAAGTCTTGAGGAAAACATCCACATGAAGCAACCAGAGGGATTCATTGCTAAAGGCAAAGAGCATCTTGTGTGTAAGCTTAATCGGTCCATTTATGGATTGAAGCAAGCTTCGAGGTCTTGGAACATCCGCTTTGATGAGATAATCCAGTCTTATGGATTTATTCAAAGTCCGGATGAGTCTTGTGTATACAAGAGATGTGACGGAAATGTAGTGGTATTTCTTGTACTATACGTAGATGACATTTTATTGATTGGCAACAATATCAAGGTATTATCGAACGTAAGGGTATGGTTGTCCAAACAGTTTAATATGAAGGACTTGGGAGAGGTGGGACACATCCTTAGGATCAAGGTTATAAGGGATCGCAGGAAAAGGATGTTGTGCTTATCCCAAGCTTCATACATAGACACGATTATGGAGCGTTTTAGCATGCAAAACTCCAAGAAGGGTTTTCTACCTTTCAGGCATGGAGTTCCTTTATCTAAGATGTGTCCTAGATCATCTGAGGAGATAGAGGAGATGAAGGCGGTTCCTTATGCTTCGGCAGTAGGAAGCCTCATGTATGCGATGCTATATGTACGAGACCAGACATATCGCTACGTGGGCATGGTCGTGAGATATCGAGTAATCCAGAGGACATTGATCGCAGAAAGCATATATCAAGCACGAGAAGGACTAGGGATTATATGCTAGTTTATCGCAGACCAATTACTCCTCGTGGGTTACATGGATTCTGACTTCCAATCGATAGGGATAAGATAAGAAGTCTACCTCGTGTTTTGTGTTTACTTTGGGAGGTGGAGCCATTGTATGGAGGAGTAAATGCGTGGTGGACTCCACCATGGAAGGAGTACGTGGACTCCGAGGCTGGCCAAAGAAGATGGCTCAAGAACTTCCTGATGGACTTGGATGTGATTCTTGGTTTGCCCAGAACTATCACAATTTATTGTGATAATAGTGGTGCAGTTGCAAACTCGAAGGAACCACGAGCCCATAAGGCTAGTAAACACATAGAGCACAAGTACCACCTGACATGAGAAATCAGAAAGAGAGAGAAGTTGTTGTCGCCAAGATTGCATCGGAGGATAACCTGGCAGATCCTTTCACTAAGGCCCTTCTGGCGAGAGCTTTTGATAGGCATGTGGAGGGAATGGGGATCAGATGTATGGCAGTTTGAAGACAACATTGTCTTTTAGTATAAGTGGGAGATTGAAGGGATGTATACTGAAAAGTCTATCATTTGTATGAACATCATTATTTTGGAATAAGAATCACATGATCATTGTTTGCATATTTTTATGGTTATGTAATATTGTCTAATACTTTACATTGTAGATAACATGGTGTGTGGTGTTACACAGGAGATCATGTTATCGGCCCCTTGAAAAGTATAAGTAAAGGCTCACAACCGAGATGGCTTTGGACAAACCATCGGAATGGTTGTAGTGTGGTTTGGTATTGGTTTGTCTTGACCATAGAATCACACTAGTACAATTTGTGTGTATTGAGCAGGACCGACTTAGAGGTGATTCGATTTATTGCTGACTACATAATCGAATCGGACCTCAGATATTATTTAGTACATGCTCTTAATCCCGATATAATAACGGGCACATATACTTAGTACTCATCACTTTGATTTACCAATGGGCGAGATTTATAGATTAAATCGATAGACTCGGTAAGTTGGGAGATGATATTATTTATATGGTGTGTCGTTGATTATAGGAGGAAACCATGTCCTATATATTAGGATGATGATGTCCCCTTGAGGAGCTCATAAGGTTCATCATGTAAACCCTGCAGGTGGACTTGGTATGACATGATGAAAAGGTTGAGTGGTACTACTCAAGGAGTTAGATGTTGATTAATTAATGGTAAGTAAATTAATTAATCGACAGACAATCGAGATCTTAAACACGGGGAGAAAATGTACAAATAATATATGGAGCCCATATTATCATATGGGGGTTAGTGAGGTAGATCAATGATGAACCTTTAGTGGATTGGATCATCATTAGTGGATCGGACTTTATGTGGGCTTGATCCATGGGTGGCCAAGACCCAACTCCTCCTTATGGTCCCTAATGTAGCCTATTAACACCTCATGATATTTAGATCCAATGGATAGAAACAAAACTCTAAGATCCATTAGTAGAGATTAAATCTCTAAGATCCGACGGTTGAGATTAAATCTCTAGATCCGACGGTTGAGATTAAATCCCTAGAACCAATGGATGAGATTAATTCATGACTTATCTCTAACTCTATAAAAGGATGTCAAGGGGGTTGGCATGAATGAGATTGAAGGAGAGCTAGGGTTTGGGCGGCAAGAAGGAATCCTAGTTACGATAGGATTAGGATTAGGGTTTGGAGGCAAGGGTGGCACCAAATAAGGAAGGTATTATTCTCTTCTTCTTCCTCTTTTGGCCAACGTCCAGCACCCCTCCAAGATTTTTTCCAGCCTTGGCCAGTGCCCAAAAGCCCCCTTCTCCTTCTCCTTAGGTGGTGGAAACAAGATATAGGGCTTCCCTTGGTGTCTTGGTTGTTTTCCACCATCTTCTTCTTCATCTAGTTGGCCGGCGGCAAGGAAAGCTTTGGTTCCTTGTTGGTTGTTTCTAGTGAGGAGAAAAACCTTGTTTCTATTCTTCCTCTTGCTTTGGAAGAGCAAGGAAGGATGATTTGCAATCTAGGAGCTTCGACTTTTGGTGGATCGTCGCCCACACGATGTCCAAAAGGAGGAAGGTCATACATTAGAAGATCGAGAGGTATACCTATTCTACTTTCTTCTTTTGTTTGTTGCTTGTTTTTGTTTTTCAATTATAAGCATGTTATAAATCTGTAAATAGCTAAATAATACTTGGATCCTGAGCATAAACACCTACTCGTAGAATAGAGGATGGTCACTTGAACAACTAGTTTGTTCAAGTGACCTCTCTAAATGAGTAGCACGACGATGACATGGTTGCTTTGGCAATCCATTTTGTCTAGGATTAAATTTTTTTAATCCGGGGACATCGAAGGGATCTACATGGTCAAGCTATCGAGGTGAAGAAGTTTCCGGACTCGATAAGCAAAACCCTACAATTGGTATCAGAGCTTCCTGGCAAAACCTTCATCTTTTACAACTCATTTTGATCTAATCATTGTGTTTGTATCATCGCATTCCATCGCATTGCATTGCATTTATATAGACGACCCCGTAGAAATGACCATAATGAGGTCGGATCACGATTGTACCAACCCATTAGTTAGGTACGTCGATGTTGATTTCTTTAGGCATTACTGTAGCGATGTCATGGAGATTTTAACATATTATTAGCTCATGAAGGTAGCTCTATGTAATCATGCCATCAATGATGATCTCCTTAAGGAGTTTTATCAAAATCTAAAGAAAGTAGACGATAGTCCTACATACACTACTCGGGTTGCAAACCTAGGTTCTGCAATCCAAAGTTACTTGAGTGTGGGACACCAAATGACACTTTCATATTCTATCCTACCTTGATGGTCTTTGGCCTTTTGATCATATTTCTTTAGACTCCATATGAGCACACATTTTTCGCCATCCTCGCCCATCGACTCGAACCTATTTCCTATCATGAGCTACAATGTGCTCTACAAAGTCATTGTTGGGTGTTTCTCCTATTGTGACTTGGTGCCACGCCCCATCTCTTCCTCATGTATGTTGTCATCGTAGATTAGATATAAACATTGCATTGAACATGTTTCATTTGCATTTCATACATAGTGCATATGCCTTTTGGACATATCATCACTATATGACTAGAAGTCCATAGGCATTAACATTAATAGGGGATCTCTGAGGTGCTATCGAGTTTTACGATTATGATTCTTAACTTCACATTGGCGGTGCGGATCGAGATGGGAAGAAAGGCGATACCTTGCCTTAGCCCGGGCCACGTGGGAGCCACCTCGATGCAGAGAGGCTGCGAGGCGATATGAGGATCATCTTTGCAGGATGACTAGATGCGGCGGATGCATTAGCGGTCATTCGGATCGGAATGCCTGGAGGCGATTCGAGGATTACAGCGGACAATTGACTCGACTAGTAGAGGGAGCAATCCTCCATGGGTGACACCTCACGGATGGAGGCGCCACACCGGATTGAGGAGTTCGAGCCGCATGGAGCATCGCTCGACAGTATGCGAGATGATCACGGGCTGGACCACTCAGCGGCCTCCTCCGCCTCCACCTTCTGCAGGAGATTAGAGCTAGAGGATGTTTAGGGTTTCTATTTTTAGTTTTCATAGTGAAATTAAGCATTTCAAACTTCTATTTTGGTTGTAAAAACTGAAGTTTTAATTGAATGGAATGTTTTGTTTGTAAAAGAAATGTTTTTGTCTGATTATATGTGTGTATTAATGTGCTTGTTTATACAAATTTGTCATGTCATGACATCAAATTTTATCTTATCATATAACATGTCATGACATTGTTTAGGATTATTTTAGATGTCATGTTTGTTTTTAGATTATATCATATGCCATGAGATCATGATCATTGGCCATGTTTTATTCTTGTTATCATTTATGCCATGATCATTCATGCATTTAACTTGATTAAAATTGTGTTAAGGACAATGACATGACTTGGAGTCCCATTTATAAGGGAATCAAGTAGGGTTGCCTAGAAAATGCATGAGGCTATAATAATCCTAACTCCACATCTCACAGCTAAATTGACATGTATGTGTGTGTATACACCTTAGATAACATGTGAGATGTTAGGATAATAAGTTAGGTTCAAGGTGCATAGGTAGTGCATCTAGATGGACTTAAACTTATTTCGATCATCACTAAGAATCATGAGGAAAGCTAATATACAAGTCATGTATATCTTGCCAATAGTCCATGGTTCAAAATAGGTTTTCAAAAACATTTTAAAATCACTTTCGAAAACTTTGGTGAAGTCTATCTTTTGATAGTAATCATCATTGTAGAAGTTGATACAAAGTAGATTAAAAACTTTAAAGTTTTAATAGTTTTTGAACTTTGTATCAATCTCACATTTTAATGGTTAAAATATTTTTCCAATATTTTTCACCGATTGTATGTGTTACAAGTATTATACATGTGAAATTCCGTGATTTTTCGAGCTATGTATAATTAGTTACAATTTTCCAAAGTCTATTTCTGATAGTTGAAAAACTGGGTTTTCAGTTATCAGTCGACTGCCTCTATAGGGAAGTCGACTGATGGGCGACAGCTACTCCAACGGTAATAGCTCTGGCTGAAATCGCTTTGGCGACAAAATCGCCCTGGCAAAATTGCCCGGGCATCAAAACTGCCTTGGCAAAACTGCCCTGGTGCCTTGGCGCACGGTGGCACTGCCTTGGCGGATACCGCTCTGGCAAAAAAGCGCCTTAGCGGAAAACTACCCTGGCGGAAACCACACTGGTAGAAGTGGCCTTGCGGAACTTCACTCAGCACGATGTCGGTCATTGCCGCCGGTGCTAGTCGTCGATGGGCACTTCACATTCGTTTCGTGAGGACTCGACTGATAGCCTGATTTCGGGATAAACAAGGTTGTTTAACCCGATTTTAGCTACGGTAAAGGTTCCTAACCACTCTTAACCCTAGAATATTCTTTGGGAAGCATTTTAAAAGGTAGAAATCCATTAGATATGGATTTGGAGTGGTGTTAGGTCGATGTATCAAATTTAAGGTGTAGAGAGTCCATTTTTGAACTTTGAATTTTATTTTTAATGGTTTAGAGTTTATATTGGCTTAGGGACTTCCCAAGGACATTGTTGGTGCAATGGTCAAGGGGGAGCAAGCCTTTAGGGGGAGGTATCCATCATGGGATGATGGATAGTATTTTTACTCATAAGGAGGAAAATGGGATTTTAAGATACCCAATTTAGAAATTGGGAGAGTATAGGATTGCCTCTCTTGAGTGATATGGGACTTATCACTAGGAAGATTGTAGGCTTCCTAAGTATTTTTGGACCAAGGGAGAGATTGTAAGATCTCATTGGGACATGAGACATTGACCTCCTTGGAAAGATAACCTTTTTGATGTTAGTCAAAAAGGGGGAGAATATTTTTGGGGAGAAGTTAGAATTACCAATTTGGGATAATTGGTAAGGGATTTGAGTTAGTGTTCTAACTCAATGGTTTGTTTTGTTTTTGTTAAACATCAAAAAGGGGGAGATTGTTGGTGCAATCGGCCCAGGTCACGATTGACCAGGACTCGAGTTTGACTTGAGTGATGTTTTGATGTTCGACAAAAACATATGACAATATAATTGTCATGGGAAAGTCCAAGTCATGGGTCTTGGCAAGGAAAAGTCCAAGCATGGGTCTTGGCATGGAAAGTCCAACATGTGTTGGCAAGGAAATTCCAAGCTTGAGTCTTGGCATTTGAGAAGTCCAAGGGGTTTGATTTTGGCGGCGTAAAGTCCAAGCAGGAGTCTTGACAGCATAAGTCCAATAGTTGGTGGCGTAAAGTCCAAGCGGAGTCTTGCCGGTGTAAGTCCAATGTGCCTTGGCGGTGTAGACACCATTAGCATAACATAGCCGATGGAAGCACCTGAAGACTAGCGCGATGGATGAACAAGTCATGGATGACATGGAGGGATCCAAGAGGCGTGAGGCTGATGGAGGTGGCTAGAAGGCTTAAGTCTAGGCTAAGGGTGATCTAGCAAGTATGGGGGAACCATACTTGGGTTAACACCTCATGTTTGAGGTGTGTCAGTCGACTGGTGTCATGTGGCAGTCGACTAGCTGAGTCAACTAGGGTTTGACTGTGAGAATTGGCCTAGTAGTCGACTGCCAGAGGTGGGCAGTCGACTTATCGGCCAGCAGTCAACTGATAGTGTGATCAGTTGACTGGTGCTCAGGTTTTGGAGCACAGAATGGAGTCACACTCGACTGCTATGGTCAGCAGTCGAGTGATGGCTTGAACAGTCGAGTGATGGTCATGATCAGTCGACTGATGTCCTAGCCGTTGGATTTTTCCAGCGTTGATTACACCGTTGTCTCACAACAACAGTGTGATCAGTCGATTGATGGTCCCGATCAGTCGACTGATCGGCTTTTTCGAGCACAAGCAGAAGATATAAATAGAGCTCATGGAGGAGAAAAAGCCATTCGGTTCTTGAGAGCTTTTGGGGCGATTTGTTGCTGTAAATCAGGTCTCTAAGTGCAAGTCAAGCAACCAAGCATTCAAGCAATCAAAAGCAAGTGTTGTAAAGTTTTTCTTTACTTGTCTTTCATATTTGCATTGTATATTGCTTGTATTTCATTCTTGTTGTTGTAAGATCACTTGTATGAGGTTTCTCCACCTCCGACTTGTGTCGAGAAGGAGTTATTGTGATTAGTAGTGCGTGTTTGCATTGCTAGGGCTTTTAGAGCCCGATCCGCGGAGTAGGAACTGTTCGGTTCCGAACCACATTATATTTCGTGTCTATCATGTTGTGTTTGTTCTTGTTGTATTTTATTGTATATTCCGCTGCGTACTAACAAGATTGTAGACAAGCAAACGCGAACGAATTCCATCGTACGAGCACATCACTATTCACCCCCCCCTCTAGCGGCCTCAAATCTTCTACACAAAGGAGGTAAGTGTTGTGGTTGTTATCGATGTTTACTATTGGTTATTTTGTTATCTGATATGGTGTTGGTTGATGATGAAATATAGGGATGGATGTGAGGGATTGATTAGGTTAATTGGATAACTAACTCAATCTTATAGATTGAGATACGAAGTCGATGTGGAGTTTGATTCGATTATGCGATGTACAATAGAACTTAATTATGTTCTATGTTGTGTGCAGGATGTTTAATCGAGATAAATTCTTGGACATGGAGGCAAATGATACTTCCAAAGAGTCTACATTAACAGGTGGGTAATTTCCTACCCTAGTCAGGTAGATGTAATTGCATTCAGATTTAGACATAGATATGAGCATGTTATATGTTCATATTATCTTGACCTTGCTCTTATTATCCTTATGCTTGATACTTGTCCTTGGCTATATATGCTCAAATGTTGATATCACATTTTCTTTTATCATGATTGAGGAGTTACAGATGTGATATAAGTAGATCTATAAATATTTAGGAGGGTGTAGATGTTGGGGTACGGATGATGACATGATTTGTAAATTGGGTAAAAGGTCATCCGTGGGTAGGTAATGCCCTAAATGTAGGATTTTATTCCAATACACATATGTTGTATACTTATTATCAAACAGGTGTTGTGTAATGGTCAAGTGAATTGTGATTAGTGTGTCGCTACGGATCGGTAGTCCTAGCTTGTTATGATCAGTTGAGTATGACCCTCTATAGGATAGAGAGTTTGTCGATCAGTTGAGTACGACTCTCTACAAGATAGAGAGTGTATCAATCGGTTGAGTACCACTTTCTGTAGGATAGAGAGTGCGTTGATCGGATTGATATGATGCTCTATTGAACAGAGAGTCTGTCGTAGATGTCTGTATGTGAGACAGTACATTCATGTCATTGCATGCATACTGATGACATAGTCTCACTTTGGGTTAAGAGAGTCGTCAGTCATCCTGCCTCTCAGGTTACTCCCAGAGGAGTAACTGGTGTGAGGGAAGAGCATTTGTTGTGCTGCATTCTACCACTATAGATGGTGGTAGTTGGAGTTGCATGCAGTTGTCCTGGGTGCGTGGCACTCGACCACTCATAGGTAGTATCAGTCGGAGTGGCTAGCAGCAGGGACCCCCATTGTGTCGCGAGCTCTTTACGCTCATATGCTACTTGATCATACTGCCCACTCGGCCACTCTAGAGCAGTGGTTGGTGTTGAGTTGGGACAGTTGTCATGTCGTGCCACCTAGGCCACACTGGGGTCGTGGTAGCGAGTAGGGGTGCGCAGGCATGACCATGCATGTTGCATTGCCGTATCTTATGGCGCTTTGCATATTACAATATATATACATATATGCATGTATATATATATATATATATATATATATATATATATATATATATATATATATATGGTTGTGATTAGTATATATATAGATGTAGTCTATATATATATGTTTATTGTGATGTTGAATTTGATTGTACTATGCTTGCTGCATTTGGTTGTACATCATCTTCATACATGCTACTCGCATTTGTTTTTTGGTTATGTCAGATACCTGTATACTTGATGATCGGACCAATAGATACCTTTGACCAGTATTTATGATGTCGTATGGTTTAGACCAGATTTCCTGTGATATATATACATATATATTGTGGATATGTGCTCTGGTTGGATAGGTTTAGCGTAGCAGACTTTCATGTATGACTGCATTTTACATTGTTCACTTGGTTAGAAGGTATATGCATGTATATGATTATCATGCTAGTGTTTACCTGATGTACCTGTAGATTTTAATGTTGAATGACATGTGATATTTGATATATATACATGTTCTCTCTTATTACCTACTGAGTTTTACTCACCATCACGGACCCTGGGTTTTTCTATCGCCCAGATAATAGGTAGAAGTCTTCGTGACGGCTTGGAGCACCGCTGTCTGGCATCGTCTCATCTCAACTTCGAGGGTCCGAGCTTTTGGGATATTTCGTTGATGTTTCGATGTCTTTGGTTTTTATGTGATGATTTGTAGTCTATGACACTATTGTTGTTGTACCTTTCTTTAATGGTTTTGTTATGGTGTTTCTTAGTTTTGGTGTTAGTCATACCGGTATGCATGGTCTGTGGGATTGTATTGTTGTTGTGTTGTTTCCGCTGTATTTTGTTATGTTTTTATTTGTATATGTTATGTTTATTTGTTAGTAATGTAACGCCCATAAAATTCTAAACTATGCCAAGTAATTATATAGGTTTTAGGGTCATAAAAGGTTTAGAATAAAATAAAAATAAAAGATGGTTATAGGTAGGATTTGAACCATGAACCTCCTAATAGAGAGGTAGCCTTGACACCACTAGACCCTAGGATAATTTATGGATAAGATATATAAAGAATATACAAAGAATATAGATGGGAAGATGAGGAGTTGGTTCATCCCCTCCCATGAAAGGATGGAGAGTGTTCATTCCCTAGGTATTAAAGAGGAGAATTAAGAAAAGAGAGGAAGTAAAACCCCACTTTCCTTCTTCATTCTCCTTCTTCCTCATCCTTGGACGAATTCCCCATTTCCCTTTCCTCTCTTTTCATCCCAAGCTCTAGAAATTTTATAATAATTTTTGTATGATTATAATGGGCTTTATGTGGGCTCTTTCAAAAATAAAAGAAAATGAGCCAAAAAGGATGCAAGGCCTAGGAATTGAACCCCAAACCTCTAGAGATAGCCAAGCCCTATAGATGCATCCACTAACTAGAAGCCCAATGAGATGTTATTAGTAGAGGAATAAGGGAAATCATAGTTAAGGGTAAGGGAGGCTAAGAAACACTTCAAGAGAATAAATAGGGAATGAAGGGACAAGAGAAAGGCCACTTCTCCACTTCTCCCTCTTCTCTTCTTCTTCCTCACCGAATTCTAGAGCTCCCTCTTCATCCTTTGGACGAAACCCCATCCAAACAAGGAGAAGGCTAGGTTTTGTTTCCTTAGGTCATCTTCCCACTCAAAGCAAAGCAAAGGATGTAAGATTCCCTCACCTGCAGTATATTTGTTCTTGTAGATACATGAAAGAATATGATGCTTGATACCCTACATGTTTCGGCCAACCAAGGTTGTTGGGGCTAGGGTTGCATGAAAATGATTCTAAGGAAATTTTTATAGGTTGTATGCTTCATGTAGGAAGTTTTAGGTGACAAAAATCCAAGCTTTGAGCCCCTACATGTTTCGGCCAAACCAGGGTTTTTGGGGCTAGGGTTGCATGAAAATGCTTCTAAGGAAATTATGAGATGTTGTATGCTTCATGTAGGAATTTTAGGTGACAAAAATACAATGCTTGATACCTTACAAGTTTCGGCCAAACAAGGTTGTTGGGCTAGGGTTGCATGAAAATGATTCTAAGGAAAGTTTTATAGGTTGTATGCTTTATGTAGGAATTTTTAGGTGACAAAAATCCAAGCTTTGTGCCGCTACATGTTTCGGCCAGCCAAGGTTTTTGGGCTAGGGTTTCATGAAAACACCTCTTATGAAGTTATGTTATGTTGTATGCCTTCATGTATGAATTTATGAAACCAAAAATAAAATTTTGGTACCCTCCAAGTTTCGGCCAACAATGGTTTTAGGTCTAGGGTTGCATGAAAACACCCCTTAGGAAATTAGTATAGGTTGTATGCCTATGTGATGAACATGGTTTATGATTTTAATATGCCTATGTGATGAACATGTTTATGATTTTAATATGTCATGAACTATGCCTATGTGATGAATATGTTAATGATTCAATATGTCATGAAATATGCCTATGTGACGAACATGTTTATGATTTTAATATGTCATGAACTATGCCTATTTGATGAATATGTTTATGATTCAATATGTCATGAAATATGCCTATGTGATGAACATGTTTATGATTTTAATATGTCATGAATTTTGCCTATGTAATGAACATGTTTGTGATTTTCATATTTCATGAAATATGCCTATGTGATGAACATGTTTATGATTTTCATATGTCATGAAGTATGCCTGTGTGATGAACATGTTTATGATTTTAATATGCCATGAATTATGCCTATGTGATGAACATGTTTATGATTTTAATATGCCATGAAATATGCTTATGTGATGAACATGATTATGCTTTAAGACCCCTTTAGGGTATTCTTATGTTATGAATGCATACATGCTGTGAAATGTCTAAGGAGATGCTTCCCTTTCAAGTAGGGATTAAGAGCTCTCCTTATGATAAGACAAGATGGAGATGCTTCCCTTTCAAGTAGGGATTAAGAGCACTCCTTATGATAAGATAAGACGGAGATGCTTCCCTTTCAAGTAGGGATTAAGAGCTCTCCTTATGATAAGACAAGACGGAGATGCTTCCCTTTCAAGTAGGGATTAATAGCTCTCCTTATGATAAGATAAGACGGAGATGCTTCCCTTTCAAGTAGGGATTAAGAACTCTCCTTATGATATGATAAGACAAAGATGCTTCCCTTTCAAGTAGGGATTAAGATCTCTCCTTATGATAAGATAAGACGGAGATGCTTCCCTTTCAAGTAGGGATTAAGAGCTCTCCTTATGATAAGACAAGACGGAGATGCTTCCCTTTCAAGTAGGGATTAAGAGCTCTCCTTATGATAAGATAAGACGGAGATGCTTCCCTTTCAAGTAGGGATTAAGATCTCTCCTTATGATAAGATAAGACGGAGATGCTTCCCTTTCAAGTAGGGATTAAGAGCTCTCCTTATGATAAGAATGCTTATGATTATGTCCTTTATGCATGTTTAGGATTTTATGATATTATGAATGCTTAGGTTCAAGTTTAAGAATGCTTATGATTATGTCCTTGATGCATGTTTAGGATTTATGAAATTATGAATGCTTATGTTAAGTTTAAGAATGCTTATGATTATGTCCCTTATGCATGTTTAGGATTTATGATATTATGAATGCTTATGTTGAAGTTTAAGAATGCTTATGATTATGTCCTTTATGCATGTTTAGGATTTACGATATTATGATTGCTTATGTTCAAGTTTAAGAATGCTTATGATTATGTTCTTGATGCATGTTTAGGATTTACAATATTATGATTGCTTATGTTTAAGTTTAAGAATGCTTATAATTATGTCCTTTATGCATGTTTAGGATTTTATGATATTATGAATGCTTAGGTTTAAGTTTAAGAATGCTTATGATTATGTCTTTGATGCATGTTTAGGATTTATGAAATTATGAATGCTTATGTTCAAGTTTAAGAATGCTTATGATTATGTCCCTTATGCATGTTTAGGATTTATGATATTATGAATGCTTATGTTCAAGTTTAGGAATGCTTATGATTATGTCCTTTATGCATGTTTAGGATTTACGATATTATGATTGCTTATATTCAAGTTTAAGAATGCTTATGATTATGTTCTTGATGCATGTTTAGGATTTACGATATTATGATTGCTTATGTTCAAGTTTAAGAATTCTTATGATTATGTCCTTTATGCATGTTTAGGATTTATGATATTACGAATGCTTATGTTCAAGTTTAAGAATGCTTATGATTATGACCTTTATGCATCTTAGAATTGAGGATGTTATGAATGCTTATGGTTAAGTTTAAGAATGCTTATGATTATGACCCTTATGCATGTTTAGGTTTGATGATGTCATGTATGCTTATGTAAATTTTATGCCATGCTTATATTTCATTACGTTAGTATGCTGATGTGTAGTGTTGTTATGCACTACTTATGTTGTTTATGCTAGTATGCTCATGTTGTCTAATTATTTGATGAAGTTTGTGGCTTTTGTGAGTAGGCAAGGATCTTACTAAGCTATATGCTTATAGTTTATGTTGTCCATATACTGCAGACGAAGGAAACATGAACTAGAGGAAGTAGCAGGAGGGGTCAAGTGTGTGTGATAGTGGCATGATGGAGAAAGACCCTATTACTATCTGCTTATATTTATGTGCTCAATGAACAACTTAAGACATTGCTTCCGCTTAAAAGACTTGTGATTTATTAGTACCATGTTGGATGTTGCTTAGTTATATTACTGTTCAATTACTTAAGAAAGTTTGATATGTTAGAACTCATGAATGAATCTTCATGTTATGCATGTTATAAAATGATATAAGATATGTTAACATGCTAATTATGAATATGATATGTGATGCATGTATAAAAGAAGGTTTAAGCCATGATAACATGTTTAAGTATGTAGATTGTGAAATGATCCATATATGTTATGTTAAAAAAAAAAAAAAGTAGCGTCGCCCTGAGGGCAGATAAGGGCGTTACAGGTTGGTATCAGAGCGGGTTCCCCTTTCCACTATCACACATCAAGCCTCTATCCTGCTATTTCCAAGTAAGTAACTTTATGCATACCTAAGTTTCTTTTATAATGAAGAATGTCTTCTATCTAGATAGAAATAATACCTCATCATGTTTTAGTAGAATGGAATCACACTTGTGATTTAGATAGAAATAATACCTCATCATGTTTTAGTAGAATGGAATCACACTTGTGATTTAGATAGAAATAATACCTCATCATGTTTTATTAGAATGGAATCACACTTGTGATTTAGATAGAAATAATACCTGATCATGTTTTAGTAGAATGGAATCACACTTGTGATTTAGATAGAAATAATACCTCATCATGTTTTAGTAGAATGGAATCACACTTGTGATTTAGATAGAAATAATACCTCATCATGTTTTAGTAGAATGGAATCACACTTGTGATTTAGATAGAAATAATACCTCATCATGTTTTAGTAGAATGGAATCACACTTGTGATTTAGATAGAAATAATACCTCATCATGTTTTAGTAGAATGGAATCACACTTGTGATTTAGATAGAAGTAATACCCCATCATGTTTTAGTAGAATGGAACCATGCTTGTGACTTAGATAGTAATGATACCTTACCCTGCTTTATATGATGGAAACATGTTTCTAACCTAGAAATACAACTAGAAAGGATACCTTACCTTGTTTATGATAAGGAATATTTAGATGCATGTATATGAGTAGAAATTATAATAATACCTTAATTATTTATTTATCACTTAGATAACATGGATGGGAGACGTAGTAATAGAAGGAAGGAATCAACACCCCCACCAGATTTGATGCATGTGGTTACCGAGCTATAGCATCAAGTCACAGAACAACAACAAGTAATAAATGCTTTAATGAAGCAGCGAGGAAACCAGTAGTTAGAAATAAAGCAAGGTTAGTCGCCCAGGGTTTTAGTCAAGTCGAAGGATTAGATTACGATGAAACCTATGCCCCCGTAGCTAGACTAGAATCCAACTGAATGTTGTTAGACTACGCTACACATCGAGGATTTAAGTTATGTCAAATGGATGTCAAGTCAGCATTTTTAAATGGACTTATTAAAGAAGAGGTGTACGCTAGCCAACCCCCAGGATTCGAAAGCCTAGATAAACCTGACCGAAGATGGCTTTCCGAACAAGATACGGACATTATGAGTTCGTAGTTATGCCTTTCGGAGTGACGACTACACCTGCGAGGTTTATGGATCTGATGAATCGAGTCTTCTCGGCATCTCTCGACAAATTTGTGATCGTCTTCATCGAAGAAATACTGATATAATCGAGAACCCAAGAAGAGCATGCCAAACACCTGAATACGGTGTTGCAGATTCTTCAGAAAAAGTAGTTGTATGCAAAACTCTCCAAATGTAAATTCTGGCAATCAAGTATCGTACTCAGTGGAACAACTAGCTCAGTTGTATGTTGAGGAGGTGATCAGATTGCATAGAGTTCATAAGACCATGTGATCGAGCCACAAACGGTACAAGTTCAAGAAGATTTAAGTTATGAAAGTCGACCTATTCAGATAATAGATCGAGAAATCAAGAAATAGAGAACCAAAGAAGTACCCATAGTGAAAGTCATATGGCAAAATCAAAAGTTTGAAGAAGCAACTTAGGAACGCGAGGATGACATGAAATAAAGGCATCCGGAGTTGTTCTAAGTTTCGAGAACGAAACTTTTATAGGTATGAAGCATTATGCATTGTAAAATTCTAAACTATGCCAAGTAATTATATAGGTTTTAAGGTCATAAAAGGTTTAGAATAAAATAAAAATAAAAGATGGTTATAGGTAGGATTTGAACCATGAACCTCCTAATAGGGAGGTAGCCTTGACACCACTAGACCCTAGGATAATTTATGGATAAGATATATAAAGAATATACAAAAAATATAGATGGGAAGATGAGGAGTTGGTTCATCCCCTCCCATGAAAGGATGGAGAGTGTTCATTCCCTAGGTATTAAAGAGGAGAATTAAGAAAAGAGAGGAAGTAAAACCCCACTTTCCTTCTTCATTCTCCTTCTTCCTCATCCTTGGCCGAATTCCCCATTTCCCTTTTCTCTCTTTTCATCCCAAGCTCTAGAAATTTTATAATAATTTTTGTATGATTATAATGGGCTTTATGTGTGCTCTTTCAAAAATAAAAGAAAATGAGCCAAAAAGGATGCAAGGCCTAGGAATTGAACCCCAAACCTCTAGGGATAGCCAAGCCCTATAGATGCATCCACTAACCAGAAGCCCAATGAGATGTTATTAGTAGAGGAATAAGAGAAATGATAGTTAAGGGTAAGGGAGGCTAAGGGACACTTCAAGAGAATAAATAGGGAATGAAGGGACAAGAGAAAGGCCACTTCTCCACTTCTCCCTCTTCTCTTCTTCTTCCTCACCAAATTCTAGAGCACCCTCTTCATCCTTTGGACGAAATCCCATCCAAGCAAGGAGAAGGCTAGGTTTTGTTTCCTTAGGTCATCTTCCCACTCAAAGCAAAGCGAAGGATGTAAGATTCCCTGACCTGCAGTATATTTGTTCTTGTAGATACATGAAAGAATATGAAGCTTGATACCCTACATGTTTCGGCCAACCAAGGTTGTTGGGGCTAGGGTTGCATGAAAATGATTCTAAGGAAATTTTTATAGGTTGTATGCTTCATGTAGGAAGTTTTAGGTGACAAAAATCCAAGCTTTGAGCCCCTACATTTTTCGGCTAAACCAGGGTTTTTGGGGCTAGGGTTGCATGAAAATGCTTCTAAGGAAATTATGAGATGTTGTATGCTTCATGTAGGAATTTTAGGTGACAAAAATACAATGCTTGACACCTTACAAGTTTCGACCAAACAAGGTTGTTGGGCTATGGTTGCATGAAAATGATTCTAAGGAAAGTTTTATAGGTTGTATGCTTCATGTAGGAATTTTTAGGTGACAAAAATCCAAGCTTTGTGCCCCTACATGTTTCGGCCAGCCAAGGTTTTTGGGCTAGGGTTTCATGAAAACACCTCTTATGAAGTTATGTTATGTTGTATGCCTTCATGTATGAATTTATGAAACCAAAAATAAAATTTTGGTACCCTCCAAGTTTCGGCCAACAATGGTTTTAGGGCAAGGGTTGCATGAAAACACCCCTTAGGAAATTAGGATAGGTTGTATGCCTATGTGATGAACATGGTTTATGATTTTAATATGCCTATGTGATGAACATGTTTATGATTTTAATATGTCATGAACTATGCCTATGTGATGAATATGTTAATGATTCAATATGTCATGAAATATGCCTATGTGATGAACATGTTTATGATTTTAATATGTCATGAACTATGCCTATGTGATGAATATGTTTATGATTCAATATGTTATGAAATATGCCTATGTGATGAACATGTTTATGATTTTAATATGTCATGAATTATGCCTATGTAATGAACATGTTTGTGATTTTCATATGTCATGAAATATGCCTATGTGATGAACATGTTTATGATTTTCATATATCATGAAGTATGCCGTTGTGATGAACATGTTTATGATTTTAATATGCCATGAATTATGCCTATGTGATGAACATGTTTATGATTTTAATATGCCATGAAATATGCTTATGTGATGAACATGATTATGCTTTAAGACCCCTTTAGGGTATTCTTATGTTATGAATGCATACATGCTATGAAATGTCTAAGGAGATGCTTCCCTTTCAAGTAGGGATTAAGAGCTCTCCTTATGATAAGACAAGACGGAGATGCTTCCCTTTCAAGTAGGGATTAAGAGCTCTCCTTATGATAAGATAAGATGGAGATGCTTCCCTTTCAAGTAGGGATTAGGAGCTCTCCTTATGATAAGACAAGATGGAGATGCTTCCCTTTCAAGTAGGGATTAAGAGCTCTCCTTATGATAAGATAAGAGGGAGATGCTTCCCTTTCAAGTAAGGATTAAGAGCTCTCCTTATGATAAGATAAGACGGAGATGCTTCCCTTTCAAGTAGGGATTAAGAGCTCTCCTTATGATAAGATAAGACGGAGATGCTTCCCTTTCAAGTAGGGATTAAGAGCTCTCCTTATGATAAGACAAGACGGAGATGCTTCCCTTTCAATTAGGGATTAAGAGCTCTCCTTATGATAAGATAAGACGGAGATGCTTCCCTTTCAAGTAGGGATTAAGAGCTCTCCTTATGATTAGATAAGACGGAGATGCTTCCCTTTCTAGTAGGGATTAAGAGCTCTCCTTATGATAAGATAAGACAGAGATGCTTCCCTTTTTAAGTAGGGATTAAGAGCTCTCTTATGATAAGAATGTTTATGATTATGTCCTTTATGCATGTTTAGGATTTTATGATATTATGAATGCTTAGGTTCAAGTTGAAGAATTCTTATGATTATGTCCTTGATGCATGTTTAGGATTTATGAAATTATGAATGCTTATGTTCAAGTTTAATAATGCTTATGATTATGTCCCTTATGCATGTTTAGGATTTATGATATTATGAATGCTTATGTTGAAGTTTAAGAATGCTTATGATTATGTCCTTTATGCATGTTTAGGATTTACGATATTATGATTGCTTATGTTCAAGTTTAAGAATGCTTATGATTATGTTCTTGATGCATGTTTAGGATTTACGATATTATGATTGCTTATGTTCAAGTTTAAGAATGCTTATGATTATGTCCTTTATGCTTGTTTAGGATTTTATGATATTATGAATGCTTAGGTTCAAGTTTAAGAATGCTTATGATTATGTCCTTGATGCATGTTTAGGATTTATGAAATTATGAATGCTTATGTTCAAGTTTAAGAATGCTTATGATTATGTCCCTTATGCATGTTTAGGATTTATGATATTATGAATGCTTATGTTCAAGTTTAAGAATGCTTATGATTATGTCCTTTATGCATGTTTAGGATTTACGATATTATGATTGCTTATGTTCAAGTTTAAGAATGCTTATGATAATGTTCTTGATGCATGTTTAGGATTTACGATATTATGATTGCTTATGTTCAAGTTTAAGAATGCTTATGATTATGTCCTTTATGCATGTTTAGGATTTATGATATTACGAATGCTTATGTTCAAGTTTAAGAATGCTTATGATTATGACCTTTATGCATCTTAGAATTGAGGATGTTATGAATGCTTATGGTTAAGTTTAAGAATGCTTATGATTATGACCCTTATGCATGTTTAGGTTTGATGATGTCATGTATGCTTATGTAAATTTTATGCCATGCTTATGTTTCATTACGTTAGTATACTGATGTGTAGTGTTGTTATGCACTACTTATGTTGTTTATGCTAGTATGCTCATGTTGTCTAATTATTTGATGAAGTTTGTGGCTTTTGTGAGTAGGCAAGGATCTTACTAAGCTATATGCTTATAGTTTATGTTGTCCATATACTGCAGACGAAGGAAACATGAACTAGAGGAAGTAGCAGGAGGGGTCAAGTGTGTGTGATATTGGCATGATGGAGAAAGACCCTATTACTATCTGCTTATATTTATGTGCTCAATGAACAACTTAAGACATTGCTTCTGCTTAAAAGACTTGTGATTTATTAGTACCATGTTGGATGTTGCTTAGTTATATTATTGTTCAATTACTTAAGAAAGTTTGATATGTTAGAACTCATGAATGAATCTTCATGTTATGCATGTTATAAAATGATATAAGATATGTTAACATGCTAATTATGAATATGATATGTGATGCATGTATAAAAGAAGGTTTAAGCCATGATAACATGTTTAAGTATGTAGATTGTGAAATGATTCATATATGTTATGTTAATAAAAAAAAAAAAAAGTAGCGTCGCCCTTAGGGCATATAAGGGCGGGCGTTACAAGTAATATGTGAGAGATGTCCTAAGGCAATCGCCTTATGTTTGAACCATTTATATGATAAATAAAGATTCACTATTTTTGTATACATGTTCTCATGTATTTGATTAAATCTTAAACTCATTTACTAAATGTCCACGATACGATTCACAACATGAGAGAATTTGTGATTGGATCACAACTAGTGAGTATCTCTACATGTGTAATTGTGATGTATCGAAATTATCCCTAATCGATGAATTGATGGATTCGGACACCATCAAATCTGTCGAGACTTGCACGAGGTATACTCCTTGGTGTATCCAAGCAGCTGATTCTCACTGACTGGAGACATTGTGATATCCGAAGTTAATCGTGGATGCTAGTTATGGTAACTAGTTCATTGGAGTGACCAGTCGCAAGACTTCATATGGTTCTCTACATATATAGATATGTCAATGAAGTTCTTACTGCAGCTTAAGTGCGATGTTCCTTTGACTTGCGGTATTCAAGTCATCTTGATCATGAAGACTTATGCTTTTACATCTTAAGCAAGCATCTCTGAGGAGATGTGGACCCAGGATGATTGGGTATAAGTCGAAGTGATCGAAGGTGTTTGAATAGCCTATAAAGGATTCACCACTCCTTGCGAGAAGATTTATACCCATGGCCTCTCGTCGGATTGTTACTAAAGTCTTTGGCCAAAGCATTACATGTTTATAGTAAGGTACTCTTGGATACATGTGCAGTAACTAGAATCCGTAGGACGAGGAAATGATACTTGGGCTAGGCGTGACGTAGTCAACCTAGTGGGGACTGACACGATAGACCATGTCCTAAACCAAGTGGATATAAGATGAGTGAAGCGAATGGGGCACGATTCATTGTAGCTGCTAAAGGGTTTTCAGAAATAGTTCTGGATCAACCGTTGATCTTTTCGGTTAATTGGGGATCATGATGTACTACTAGGTGCCACCCATAATCGTTCTATAATTAATGGTTAATTATAGACAGCCAACATAAACCGAGAACCTATTTGGTCACACGCACAACGAGCGTAATCCGAAGGATTTAAAACGAGCTTGAGAATGAGATTCTCAGATCGAGAGAAACTAGGTTTGGTTGGACCAAACAAGGAGCGAGCATGAAATCATTTCAGTCGCAATGGAAGCGTGGATGGGCCATGTCTTATGAAGACATAATGGATGAACCAAATTGGTTTGGTTCTAATCCAATGGTGGAGAATAAACCAAAGGGGTTTGGTTTGTTTTAAACGAATGAACCAAAGTTGGTTCGGTTCATTTTAACTTAAAATAGACAAAATCGGTTTGGTTTATTTTAAATTAAATTAATGGAGCGGGTTAACGGGCTTTTGGTTATGATCTGATAACCATTAGGAGAATTTGTTCTCTATAAAATAGGGCTTAAGGGTTTTTGTGAAAACATAATCCAAGCAACCCATAGTTGCCGCCCACCCTCTCCCTCTCCTCTTGTGGTCGCCGCCCAACCCTAGCCGCCGGCCACCCTTGTGCCGCCGTCCAAGCTTGTTGCCGGGGTCCAAGATCCAGCCGGCTATCCTCCGGCGACCCTCCGGTGATCCTCCTTGGCTCCGGTGACCAAGGACTTGCTGGCCCTCTTCTCTTTGGCCGGTGCAAACTCCTCCACCAAGCTGTCCTATTTTCTGGACAGCTTGCTTTCTTTGAGTCGGAGCGTCATTTGGATGACGTTTGGAGCTCCGACAGTTGCTACTTTGCCAGGGATTCGATCTCCAGTAATCCTCATAGGTGGAGGACGAAGGATTCGTCAAACGGTTGACGAATACCTCTCCGGAGAAGCGAGTTTTTGAGGACTTATTTTGGATCTGAATTTTGATTTGGATTGTGATCTTCTCTCGATCACATCGTCTTCAACACGAGGCTAGTAACTCGTATGAATATGAGGCTCGTGACTTTGTGAAGTCATCCCGAAGATACTCGGCGTGGATACGGATAGAGGCGATTCTAGCGAGGATCGCTCCGGTTGATGCCTTTCCTGCTACACGTGATATGTAAGGTATACGTAGAATAAATTTCATTTTATTGCAAAATTTGAAACTACAATTATGTCTACACATGTTGTACTATGCATGCGTATGGTGTGTGTGTTGTAATAAATTATATTTATTATTTTTATTTCTTCCACTGTGCACATGTTTACGAAACATGTTCGAACACACACTCGTCGTGGTGCCGGAAACCCAACAGTGGTATAGAGCCCAGGTTGTGTTTCGACATAATCATAAAATTATTTTGTGATGGTCGTAATGGTATTTATGGAAATTTTCTACTTTTGGAAAGTTAGAAGTATTTATGGAAATTTTTAATTTTGGAAAGTATAGAAGTATTTATGGAAATCTTCTACTTTTGGAAAGTTAGAAGTATTTATGGAAATTGATATTTTCCATAAATAAAATATTTGATTAGATTTGTAAATTTGTTTCCTAATTTAATCATGATTTTATTTTGGAAATCAAATCTTAAAATATTTTATTTCCATAAGTAGTTTTGATGATTTAGGAAATTTGTTTCCTAAATTGACTTTCCTTAATCAACACTTTCCACAAATAAAATATGTGATTAGATTTGGAAATTTGTTTCCTAATTTAATCATGATTTGATTTGGAGAATCAAATCTCAAACATATTTTATTTCCATAAATAGTTATGACATATAAGGAAATTTTGTACATGTCATAATTGTATGTCATGTAATTGCATTAGATGCATATCATTATGACATGCATGTCGTGGCATGTAGATGTATGTCATGTATGTCATGCCATGTAGATAATAGTTATTTGCATGCAAAAAGGATGAGACATAAAAACCCTTACTCAATATTAAAGCCTACACCTTCCATTAATTTGGTTAGAACCAGAGTTCCGTTTCTTGTTTGGGTTGTTGGACTCTCTCCAAGCCCTGCTCGAACCCGAACATGTTCAAACCATGGAATAGTTTAATACTAATATGGTAAGAGTCAGAGGTCAATCGTTAGCTTTGGTTGTTGGACTCTCTCCAAGCCGGGCTAATTGGTTGAATGCGCTCTAACCATATTAAAACTATTTCTCGATTAATGGGTTGGCTTTAACCTGGAGCATCGGCTTGTTGGACTCTCTCCAAGGTCGATGTGAAGGGAGATGAAGTTGGGTGATATGCATATGATGCATACTTGTTAATGTGTTAACAACCCGATGTATGTGTGAACATTCAATTAGTTGATAGCACATTGTGATAGTTGCATATACGTGATATGCAATCGGTATATTTGATATCTACCATTGTAGCTATGAATGGCTTGTTGGACTCTCTCCAAGGTTGTTCATATCTATGATGGATATCAGCCCATTCGAAGATGGACCTACAATCTCCCAATGTGATTTTGGGGTTTTTAAAATTCGAAAAATTAATGGGATTTATGAATGTATATTGATGCATTTTAAATCATCTTTCTCATATATGCTCATTTTGTATTTCTAAGTTAATCTATTGATCATGATGTCTTTGAATTTGCATTCCATTTTGGATTCGAATAAATTGACTGGGTCGAACTTCTTGGATTGGCTTAGAAACTTGAGAATTGTTCTCAAGGTTGAAAAGGTTGCAAATGTCCTCGAAGCGCCTCTTCCCGCCCGTCCTAGTGACAATGCAACTCTGGACCAATTGTTGATCTATCAGAAACATGTGACTGATTCTGAAATGGCGAGTTGCATCATGCTAGCCATGATGGTACCTGAGCTACGGAAGCAGCATGAGCATATGGATGCACATACCATAGTCTTTCATCTTTATGAGTTGGTTGATGAGCAAATGAGATTCAAAATGTTCGAAGTCTCCAAACTCCTCTTCACCTCTGAGATGCAAGAAGGTTCATCTGTCTTTGCTTAACATGCTAAATCTGTGGAGTCTTCGTGAAGCATGAGCAAGGGAGGCGGTGTTGTGTTGATTCCTCAAGAAAGGTTCTAATAGGAAATCAAAGGAATAGCAGAAGAAGAAGAAAAAGGCTAAAAAAGGCAGAACCATCTCAAAAGGGCACTTGCCATCATTATGGCAAGGAGGGCCATTGGCGAAGAAATTGCAAGATTTATCTTGAGTTGGTGAAGAAGAATAAGACATCGGATGCCCCATCTTCTTTAGATATCTTCGTTATTGATTGTTATTCTATTTCCTCAAACACTTGGGTATTGGATACTAGGTGTGGCTCACATATATGTAATGACATACATGGACTAAGGAATAAAAGAAGACTCGTCAAGGGAGAGTCAAATTTACGTGTTGGGAATGGAGCAAAGGTTGATGCACTCGCCATCGGAATGTATTTGTTGAAACTCCCTATAGGACTTGTCTTAGAACTGGACAATTGCTTTTATGTTCCTTCGTTGATAAAGAACATCATTTCTATTTCTTGTTTAAATAGAAATGGGTACCATTTGACTTTTAGTAACAATTGTTATTACATAACTTTGAATTGAATTCTTTATGGGACTGGAACTTTAAGCAATGGTATTTATACGTTGGATGTATCCAGTGACATTTTCAATATCGAAGTGAGCAATAAGTGTTCTTAAAAGGATAATCAATTAGACTCCAAAATGTGTCATTGTCGTCTTGGCCATGCAAGCAATAAACGCATATCCGAATTATACCGATGTGGAATTCTAGAATCGTTTGATTTGGATTCATACGATACATGCGAATCATGCTTAAAAGGCAAGATGACTAAGTTACCTTTTATAGGAAAAGGTGAACGAGTGGGAGAGTTGCTAGGTCTAATACATACTGATGTATGTGGACCTATGTCAACTCAAGCTTTAGGAGGCTATACCTACTTCATTACCTTCACCAATGATCACTCACGGTTTGGGTATATGTTCTTGATGAAACACAAGTCTGAAGCCTTTGAAAGGTTTAAAGAATTCAGAAATAAAGTAGAGAAACAACATGATAAGAGTATTAAAATACTTCGATCGGATCCAGGTGGTGAATACTTAATTCAAGAGTTTCTTGATTATCTAAGAGACAATGGTATATTGTCTCAATGGACTCCGCCATATACACCACAGCATAATGGTGTATCTGAGAGGCGAATCGGACATGGTCAGGTCAATGATGAATCATGCGACTCTTCCCAAGTCCTTTTGGGGTTATGCACTTCAGACAACTGTTTACTTGTTAAACAGAATGCCTACCAAGGTAGTCTCTACTACTCCATATGAGATATGGAAGAGTAAGAAACCTCATGTATCTTACTTGAAGATATGGGGTTGTCCTGCTTATGTGAAGCGGACTGTATCAGTAAAAAATGGATGCTAAGTCTGATAAATGTCTATTTATTGGATACCCTAAGGAAACAAGGGGTTACCAATTCTATCATCTTGTGGAACAAAAGGCATTTGTTTCAAGGCATGTTGTGTTTCTAGAGAAAGAGATTCTCTTGCAAGAAAATAGTGGGAGTGTCGTTGAGCTTGAGGAGGCTCGAGAGACTCAAATAGACATTGATGAGATACCTAGTGAAGCACAATAGTCGATAACTCATAGTGATGAGCAATCGGCTGGACCTATTGAAACACCACATCTTTGTAGATCTGGTAGAACATGCAATATTCCTAAGAGATATGAATTTCTCGTAAGTGAATCGAACGACGTGTTACTCATTGATGATGAGGAGCCTACCAGTTATGAAGAAGTTCTGACAAGTTTAGAAAGGGATAAGTGGCTTGAAGCCATGAAGTCGGAAATGAATTCCATGTATGAAAACCAAGTTTGGAACTTGGTTGACCCACCTGAAGGCATAAAGCCTATAGGGTGCAAGTGGGTTTTCAAGAAAAAACCGACATGGATGGTAATGTGATTACCTATAAGGCTAGATTGGTGGCGAAAGGATATCATCAAAAATAAGGTGTTGATTATGACGAAACCTATTCGCCTGTTGCTATGCTTAAATCCATTCGGATGCTCCTGGCCATAGCGGCTCATTATGATTATGAGATATAGAAGATGGATGTGAAAACAACTTTCCTTAATGGAAACCTGCTCGAGGACGTGTATATGATACAACCTGAGGGTTTCACATCGATTGATAAAACCAAGGTATGCAAATTGCAACGGTCTATATATGGATTGAAGCAAGCATCCAGGAGATGGAATATCCATTTTGATGAGACAATCAAAAGGTTTGATTTCTCACAAAATCCAGACGAACCTTGTGTGTATAAGAAGGTTAGTGGGAGTGCAGTTGTGTTCCTAGTATTGTATGTCAATGACATATTATTTATAGGAAATGATGTTTCAGTCTTACAGTCAGTTAAGATTTGGTTGTCCAAGACATTCTCCATGAAAGACCTGGGAGAAGCAACCTACATCCTCAGGATTAAGATCTATAGAGATAGATCGAAACGGTTGCTTGGTCTTTCGCAGTCTACATATATAGACCGAGTGTTAAAGAGGTTTAGCATGTCGGAATCCAAGAAAGGTTTCCTACCCATGAGGCATGAGATACACCTTTCGAAGTCTATGTGTCTATGCACAGAAGGCGAGAGGATTTGCATGAGTAAGATTCCCTATGCATCCGCAATAGGATCTATCATGTATGCTATGTTATGTACGAGGCCCGATGTATCGTATGCTCTGAGTGTCACGAGTAGATACCAGTCTAATCCAGCAATGGATCATTGGGCGGCTGTTAAGACAATCCTTAAGTACTTAAGAAGAACTAAGGATGTGTTCCTAATATATGGAGAAGGGGACATGGTGATACGCGGGTATATGGATGCCAGCTTCTAGACAGACAAGGATGATTCCAGGTCTCAGTCTGGATATGTGTTCACCTTGAATGGGGGCGCAGTGAGTTGGAAAAGATCCAAACAAGACACTGTAGCGGATTCTACCACTGAGGCAGAATACATTGTAGCTTTGGAAGCAGCAAAGGAAGCGGTTTGGATCAAGAAGTTCATCTCTGAACTTGATGTGGTCTCATCAATGATCCAAACATGTGGTTTGCCGCTATCATCTGATCAGAGAGATCATTAGTAGGAAAGAAATACAAATCGAGAAAATTCCCACTGAAAGGAACTTAGCAGATCCTTTGACTAAGGCATTATCTCAAAGTAAGTTTGAGGGTCATGTTAGAGTCTATGGTATTTTATACCGTAGCGATTGGCATTAGGCCAAGTGGGAGTTTATTAGTAATATGTGAGAGATGTCCTAAGGCAATCACCTTATGTTTGAACAATTTATATGATAAATAAAGATTCACTATTTGAGTATACATGTTCTCATGTATTTGATTAAATCTTAAACTCATTTACTGAATGTCCACAATACGATTCACAGCATAAAAGAATTTGTGATTGGATCACAACTAGTGAGTATCTCTACATGTGTAATTGTGATGTATCGAAAATATCCCTAGTCGATGAATTGATGGATTCGGACACCATCAAATCTGTCGAGACTAGCACGAGGTATACTCCTTGGTGTATCCAAGCAGCTGATTCTCACTGGCTGGAGACATTGTGACGTCCGAAGTTAATCGTGGATGCTAGTTATAGTAACTAGTTCATTAGAGTGACTAGTCGTAAGACTTCATATGGTTCTCTACATATATAGATATGTCAATGAAGTTCTTATTGCAGCTTAAGTCCGATGTTCCTTTGACTTACGGTATTCAAAGTCATCTTGATCATAAAAACTTATGCTTTGACATCTTAAGGAAGCATCTCTGAGGAGATGTGGACCCGGGATGATTGGGTATAAGTCGAAGTGATCGAAGGTGTTTGAATAGCCAATAAAGGATTCACCACTCCTTGCGAGAAGATTTATACCCATGGCCACTCGTCGGATTGTTACTAAAGTCTTTGGCCAAAGCATTACATGTTTATAGTAAGGTACTCTTGGATACATGTGCAGTAACTAGAATCCGTAGGATGAGGAAATGATACTTGGGCTAGGCGTGACGTAGTCAACCTAGTGGGGACTGACACGATAGACCATGTCCTGAACCAAGTGGATATAAGATGAGTGAAGGGAATGGGGCACGATTCATTGTAGCTGCTGAAGTTTTTTTGGAAATAGTTCTGGATCAACCGTTGATCTTTTTGGTTAATTGGAGATCATGATGTACTACATGGTGCCACTCATGATCGTTCTATAATTAATGGTTAATTATAGACGGCCAACATAAATCGAGAACCTATTTGGTCACACGCACAACGAGCGTAATCCGAAGGATTTAAAACGAGCTTGAGAATGAGATTCTCAGACCGAGAGAAACTAGGTTTGGTTGGACCAAACAAGGAGCGAGCATGAAATCATTTCAGTCGCAATGGCCATGTCTTATGAAGACATAATGGATGAACCAAATTGGTTTGGTTCTAATCCAATGGTGGAGAATAAACCAAAGGGGTTTGGTTAGTTTTAAACGAATGAACCAAAGTTGGTTCGGTTCGTTTTAACATAAAATAGACCAAATCGGTTTGGTTTATTTTAACTTAAATTAATGGAGCGGGTTAACAGGCTTTTGGTTATGATCTGATAACTATTAGGAGAATTTGTTCTCTATAAAATAGGGCTTAAGGGTTTTTGTGAAAACCTAATCCAAGCAACCCATAGTTGCCGCCCACCCTCTCCCTCTCCTCTTGTGGTCGGCGCCCAACCCTAGCCGCCGCCCACCCTTGTGCTGCCGTCCAAGCTTGTTGCCGGGGTCCAAGCTCCAGCAGGCTATCCTCCGGCGACCCTCCGGTGATCCTCCTTGGCTCCGGTGACCAACTTGCTGGCCCTCTTCTATTTGGCCAGCGCAAACTCCTCCACCAAGCTGTCCAGTTTTCTGGACAGCTTGCTTTCTTTGAGTCGGAGCATCGTTTGGACGACGTTTGGAGCTCCGACAGCGGCTACTTTGATAGAGATTCGATCTCCGGTAATCCTCATAGGTGGAGGACGAAGGATTCATCAAACGGTTGACGAATACCTCTCTGGAGAAGCGAGTTTTTGGGGACTCATTTTGGATCCGAATTTTGATTTGGATTGTGATCTTCTCTTGATCACATCGTCTTCAACACGAGGCTAGTAACTTGTACGAAGACGAGGCTCGTGACTTTGTGAAGTCATCCCGAAGATACTCGGTGTGGATACGGATAGAGGCGATTCTAGCGAGGATCGCTCCGGTTGATGCCTTTCCCGCTACACGTGATACGTAAGGTATATATAGAATAAATTTCCATTTATTACAAAATTTGAAACTACGATTATGTCTACACATGTTGTACTATGCATGCATGTGGTGTGTGTATTGTAATAAATTAGATTTATTATTTTTATTTCTTCCGCTGTGCACATGTTTTCGAAACATATTCGAACACACACTCTCCGCGGTGCCGAAAACCAAACATTATTATGAGCCTACGGGCCTTGTATTAACATGATATTTTGTCACGTACAGGGTAGATGTCGTCCGTTTGATTTTCGGCATGACATACTCTCGGGGCATGACAGTGGTGTTGTTGGTCGGCGGTGATGCTATTGGCCGGCGGCTAAGGCTGCTAGTCGGTGGTGGTGGCTGGTTGGTGGCTTGAGGGGAGGCGGCCAAGGGTTGGGTGGCGGCAACCAAGGAGTCGGCGCACAAGAGAGGGAGAGGAGAAGAGAAAAATGGCTAAGGTTTCACAAAACCTAATTCGTTCATGAAATATTTCTCAACCCTGTTATTTATAGAGAACGTGTTTCTTAACAATTAAGTGACCTTTTCTCAAGGGTTATTGGTTCATAGCCAAAACCCGTTAACCCGCTCCTTTAACTTAAGTTAACATAAACAAAAACCGCATTAGTCTATTTTAAGTTAAAATAAACCAAACCAATTTTGATTCATTCGTTTAAAACAAACCAAACCCCTTTGGTTTATTTTCCACCATTGGATTAGAACCAAACCAATTTGGTTCACCCATCATGTCTTCAAAAGACTTGGCCCATCCACTCTTGAAATGTGACTGAAGCAATTTCACGCTCGCTCCTTTTTGTTCCAACCAAACCAAGTCACTCTCAATATGAGAATCTCATTCTCAAGCTCATTTTAAATGCTTCTGATAATACTCGTAGTGCGTGAAACCAAATAGGTTCCCTGTTTATGTTAGTCGTCTATAATTAACCATTAAGTATAGAACGATCATGAGTGACACCTAGTAGTACATCATGATCCCCAATTAATCGAAAAATCAACGATTGACCCCAGAACAACTTTTGAAACCTTTCAGCGGCTAAGTGAATGGTGTCATCTTCCCTTCACTAATTTATACCCACTTGGTTCAGGAAATGGTCTATTGTGTCAGTCCCCACTAGGCTGAATACGTCACACCTAGCCCAAGTATTACTTTCTCGTCCTACGGATTCTAGTTACTTCACATGTATCCAAGAGTACCATACTCTAAACATGTAATGTTTTGGCCAAAGACTTTAGTTACAATCCGACGAGAGGCCATAGTTATACATCTCCTCGCAAGGAGTGGTGTACCTCTGTAGGCTATTCAAACACCTTCAGCCACTTCGACTTATACCCAATCATCCCGGGTCCACATATCCTCGGAGATGCTTGCTTAAGATGTCAAACCATAAGTCTACATGGCCAAGATGACTTGAATACCGTAAGTCAAAGGAACATCACACTTAAGCTACAGTAAGGACTTCATTGATATATCTTTATATGCAGAGAACCATATGAAGTCTTATATTTAGTCACTCCAATGAACTAGTTACCAAAACTAGCATCCACGGTTAACTCCAGACATCCCAATGTCTTCAGCCAATGAGAAATAGCTGCTTGGATAAACCAAAGAGTATAACTCATGCTTGTTTCAACAGAATTGATGGTGTCGGAATGCATCAATTCATCGACTAGGGATAATTCTAGTACATCACAATTACACATGTAGAGATACTCACTAGTTGTAATTCAATCACAAATTCTCTCATGTTATGAATCGTATTGTGGACATTCAGTAAATGAGTTTAAAATCCAATCAAATACATAAAAACATATATACTCAAATAGTGAATCTTCATTTATTAAATAAATGGTACAACCATAAGGAGATTGCCTTAGGACACCTCTAATATATAACTAATAAACTCCCACTTGGCCTAATGTCAATCACCACGGTATCCAATACCATAAGATCTAACATGACCCTCAAACTTACTTTAAGGTAAGGCCTTAGTTAAAGGGTAGGCTAAGTTCTTTTCAGTGGGAATCTTCTCGATTTGTATTTACTTCCTACAGATGATCTCTTTGTTCAGATGATAGCGATGAAGCACATGTTTGGATCGTTGATGAGACCTTGGCTCTTTTGCCTATGCAATCACTCCATTATTGTTGTACTAGACTGGTATTGCTTCAACAATGGTTGGAACCACACCGAGTTCAGAGACTTAACGAAGGAACATAATAGCAATTGTCCAGTTCTAAGACAAGTCCTGTAGGGAGCTTCAATAAATATGTTCTGATGGCGACCGTAACAACCTTTGCTCCATTTCCAACTCGCGAATTTGATTCTCCCTTGACAAGTCTTCTTCTATTCCTTATCCCCTATATGTCAATACATATATATGAGCCACACCCAGTATCCAATTCCCAAGTATCTGAGGAAATAGAATGACAATCAATAACGAAGATACCTGAAGAGGATAGGGCAATAGATGCCTTCTTCTTCTTCACAAACTCTAGATAAATCTTGCGATTTCTTCGCCAATGACTCTCCTTGCCACAATGATGATAAGTGCCCTTTTTAGTTTGTTATGTCTTCTGAGACTTCTTCTTCTTCCCCTTATGTTGTTCCTTTGATCCCCTCTTAGAACCTTTCTTTGAGGAATCAACTAACATCATTGTCTTCTACTCATGCTTTACAAAAGGCTTCACAGTCTTCAGCATTTTGAGGAGTTCAGGAATGGTGGTTTCAATTTTGTTCATCCGGTAGTTCATCAAAACTGTGAGAAACTCTTGAGCAAACAATGTAGAAATAAGTCAATACTTAATTCATGATCCATCACAAACCTGAGTGTAGCTAATCGCTCGATGTACCCATTCATCTTTAGCACAAATTGCACTACAGATGAACCTTCTTGCATCTTAGAGGTGAAGAGGAGCTTGGAGACTTCGAACCTTTCGGATCTCGCTTGCTCATCAAACAATTCTTGAAGATGAAAGACTATCGTATTAGCATCCATATGCTCATGCTTCTTCTGAAGCTCGGGTACCATCGTGGCTAGCATGATGCAACTCGTAAGTTCAGAATCATTCACATGTTTCTGATAGGCCAAGAATCATTCCAGAGTTTCACAATCTTTATGACAGGTGGGAAGAGACTCTTCGAGGACATACGCAAGCTTTTCTGCCTTGAGAACAATTCTCAGATTTCTAAGCTAGTCCAAGAAGTTCGGCTCAGTCAACTTATTTGAATCCAAAATAGAGCACAAGTTTATAGATGTCATGATCAAGCGATTAACCTAGATATATAAATCATTCATATATGAGAAAGATGCTTTAAAATGCATCAACATACATTTATAAGTCTCATTCATTTTCGAATTCGAAAAACCCTTAAAATTAATTCGGGAGATCATAGGTTCATCTCTGAACGGCCTGATATCCAACATAGATAAGAACCACCGTGGAGAGAGTCCACCAAGTCGTGCATAGCTATGATGGTAGGTATCAAATATACCAATTACATATCACGTATATGTAACTATCACATTGTGCTATCAACTAATTGAATCTTTGCACAAACATTGGGTTGTTAACACATTAACAAGCAAGCATCATATGCATAGCACCCAACTTCACCTCCCTTCACATCGACCTTGGAGAGAGTCCAACAAGTCGATGCTCCAAGTTAAAGCCAACCCATTAATCTAGAAATAGTTTTAATATGGTTAGAGAACATTCAATCATTTAGCCAGGCTTGGAGATAGTCCAACAACTCAAACTAAAGATTGACCTCAGACTCTTACCATATTAGTATTAAACTAATTCAATTGTTTGAACATGTTCAGGTTCAAGCCGAGCTTAGAGAAAGTCCAACAGCCCAAACAAGAAATGGAACTCCAGTTCTAACCATATTAATAGAAGGTGTAAGCTTTAATATTGTGTAAGGGTTTTGAGGTCACATCCTCCTTTCCATACAAATAACTATTATCTACATGGCATGCCACACATGACATACATATGTGCAAGTAATGCATTTACATGTCACGACACACATAGCATAATGATAGACATCTAATGTAATTACAAGGCATACAACTATGACATGTTCAAGTAATTTCTAAATTGTCATAATTAATTTTGGAAATAAAATATGTTTGTGATTTGATTTCTCAAATAAAATCTCATCGATTAAATTAGGAAACAAATTTTCAAATCTAATCACATATTTTATTTATGGAAAATATTAATTAAGGAAATTCAAATTTAATTTACGAAACAAATTTCCTAAATCTAATTTCCTAATCACATCAGGAAATTCATAATTTGAATTTCTTAACTAATTCAAATTTCCATAATTTTTCTAAACTTTTCAAAAATAGAAAATTTCCAAAAATATAATTATGACAAACATTCATCCCAAAATATTTTTTACGATTATGTCGGAACACAGTCAGGCTTTGATACCAGTGTTGGGTTTCATGGGCACCAACGTCAGCATGTGTTCGAACATGTTTCATAAACATGCACAACGGAAGCAAATAAAAATGCATAATAACTACCTTATTACAATACAGATACCACACGCATGCTGGATACAATAGTGTAGACATAATCGCATATTTAAATATTGTAATAAAGGAAATTACAATAGGTATACCTGACGAATAACTCGCAGCAGAAAGGGCATCAACCTTAGCGACCCTCGTAAGTTTTGCCTCTATCCAAGTCCACATCGAGTATCGTCGGGATAGCTTCAAAAGCTATGAGCCCCGTCTTGACGAGAGATACTAGGCTCGCATCGAAGACGTTGTGATCCAACAGACGATCAGGAAACAAGTTCCACAAACTTGTTCCCTTCGATGTGTCGGGCAATCAAATTGGTTGGCTGCAGCAAGGTGGTCGGCGGTGATGCTTTGTTGCCAACACAATTTGGGGTTGGCGGTGGTGGTCGGGCGGCCGAGGGGAGGCGGCCAAGGGTTGGGCGGCGGCAGCCAAGGAGCCGACGCAAAATAGAGGGAGAGGAGAAGAGAAAAACAACTAGGGTTTCACAGAACCTAATTCATTCACGAAATATTTCTCAACCCTTTTATTTATAGAGAATATGTTTCTTAACCATTAAGAGACCTTTTCTCAAGGGTTATTGGTTCATAATCAAAATCCGTTAACCTGCTCCATTAACTTAAGTTAAAATAAACAAAACCGCATTGGTCTATTTTAAGTTAAAATAAACCAAACCAATTTTGGTTCGTTCGTTTAAAACAAACAAAACCCCTTTGGTTTATTTTCCACCATTGTATTAGAATCAAACCAATTTGTTTCACCTATCTTTTCTTCAAAAGACTTGACCCATCCACTCTTCCGATGCGACAGAAACAATTTCACGCTCGCTCCTTGTTTGGTCCAACCAAACCAAGTCTCTCTCGATATGAGAATCCCATTCTCAAGCTCGTTTTAAATCCTTCGGATAACACTCGTAGTGCGTGTGACCAAATAGGTTCCCGATTTATGTTCATCGTGTAAGGTCGATGATGGTCGGCTAGAGGGGGGTGAATGGCCTTTGTCGCCGAGGGTGGAATTCGTTCTTAATCGTCTACAATAAACGTTAGCGCAAGCGGAAAATACAAAGCAAAGACAATTAATAACAAACACAAAGATAAACAAACAATTCACTAACAAGAGAATTTAACGTGGTTCATGGCCTTGCCACTAATCCACGACTCGATTCATCCAAGGTGAATCACGCCTTAAACCTTCCACTAATCTCTCCTTTGTATAAAGCTAGGTGGAGGTAACCTTTTCTTACAAAATCACTGCTCTTACAATAAGATGAATATAAGCACAAGGAAGAGGAGGAAATTTTTTTGGGCACTTTGGGAGATATTTAGAATAGAAGCATTAGCCACCCAAAAGCCCACACCTCTTCTTTTTATAGAAGAAGAGGGTTTTCCATTGACAGGGCGATCCGATGCCGATCGATCGTCCTATAGCCGTTGCTCAATAACGACTTCTTTCCATCTTGGATTTAATCCAACGGCTCCCACATCAGTCCACTGATCTTGCCATCGATCGGCGATGCTCGATCGATTGAGTGCCGTGTGGACACTCCATTACGTTGAAACACTTGCGACGATCGATCGATGCCTTCATCGATCATCGGTGGTCTCGCAGTCGACTACCAATCCATGGCAGTCGACTGTTGCCACATGAACCAGACTCGAACACTGGTCAAGTCACCGTCGACTTAGAGTAGTCGACTTCTATTACATGGCAGTCGACTGGTGTCCGGAAATCCCATCCGACACTTAGCCAATTGGCCAAGTTCCACCTAAGCGCACTACCCCTTCCCGGGTTACATTCACTCACTCTCATCCTTTGGAGTCCCTCGCCTTTGAAGTTGTCTTCGTCCTGCCATGTCCCTCGGATACGCCAAGCGCACGGCTCTGCAGCGCCATCCTTCGCGTCTCGTCCTGAAGTCTACTTCCTCCGACTTCACTCCAATCTCCTCGTCCGACAATCCCTCGGATGATCCAAGCGTACGACTTCCGTAAAGCCATCCTTCACCGACTCAAGGACCGAGTCATGAGAGGTGAAACTCGCCAATGCTCCATGTGCGAATTACTAAGTCCTGCAAGACACCAATGCACATATCAAATCCAAACATCCTAACTTTAACCCTTTGCCACACACATCAAAACCATATCACGGGTTGATTGCCCTAACAATCTTCCCCTTTTTGATGTGTGACAATCCGTTTAAGTTAGGTAAACATTTGATAAAAATATTAAGGTAAAAAAGCATGTAAATAAACATTATTATCAACTCTCCCCCTTAATACATGAAACTCCCCCTAAATACAATTCCCCCTAACTTAAACATATATATTTCTCCCCCTTTGACACCATCAAAAATATTAAACAAAGTTTATATATGTATGGCATCAAGTTTAGAGGGAAACAAAAGCCAAAACATGTCTTAAAATCGGATAAAAGAAGTTACTGGGCATGTTATCAGTCGATCAGTCGACTGGTTCAGACTACCAGTTGACTGGCACTCTGATTTCGGATTTTCTGATTTTTAGGCTGAATTTAAAAAATGCATTAAAAATTCTACAAAATTCGAAAAATCATGAAATTTGGGGAACACATTTATTTTAAGGTACTTTATCAGTGAAAAATAGTTTTTCACGAAAAAACATTATATTTTCGAAAATTTGCCAAAAAACCAAAAGCTCCAAAAACAACTAGGGTTTTGATCAAGTTTGTATCAATTTTAACACCTAGTTTTGCTTTAGATTGTTTCAAAACATGAACACACAGATTTTAAAGTAAGAAATTGTTTTGAAAACATATGAAATATCCAACCATGATCTTTGGGCAATATGTCTATGAATTAAACATAAGTCTTCCCTATGATTGGTGTATTATTGTTTTTTTGATACTTTAAATGACCATCTAAATGCCATAGTCATTAGTGGACCATTAGTATCATC
Source organism: Wurfbainia villosa (assembly GCA_025175895.1). Lineage (NCBI taxonomy): Eukaryota > Viridiplantae > Streptophyta > Magnoliopsida > Zingiberales > Zingiberaceae > Wurfbainia > Wurfbainia villosa. Next base: position 57,317,408 of record CM046002.1, read on the forward strand.
CTATCATCTCACTCATGCTAAGTTTTCAATCAAGGTAGCCTATAGTGAGTGTGAGATGTATCCTAAAGGTATTTGTATATACTTAACCATTAATTTCATGCAATTCTATACAAGGTTAAGTATCATCCTAGCATACAACATGATCATAAACACATATATGAATTAATTTTACATTATGATCATGAAATAAATGTATTTATCAATTTATAATCATGCATTAGGTGTGTAATCATGATAAAAAGTCAAGTATCACCTAGAGCATGATTTGAACCCTAATACCCATGATTATGTGCCAAATATCAAGATCATAAATCATGATTGCAAACAAGTATAACAATTACATTAACTATCATGATTTAAGCATTATTATCAATTTATGGGCACATTATCATCACCCAACACTATGCTAAAAATGTGTATCAACATACATAACACTAAGTGTTGAGCATGATTTAAACTATTTAAGGGTGCATTACCATCACCCAACACTATTTCAAAACCTTAGTCCCGCCATCCTAAGTCAACCAAAAACATAAGATATTGGTGAATTCCATATGGTTGACTATCCTAGGGTTTTCCTAACCCTTAAGGATGGATTTAGGAACCCAAAACAAGTTCTTTCCTATTGGGTTCACTAAAAATTCCTTAGGGATCCATTTTCTAGCAATTGTTTTCTTTCTATCTTGACCCCTAGCAATTAGACATTGATATGCCTTTTCATTTCTATTTTCTTTATATCCTAGGCCTTTCTTATTGAAGCTTGCCCTTTGGCTCCCTATGATCATGTTAAGGGTGTTGGAGCCAATTGTAAATTTTTCTAGGGCCTTGGTTAAGTGATCTACTTTCTCTCTTAAAGCCCTATTTTCCTCTATGCATGCATCATTAACATCAAATGGCATATAAAGATCATGTGAGCATGCATCATCATGACTAGAAGAAATATTATCATTAATAGTTAAGCATGTTTTTTCTAATTTTTCTTCTAAGTCCTTAATTTGATCTAGCATGCATTTGTTCTTTTTCTTTGCCCTAAACAAGTACTTAGTGAGGCTAGATATCATAGAAACTATTTTCTTGGATGAGAGAATTGTTACCATAGTTTCCATGTCTTCTTCTTCGGATGCGTAGGATGATGAAGAGCCTCCCCCTTCACTAGAGCTCTCCTCACTTGAACTTGCTTCTTCATTTATGGAGGAGGAAGTGTCTAGGTCATCAAACGCCATCAAAGCAAGGTTGGTGACAAAAGAATTTTCCTCTTCCGATGATGATGATGATGAAGAGGGGTCATCCCATGTCCTTGCCTTTAGTGCCTTGGCCTTCCCCTTTTCTTTGGCCTTCTTCTCCTCTTCCTTCTTCTTGCTCCCCTTCTTCTTCTTTTCTTCTTTCTTTCTCCTTTCTTCTTTGCTCTTGTTTAGGAGGGGACAATTATCCCTTATGTTTCCCTCTCCTTGGCAATTGTAACAAATTATCTTCCCCCTTGGTCTTCTTCTCCTATCATTAGATTTATTAAATTTAAAACCTTTTAATGCACGCCTTACCCTCCTTACCATATAAGCTTCTTCCGTGCTATCCATGGAGGAGGAGGAAGATGCTTCATCAGAGGAGGAGGAAGTCTCTATCTTCTTCTTCTTCCCCTTATTTGCTACTAGGGCTACTCCTCTTGATGGCTTGATACTTGATTCTTCATTTATTCCTTCAAGCCTTGTTTCATGGAGTTCCATGGTTGAGAAGAACTCCTCCAAGGTGCTCACTTCTAGGTTCTTTGACATGTAGAAGGAGTCCACCATTGAGCTCCATTTCGATGATCGGGGAAAAGCATCGATTGCTTTCATAAGCATATCCCGGTTCAAAAGTCTTTCTCCTACACTTGTTAGCCCAATTAAAATTTTCTTAAATCAAGAGTGTAGTGAGGCTACCTTTTCTCCCTTTTCAAGTTTGATATTCGTTAGTTGGGAGCAGAGGAGGTCTCTTCTTGCAAGCTTGGCCTCCGAGGTACCTTCATGAAGCTCTACTAGATTCTCCCACATCTCCTTGGCACTTGCACACTCCCCTATCTGGTTTACTTCTTGTTGAGGGAGTACATTGTAGAGGTGGTGCTTGGCCTTCAAATTAGCCAAGTACTCCTCTCTTTGTATTTTTGTCCATCTTGTCTTCTCCAATGGCTCCCCTTCTTCATTCCTAAGTATTTCGAAACCATTTTCCATTATTAATAGAATTTCGAATCAGTTTCGAAAAATATCTCCATTCGCTTCTTCTACTAAGCGAATTCCCCCTCGAACTTCGGCAGATGAATGTTAGAACCGGCCATCTCTTGATATAGTGCTTGTAGCGGCAGTTAGTCCTCAACTAGCGCCTTGGCTCTGATACCACTTGTAGGGTCGATGATGGTCGGCTAGAGGGGGGTGAATGGCCTTTGTCGTCGACGGTGGAAGTCGTTCTTAATCGTCTACAATAAACGTTAGCACAAGCAGAAAATACAAAGCAAAGACAATTAAGAACAAACACAAAGATAAACAAACATTTCGCTAACAAGAGAATGTTGTTGGGTTTTCGGCACTGCGGCGTGTGTGTGTTCGATCATGTTTCGTAAACATGAGCACAACGGAAGCAATTAAAATTAATAAATCTATATTTATTACAACACACACAACACACGCATGCATTTACAACAAGTGTAGACATAACCGTAAATTAAAATTGCAATAAAAGGAAATTAAACTACGTTATACCTTCCGTATGACGTGTAGCGGGAACGGCATCAACCGGAATGATCCTCGTAAGAATCGTCTCTATCCGTATCCACGCCGAGCTCCTCGGGATGACTTCGCTAAGTCACGAGCTTCGTCTTCGTACGGGTTACTAGCCTCGTGTTGAAGACGACGTGATCGAGAGATGATCACGATCCGAATCCAAATTCGGATCCAAAACGAGTTCACAAAACTCGCTTCTCCGGAGAGGTATTCGTCAACCGTTTGACGAATCCTTCGTCCTCCACCTCAGAGGATTACCGGAGATCAAATCCCCGGTATGTTAGCCGCTGTCGGAGCACTAACCGTCGTCCAAACGACGCTCCGACGAGAGGAGAAGCTGTCCAGAAAACTGGACAGCTTGGTGGAGGAGTAGGCGCCGGCCAAAACAAGGAGAGAAAAGCCTCACCTTGATGCCAAACCTATAGGAGATCACCGGAGGGTCGCCGGAGGTTCACCGTCTGAAGCTTGGTCGCCGGCAAGGAGCTAGCGGCAGCCAATCAATGCGGCAAGGAGGTTGGCGGCAACAACCAGGTTGGGCGGCAACTCCTTGGAGGCTAGGGTTTTGATTGATTAGTTAGGGTTTAACAATCCCTTAAGCCCACTTTTATAGAGAACTAATTCTCTTAATGGTTAATGGATCATATCCATAAAGCCCGTTAACCCGCTCCATTAAGATAAGTTAAAATAAACCAAACCATGATGGTTTATTTTAAGTTAAAACGAACCGAACCAACTTTTGGTTCATTCGTTTAAAATAAACCAAACCCTTTGGTTTATTCTTATCCATTGGATTAGAACCAAACCATTTTGGTCCATCCATTACGTCTTCATAAGACGCAGCCCATCCACGCTTCCATTGCGACTGAAACAATTTCATGCTCGCTTTATGTTTGGTCCAACCAAACATAGTTTCTCTCGGTCTGAGAATCTCATTCTCAAGCTCGTTTTAAATCCTTTGGATTACACTCGTTGTCGCGTGTGACCAAATAGGTTCTCGGTTTATGTTGGGTCTATAATTAACCATTAATTATAGAATCATGAGTGGCACCTAGTAGTACATCATGATCCCCAATTAACGAAAAGATCAGCAGTTGATCGAACTATTTACGAAACCCTTGATGCTCGAATGAATCGTGCCCCATTCCCTTCACTCATCTTATACCCACTTGGTTCAGGACATGGTCTATTGTGTCAGTCCCCACTAGGCTGACTACGTCACACTTAGCCCAAGTATCATTTCCTCGTCCTACGGATTCTAGTTACTCCACATGTATCGAAGAGTACCTTACTCTAAACATGTAATGCTTTGGCCAAAGACTTTAGTAACAATCAGACGAGAGGCCATGGGTATACATCTCCTCGCAAGGAGTGGTGAATCCTTTATAGGCTATTCAAACACCTTCGATCACTTCGACTTATACCCAATCATCCCGGGTCCACATCTCCTCGGAGATGTTTGCTTAAGATTTCAAAGCATAAGTCTCCATGATCAAGATGACTTGAATACCGCAAGTCAAAGGAACATCGCACTTAAGCCACAGTAAGAACTTCATTGACATATCTATATATGCAGAGAACCATATGAAGTCTTACGGCTGGTCACCCCAATGAACTAGTTACCATAACTAGCATCCACGATTAACTCCGGACATCACTATGTCTCCAGCCAGTGAGAATCAGCTGCTTGGATACACCAAGGAGTATACCTCGTGCTAGTCTCAACAGAATTGATGGTGTCAAAATCCATCAATTCATCGACTAGGGATAATTCCGATACATCACAATTACACATGTAGAGATACTCACTAGTTGTGATCCAATCACAAATTCTCTCATCTTTGTGAATCGTATCTGGACATTGATAAATGAGTTTAAGATCCAATCAAATACATAAAACATGTATACTCAAATAGTGAATCTTCATTTATCATATAAATGGTTCATACATAAGGCGATTGCCTTAGGACATCTCTCATATATTACTATGAGACTCACTTGGCCTAATGTCAATCGCTCAGTATCCAATACCATAAGCACCAACATGACCCTCAAACTTACTTTGAGGTAATGCTTTAGTCAAAGGATCCGCTAAGTTCCTTTCAGTGGGAATTTTCTCGATTTGTATTTCGTTCCTACTGATGATCTCTCTGATAAGATGATAGCGGCGAAGCACATGTTTGGATCATTGATGAGACCACATCAAGTTCAGAGATGAACTTCTTGATCCAAACCGCTTCCTTTGCTGCTTCCAAAGCTGCAATGTATTCTGCCTTAGTGGCAGAATCCGCTATAGTGTCAAGCTTGGAACCTTTCCAACTTATTGCGCCCCCATTCAAGGTGAACACGTATCCAGACTGAGACCTGGAATCATCCTTGTCTATCTGGAAGCTGGCATCCGTATACCCGCGTATCACCATGTCCCCTTCTCCATATATTAGGAACACATCCTTAGTTCTTCTCAAGTACTTAAGGATCGTCTTAACAGCCGCCCAATGATCCATTCCTGGATCGGACTGGTATCTGCTCGTGACACTCAGAGCATACGATACATCGAGCCTCGTACATAACATAGCATACATGATAGATCCTATTGCGGATGCATAGGGAATCTTACTCATGCAAATCCTCTCGTCTTCTGTGCGCGGACACATAGACTTCGAAAGGTGTACCCCATGCACGATGGGCGGATAACCTTTCTTGGATTCCGACATGCTAAACCTCTTTGCACTTTCGGTCTATATATATAGCTGCGAAAGACCAAACAGCTTGATCTATCTCTATAGATCTTAATCCCAAGGATGTAGGTTGCTTCTCCCAGGTCTTTCATGGAGAATGTCTTGGATAACCAAACCTTCACTGACTGTAAGATTGAAACATCGTTTCCTATAAGTAGTATGTCATCGACATACAATACTAGGAATACATTGCCTCCACTAACCTTCTTGTACACACAAGGTTAAATGCGGATTTTGTGAGAAATCAAACTTTTTGATCGTCTCATCAAAACGGATATTCCAGCTCCTGGATGCTTGCTTCAATCCATAAATGGATCGTCGCAATTTGCATACCTTGGTTTTATCAACCGATGTGAAACCCTCAGGCTATATCATATACACGTCCTCGAGCAGGTTTCCATTAAGGAAAGCTGTTTTCACATCCATCTGCCATATCTCATAATCATAATGAGCCGCTATGGCCAGGAGCATCCGAATGGATTTAAGCATAGATACAGGCGAATAGGTTTCGTCATAATCAACACCTTGCTTTTGACGATATCCTTTCGCCACCAATCTAGCCTTATAGGTAATCACATTACCATCCATGTCGGTTTTCTTCTTGAAAACCCACTTGCACCCTATAGGCTTTATGCCTTCAGGTGGGTCAACCAAGTTCCAAACTTGGTTTTCGTACATGGAATCCATTTCCGACTTCATGGCACCAAGCCACTTATCCCTTTACGAACTTGTCGGCACTTCTTCATAAGCTGGTAGGCTCCTCATCATCAATGAGTAACACGTCGTTCGATTCACTTACGAAATCCATATCTCTCGGGAATATTGTGTGTTCTACGGATCTACTGAAGATGTGGTGTTACAATAGGTCGACGATTGCTCATCACTATGAGTTGTCAGTTTGTTGTGCACCGGAGTATCTCATCAATGTCTATTTGAGTCTCTCGAGCCTCCTCAAGCTCGGCGACACTCCCCATTTTCTTGCAAGAGAAACTCTTTCTCTAGAAACACAGCATGCCTTGAAACAAACACCTTTTGTTCCACAGGATGATAGAATTGGTAACCCCTTGTTTCCTTAGGGTATCCAATAAATAGACATTTATCGGACTTAGCATCCAGTTTGTCACGATCTGATCCGCTTCACATAAGCAGACAACCCCATATCTTCAAGTAAGATACATGAGGTTTCTTACCATTCCATATCTCATATGGAGTAGTTGAGACTACCTTAGTAGACATTACATTTAACAAGTAAGCGGTATGCGAGTGCATAACCCCAAAGGACTTGGGAAGAGTTGCATGATTCATCATTGACTGACCATGTCCAACAAGGTCGATTCGCCTCTCGGATACACCATTATCTTTGTGGTGTATAGGGCGGAGTCCATTGAGACAATATGCCATTGTCTCTTAGATAATCAAGAAACTCTTGACTTAAGTATTCACCACCTCGATCCGATCAAAGTATTTTAATACTCTTGTCATGTTGTTTCTCTACTTCATTTCTGAATTATTTGAACCTTTCAAAGGCTTCAGACTTGTGTTTCATCAAGAACACATACCCAAACCGTGAGTGATCATCGGTGAAGGTAATGAAGTAGCTATAGCCTCCTAATGCTTGAGTTGACATAGGTCCACATACATTAGTATGTACTAAACCTAGTAACTCTCCCACTCGTTCACCTTTTCCAGTAAAAGGTAACTTAGTCATCTTGCCTTTTAAGCATGATTCGCATGTATCGTATGAATCCAATTCAAACGATTCCAGAATTCCACATCGGTGTAATTCGGACATGCGTTTCTTGCTTATATGGCCAAGACGACAATGCCACATTTAGGAGTCTATTTGATTATCCTTTCGAGCACGCGTGTTGCTCGCTTCGATATTGAAAATGTCACTGGATACGTCCAACGTATAAACACCATTGCTTAAAGTTCCAGTCCCATAAAGAACCCCATTCAAAGTTATGTAACAACAATTGTTACTAAACGTCAAATGGAAACCATTTCTATTTAAACAAGAAATAGAAATGATGTTCTTTATCAACAAAGGAATATAAAAGCAATTGTCGGTTCTAAGACAAGTCCTGCAGGAGTTTCAACAAATACGTTCGATGGCGAGTGCGGAAGACCTTTGCTTCATTCCCAACACGTAAATTTGACTCTCCCTTGACGAGTCTTCTTCTATTCCTTAGCCCATGTATGTCATTACATATATGTGAGCCACACCCAGTATCCAATACCCAAGTGTCTAAGGAAATAGATTGACAATCAATAAAGAAGATTTCTGAAGAAGATGGGGCATCCGATGCCTTATCCTTCTTCACAGACTCAAGATAAATCTTGCACTTTCTTCGCAAATGGCTCTCCTTGCCATAATGATGGCAAGTTTCCTTTTGTGCTAGTTCTACCTTCTTAGCCCTTCTCTTCTTCTGCTGTTCCTTTGACTTCCTCTTAGAACCTTTCTTCGAGGAATCAACTAACGACCCGTCCTAGTCATGCTTCTCGAGAAGACTCCAGTCTTGACATATTGGCATACCAGATGAACCTCCTAGCATCTCAGAGGTGAAGAGGAGCTTTGAGACTTCGAACCTTTCGAATCTCACTTGCTCATCAACCAACTCACAAAGATGAAGGACTACGATATGAGCATCCATATGCTCATGTTGTTTTCGTAGCTTGGGTTCCATCATGGCTAGCATGATGCAACTCATTTGTTCAGAATCACTCACATGTTTCTGATAGGCCAACAATTGGTCCAAAGTTGCATCGTCACTAGGACGGGCGGGAAGAGGCGCTTCGAGGACATACGCAAGCTTTTCCACCTTGAGAACAATTCTCAAGTTTCTAAGCTAGTCCAAGAAGTTCGGCCCAGTCAATTTATTTTAATCCAAAATGGAACACAAATTCAAACACATCATGATCAATATATTAACTTAGAAATACAAAACGAGCATATATGAGAAAGATGATTTTTAAAATGCATCAATATACATTTATTAATCCCATTCATTTTTCGAATTTCAAAAACCCCAAAATCACTTCGGGAGATTGTAGGTCCATCTCCGAATGGGCTGATATCCATCATAGTTATGAACAACCTTGGAGAGAGTCCAACAAGCCATTCATAACTACGACGGTAGGTATCATCTATACCGATTGCATATCCAGTATATGCAACTATCACAATGTGCTATCAACTAATTGAATGTTCACACATACATCGGGTTGTTAACACATTAACAAGTATGCATCATATGCATAGCACCCAACTTCACCTCCCTTTACATCGACCTTGGAGAGAGTCCAACAAGCCGATGCTCCAGGTTAAAGCCAACCCATTAATCGAGACATAGTTTTAATATGGTTAGAGCGCATTCAACCAATTAGCCCGGCTTAGAGAGTCCAACAACCAAAGCTAACGATTGACCTCTGACTCTTACCATATTAGTATTAAACTATTCCATGGTTTGAACATATTCGAGTTGGAGGGCTTGGAGAGTCAACAACCCGAACAAGAAACAGAACTCTGGTTCTAACCATATTAATGGAAGGTGTAGGCTTTAATATTGATTAAGGGTTTTTATGTCTCATCCTCTTTGCATGCAAATAACTATTATATACATGGCATGGCATACATGGCATACATCTACATGTCACGACACGCATGGCATAATGTTATGCATCTAATGCAATTACATGGCATACAATTATGTCATGTCTATATTTCCTTATATGTCATAACTATTTATGGAAATAAAATATGTTTAAGATTTGATTCTCCAAATCAAATCATAATTAAATTAGGAAACAAATTTCCAAATCTAATCACATATTTTATTCATGGAATTATTTGATTAAGGAAAATCTATTTAGAAACCAATTTCCTAAATCATTAAAACTACTTATGGAAATAAAATATTTTAAGATTTGATTTTCCAAATCAAATCATGATTAAATTAGGAAACAAATTTCCAGAATCTAATCAAATATTTTATTTATGGAAAATATCAATTTCCATAAATACTTCCAACTTTCAAAAAGTGGAAGATTTCCATAAATACTTCTAGACTTTCCAAAATTGAAAAATTTCCATAAATACTTCTAAATTTACAAAATTTAGAAAATTTCCAGAAATACATTATGACTATCGCAAAACCATTTTTACGATTATGTCGAAACACAACACAGGCTCGATACCCTTTGTTGGGTTTTAAAGCATGGCGTGTGTGTGTTCGATCATGTTTCGTAAACATGAGCACAGCGGAAGCAATAAAAATAATAAAGACTCCTATTTATTACAACCCACACAACACACGCATGCTATTACCACAAGTGTAGACATAACCGTAAATTAAAATTGCAATAAAAGGAAATGAACCTACGTTATACCTTCCGTATGACGTGTAGCGGGAACGGCATCAACCGGAACGATCCTCGTAAGAATCGTCTCTATCCGTATCCACGCCGAGCTCCTCGGGATGACCGCTAAGTCACGAGCCGTCTTCGTCACGGGTTACTAGCCTCGTGTTGAAGGCGGCGTGATCGAAGATGATCACGATCCGAATCCAAATTCGGATCCAAAACGAGTTCTCAAACTTCGCTTCTCCGGAGAGGTACCGTCAACGTTTGGCCAGAATCGCCCGTCCTCCACCTCAGAGGATTACCGGAGATCAAATCCCGGTATGTTAGCCTCTGCCGGGCACTAACCGTCGTCAAACGCACGCTCCGGCGGAAGGAGGAGAAGCTGTCCAGAAAACTGGACAGCTTGGTGGAGGAGTAGGCGCCGGCCAAAACAAGGAGAGAAAAGCCTCACCTTGATGCCAAACCTATAGTAGATCACCGGAGGGTCGCCGGAGGTTCACCGGCTGAAGCTTGGTCGCCGGCAAGGAGGTTGGGCGACACAACCAGGTTGGGCGGCAACTCCTTGGAGGCTAGGGTTTTGATTGATTAGTTAGGGTTTAACAATCCCTTAAGCCCACTTTTATAGAGAACTAATTCTCTTAATGGTTAATGGATCATATCCATAAAGCCCGTTAACCCGCTCCATTAAGATAAGTTAAAATAAACCAAACCATGATGGTTTATTTTAAGTTAAAACGAACCGAACCAACTTTTGGTTCATTCGTTTAAAATCTTATCCATTGGATTAGAACCAAACCATTTTGGTCCATCCATTACGTCTTCATAAGACGAAGCCCATCCACGCTTCCATTGCGACTGAAACAATTTCATGCTCGCTTTATGTTTGGTCCAACCAAACATAGTTTCTCTCGGTCTGAGAATCCCATTCTCAAGCTCGTTTTAAATCCTTTGGATTACACTCGTTGTGCATGTGACCAAATAGGTTCTCGGTTTATGTTGGCCGTCTATAATTAACCATTAATTATAGAACGATCATGAGTGGCACCTAGTAGTACATCATGATCCCCAATTAACCGAAAAGATCAACGGTTGATCGAACTATTTACGAAACCCTTGATGGCTCGAATGAATCGTGCCCCATTCCCTTCACTCATCTTATACCCACTTGGTTCGGGACATGGTCTATTGTGTCATCCCCACTAGTGACTCGTCACACCTAGCCCAGTATCATTTCCTCGTCCTCACAGTTCTAGTTACTCCACATGTATCGAAGAGTACCTTACTCTAAACATGTAATGCTTTGGCCAAAGACTTTAGTAACAATCCGACGAGAGGCCATGGGTATACATCTCCTCACAAGGAGTGGTGAATCCTTTATAGGCTATTCAAACACCTTCGATCACTTCGACTTATACCCAATCATCCCGGGTCCACATCTCCTCGGAAATGTTTGCTTAAGATGTCAAAGCATAAGTCTCCATGATCAAGATGACTTGAATACCGCAAGTCAAAGGAACATCGCACTTAAGCCACAGTAAGAACTTCATTGACATATCTATATATCACGAGAACCATATGAAGTCTTACTTTGGTCACTCCAATGAACTAGTTACCATAACTAGCATCCACGATTAACTCCGGACATCACTATGTCTCCAGCCAGTGAGAATCAGCTGCTTGGATACACCAAGGAGTATACCTCGTGCTAGTCTCAACAGAATTGATGGTGTCCAGATTCATCAATTCATCGACTAGGGATAATTCCGATACATCACAATTACACATGTAGAGATACTCACTAGTTGTGATCCAATCACAAATTCTCTCATGCTGTGAATCGTATCGTGGACATTCAGTAAATGAGTTTAAGATCCAATCAAATACATAAAACATGTATACTCAAATAGTGAATCTTCATTTATCATATAAATGGTTCATACATAAGGCGATTGCCTTAGGACATCTCTCATATATTACTAACAAATGTGACGTGGTTCATGGCCTTGCCGCTAATCCACGACCTGATTCGTCCAAGGTGAATCACGCCTTAAACCTTCCACTAATCTCTCCTTTGCACAAAGCTAGGTGGAGGTAACCTTTTCTTACAAAATCACTCCTCTTACAATAAGATGAATATAAGCACAAGGAAGAGGAGAAATTCATTTTGGGCACTTTGGGAGATGTTTAGAATGAAGCATTATCCACC